>OY992773.1:7526596-8126596 GCA_963921325.1 Logfia minima
AAATATAAAGAAGATTAATTAATGTCAAATCCAACCTTGCCAAAAATCTTTACTTTTTCATATTAACTTTTAGTTTAAACAAATACATACACACACTAAAAGTTATGTGTACAATAATGATTTTTTTGTATCTCTCTTTTGTATATAATTAACAAATCAATGACATGAACAAACAAAAAAGGATGATTCAACAAATATTATTATTATTATAAAATCTCTAAAATAAAGTCTTTCGTCTGTTCTTGGAGACACCATAGATCCCTTTGGCTAATTAACAAACAATCACATTATTTTCCAGCTAGCATTAATGGCTCTCCGAACGGCCATTGCGAAACATTCCTACAAAACTCGAGTTCTAGCGATCAAAAACACTGTACATTCTCCATTCGTTTCTCTCTATCATCTAAAAAGTCGTTAACTGCAGATGCAGGTTTGATTAAGTGAACAACGAGTTTAAGCTTGCCAATACGCTTATACTTTCCTGTTGAAGAGAAGCTGAAGGTATCAAATAAAAGGTCGGTTTTAGATTCAGTAGGATTATCGGTACCTGATGCTAAAAAAGTTATCAGGTGTTCACAGTTGCAGAAAGTAAATTAGCCCTGAAGCTGATCCAAACAAATTCAATTCACTCGTTTAGTTCCATCAAACCCGAGAGTTCTCCTCAAAAATGAAAGCTTGCGGAAAAATCCTCTCAAAACAACAACAATTTCGAAAATTCATCTCTATATTGAACAGTCCAATATTACCAATTTTTCTCACATCTCAGATATGTGTTTTGAAACCTCTGTCCCATAATGTCTGTGATCCAACTGTAAATGAACCAATCTTTCTCCCACAGCTGCGCAAAAACGCCACTAAGATTCTCTAACAACTTCGATAACTTATAGCTCTCTATGAAAATCTCCAATCACAAATCACAACGGTCAGATCTTAGAATAACCTCTTATTAAACCTACATTCCAATTTTCACAATGATCCGATGGTTAACGTATTCGTCAATTCTCTTGATGCTGCGCAGAAGATGACGAACCACACTCTGTTTTGTCTCGTATCGGTTTCCTCCCGGTTATGTGATTCTTCTCCATGAACCTCACTCTGATACCGGTTGTTGTAATCGAACTGTCTCTGATACCACTTGTTGGGATTGATCACCACCGCAAGAAATCACACAACCATGTATAAGCCAATAATTAAATGCACACGAAAGATAAAAGCATACACACACACGATATTTTATGTGAAAAACCTCTTAAGAGAGTGTAAAAATCACTGGACCCGTAGGCCACTTAACTTCCACTATATGTTAAAGATATTACAAGTTGAAGCCACTCAACTCTCAACACTCTTGAATATCCTCACACCACTCTCACGATAGATTACAATAACGGAACCCTCAAGCTTACTAAATCACCCTATACCACCACACCACAGTGGACGGAGAAAGACGACTCTCATATACAAATAAATCCTATAAATGGGTAACACCCAACTTGTCCATCAAGTTATTTGTTACCCAAATTACTTCATCTCCAAATCTATTTACTTTAAGAAATGTAATCCATATCTAATAATTCGGACCCAAGTTCGCTTGCAGGTTCAATTGTAATTGAACATTTGGATCGTACCTCTTCGCGGTCTTCATTGTGCAAACAATTAGTGGATCGGGTATTTTCCAACCTGCAATAGGGTTCCCACATGTTGTTTGGTCAGCTAACCGAAAACATCCGGTCAAACCTGGTTCAAACTCGAATTTAATGCGGTTGGAGATTTAGTCCTCAAAGATGTTGATGGTAGCCATGTTTGGTCTACAAAAAATTCGGGCGAATCTGTTGTTGGCATGCAAATAACTGATACTGAAAACTTACTATTGTTTGATTCATATAAGGCGATTGTTTGGCAATTGTATGATCATCAAACGGATAGTTTAGTACCTGGACAAAAGCTTTTTGAATGACCGATGTTGATCACTAGTGTTTCGTCCATGAATTGGAGGGAAGGTGTGTATTAATTAGAAGTTAGGAAGATTGGTTTGTTTGGGTATATTGAATCGAACCCACCTAGAGTTGATTATAGATATTTGATCAATGGTAGTGATAGTAGTAAAGAAAGAATCAATGTTAGCCTTTTGAATTGTGGTGGCTGATTTGTTTGGAGTTTGCAGCCGGAGATTGTTGAATGTGTCGATTCAGGGCATAGTCATAGGGATGTGGAACCACCCGCGTTTTGCATACTGGATAGCGCACGTTTGCGGTCCGGATGGCTTGGGATCACGATCTGGATTGATAAAGTTGGAGTCCCAAAACGATTGAAACTCCGTACGAAACTAGCTACCAATGGAATGCATTTTTGTTTACTAGAAAACATAGTTCCAAGTATGCTGAGTACGGTGATTCGGAAAATGGCACGCCATTAATGGTGGAATTTGTAAATTCTACAATACAACTTTAGTATAGTAATTAATTCAACTGGATGTTTCTTGAGCAAGTCACGACTTCATTAATGTATTCAATTGAAGTTTAACAGACTTTAGAACATTAATTTTTAATTTTTTATTTTTTTTATAATTCGAAGTATTATTTTATTTTTTGGAATTTAATATTGGTTCACTCTTACATGTACACCTTAGATTAGTTCTCAAATCAAACTCATACACGAAAGAAACAAGTCTAATTCAATCGACACGTGTCCTTTTGTAAGAAGTTCCATATTTGACTAGCTTGTTGTGGGTTGTCTTTACTCATTAGAATACTTGGTCATGACTAAATATCGAACAGTTCAATGATAATACGACAACCATATAAACCAAAATCTTTTGGTAAGTTATCAAGTAATACCAAATCCACCAAGTTATAAAAATAAAAATAGGTCTAATTTTACTGACTAATAATATCTAGTATATTGTTAAGTATGTGACTGGAAAGCATCAACCTTTGCTGTTTATACTTTCCGTAACATATACGCTACAACGAAAGAGAGCGAGTAACGACATATATATAACAAAACGACATACAATTAAATAGGAATAAGTGTGATGAATATCTATAGTTTGTGTAGAATCAAATGAGCACCATACTGAGGTTGTAGAGTAAGAACAGCACGCGGAGCATGCGAGTACGATGGAGATAACTCAAAAGAGAAGCGCTGTAGAATCATTGCAAGAGCCATTTTTGCTTCTAGCATAGCAAAGTTCTGACCAATGCATATACGTGGGCCACCACCAAATGGGAGATAGGTGGCTCCCTTAGTCACCTTTGAAACACCTTCAGAAAATCTTTCAGGCTTAAACTCGTTCACATCTTCTCCCCACGTATCTTTGTCATGGTGTAAAATCATTGTGTTTATTTGGACGAGAGTTCCTGCCGGTATGGTTAAGTTACCTAATTTAGTTTCTTTGTGTACCAGTCGTCTTAGCAATACTGCAGGAGGATATAGTCTAAGAACCTCATTGAAAATCATGTTGATCTGCAGAAATGAGATAATTAACATACAAAAATTGATAAGAACCCAAACATATTCCATCAAGGTTTTTTAGTGATATATATTGAGGCCGTTTAGGATTGCTTATTTCAATATTTATCTGCTTATCGGTTATTTAGAGAGCAGATAATCAAATCCAGATAATCAGATCCAAACAGGCTTATAAAAATTGATACGCATGTTAGCACACTTATTTATAAGCCGATAAACATTTATAACTAAGCAAACCCAAACACCCAATATAATACAAAAAACTTACTACTTTTAGATGACTTAAACCATCTATATCTGGTTTCTTGTCACCGAAGACACGTAAAACTTCTTCTCTAGCTAGTGTTAGCCATTCAGTGTTTAGACCTAATAAAATCATAGTCCAAACAAGCATATTTCCTGTGGTTTCTTGTCCTGCAAAGTAGAAAAGTTTGCATTCTTCAATAACTTCATCTATACTTAATCCGAATTTCCTATTCCCATGCTGCTTAATTTCTTTGTAGTTGGAATCCAAAAGTATGCCCAAAAGGTCGTCGTTGCTAGTTTCTCCAGCTTTCATCGAGGCAACTCGTTTATTGATAATGCTCGTTATCAAACTCTTCACTATTCGATCAATCTCTTTCATCCGGCGGTTGATTTTTGTGGGCAAAAATCTGTTGAATGTCATTTCATCAGTACGAAATCCATATACAATGACATCACCACCTTAATTAATCATATTATACCATTAATTATTCACCTTGATCCGGGAATGTAAACTGAATTTGCAACCTTCATAATTAGCTCTCCTTGTTCTCTTTGAAGTTCAAATATCATTCTTCCTTCCTCAAAACTACTACCAAACGCTGTACGTGAAATTACATCACTTGAAAAGTTCTGAAGATGAGGCCACACATCCACTTCACAAGAGTGTTCTGTTGTCACCAATTTCTCCCAATTGTTGATCATCTCGCTGCAACTCACATAAAATGCGGGCAACATATGCTGCAAATGAAAATTTTAGAACTATAACAATATTAAGGTAAAATACATGTTTAAAAAAAAAGAATCATTTTAGGATAACAAACCTTGAGTTTCTCGACGTGGAATGCAGGATTGATAATTTTTCTATGTTTAACCCACTGATCAGCCTCAGCGTCGATTAATCCTTTCGCTAGCAACTTTGATAATGGATTACCACCCCTCGGCTTTTGAAATTGCTGATAATTATTTAACACCTCACGTATCATAGTTGGTTCCGATACGTGTACCACGGGCTTTGTTCCCATCCATGTAAAACAACTCTTGCCTATATAATTAGGATAAAATGTTACATAATGTAAGTAATACTAATCCAAAACATTTAGTACTACGCGGAAAAAATGATACCTATATAAGAAATATGCCATAATGATCCAAAACATTATATTATGTCCTCCACATGGACAATAATGTAAAGAGATGTAATGTGAGAGGAAAGTCACAAAATCATTTGTCCTTTGAATTACAGTTTTGCAGATCAAATTGGTACCCCACTTAACCACTACCATTTTGTCCACTATCATAGATTATTTATCCTTTTGCGTACGTATGTGTTTATATATTGATATATATATATATATATATATAGGGACAGACTTACGTTATAGCAAGTGATGACATGTGACACTAGTCAATTAAGTCGGCTTAGTATAAAATTAGTTGAAAAATTATTAGTTCTCTAAGAGTGCCACCACTCACTCATATTTAAGTAGTGCTCCTCACTCTTTAAATAAACTTAATAAACTATCAAGTGCAGTGAACTTCAAATTTTTTTACCACGGGTAAGTTTCTAAGTTTTCTGGGTCCGTCACTTTATAAAATATATATATATATATATAATATAAATTTCTTTATTACAATCTTTTGATTAATTAGTATATCAAAAGAATTAATCTTACTTAACACTTCTAATTACTTAATTAACACAAGGAAACGTGAAAATATGGGAGGTAATTTGTTTTTCTGCTCTATAAAAATTACGTCACAAGTCACGTAAAACAATATCACCAGCGAAGATACAGCACAACACAAGTCTTGTGATCGATGTAGAAATCATCTCCTATAAAAGTCTTTCAGATTCGGATTCTTCGTTAAGTGAAATTATATTTTAAAAACTCCAATAAAATGTTACTTTTTCCGTCCCAATTTGTAATTTATGCTTCCAAAATGTCCTAATTTTATTTTTTCCCTTTTGTGTAAAAAAAAAAGAAAAAAGAAAAAAAAAAAGAAAAAGAAATATATTACATTAAATCAAGAGAAAAACAGTTACAAAGAGAAACATTCTTACAACTCTAACAACACAACTATAACTAAATCTAGCAACAAATCCCCAATTAGACACTTCAAAAGTAAAATGAGTGGATAAAAAGTAAATAAAAATGTAATTATTATGTTTTTCTAAGTAACATTTTCATAATATTTAATTAAGATAAAAGATTTTCATACCATGAGTATTGATAACTTTATGATAGAAGGGCGAGACACGAGGAGCAATATCATGACATAAACTCATGGGTTTAGATTGGGCTTCCTTCATCATCTCCACCATCTCTTTTAAATCTCCGAACAAAAATCTATACGAGCTACCTTTTAGAAGTTGTTCTTCTAGAAACTTTTCGATTCTTTTTGGTTTGAACCATAACCGATTCAATATTCTCCATGAATATATGACCAATATTGCTGTTACTCCTATAATACAAAAGGTTGTACTTAACTCCATATTTGGTAGGTGGTAATAAAAACCTAACTTGTTAACTTGAAGATTGTAATTGTAATGATTATGATAAGAAAGATAAAGGGGATGTCGGATATTTATTGAGAAGAAAAGTTCCGTTTACCGCCTCTTGGATTGAGTAGTTGGTGATTATGATCCATCTGCTTTTTATTGTTGTCATAGCATGTCCTCCACTTTAACTGCTAAAGGATTTGATCTGGCGGTATAAAAGTAATTTATCCATTAACTTATAAGTCGTGTATCAAATCTTATATGTGAGAAATTTGTATTTAGGTCGTTTGCACCTGTGACTGAAATGTCGTACAAATGTATATGATTGACTTTACGTCAACATGACTTATCCACGATTGAAAAAGTATTCGTAACCATCACAAACTACAATTAAAATCTGAACTTTATCTTCTTCAATATTTATTTTTTTTCAAAAATAATTACATTTAATTAAAATATTTTTTTTTTAATTATATAAATATTTTTATGAATTACGTCTTTGTATAAATTTTAATAAAAGAGAGGGAATTGTACAACACCATATTTTAATAATACACCGCTAATTATGCATTACAATATTATACAATACAATACTTTAAAGCATAATTGATAGTGTAATGTAATGATGTACAAATCATCACAATATAACCGAGTATAACATTTAAAAACATTTTGTATTTCTTTGAGCTTGCCGAAAACTTAAAAAAAAAAGGCTTAAACAGAAGAAATTTCAATTTAAAAAAGCCTCGTACAAAGTTTAAGGTTTTTTCCTTTCCACCATCTCTACTTTCTACACATGCTTTATCTTCTTTAATTTTCATTTTCTTAAAAACATAATTACACTTAATTAAAAGAAACATAAAACTCAAATTTAACTAAATAAAAATATTTTAAATTACATAAAGATTTTTATAAATTGTATCTTTAACAAAGTTTAACATAAAATAACATTTTGTATTTTATTTAACTCCAAAATTAGAAGAAAAAAAACAAAGTCAAAATATAAAAATACTCAATTTTAAAAAGCCACATGAAAAGTTTAGGGTTACTTCCTTCCCACCATCTCTATAGTTGCTTCTTCCTATGGATGTCTACCTTCTAACTCTTCATCAATATTTGTTTGTTTTACTTGAAAAAAAACCATTACAAGCTCGAAGAAAGAAAAATGAAATAAAATTCGCTTATGGGACCCATGGATATCTCATTTTCTCCTGTTACCAACTCGACGATGGTCGATCAGAACGGGCCACTCGCAACGGTGACATCGTACCACAGAGCCGATGATGGTTGTTTTGCAACTAGTCTTATGCTTTATTCATTAACTCGACCTGTATTTTGTAGTATTTAACTACTAAACGTGTCTTTATATTGAAAAGCTTATCATTTACCGGGAGGTAAATAATTATTTAGTGAATGTTATTTTACCTCTTGGTAATATATGTATATACATATATATATATATAAATATATATATATAGACAAATAAATCAATCCAACAAAAATTTGTTAGATAGCTGTTATGATTACTATCACATTTATAAATAATTTAGCTTCTTCAATAAGTGTTATGTGAATCTAAATTAGGATTAACACACATAAATTTAAAAAATACCAATTCGATCTAACTTAATTCAAACTTATATTTATTGAATAATTTCCTTTTATTGTTTTGGAATAAAAGTTGGTTACCTGATTGCTATACTTATCAAAAAAATTGAAAGACTTTAGTTTTTTCAATAAGTCACAATGTCAAATTTAAACTAGGAGTAACACATAATAATTTAGAATTCTAATTCGTTTTGATAAAATGGTTATTTTCATTCCCAAACTACATTACTTGGGTGACTTCATTTTAGTGTTTTAGATAATAATTCAAGTTCAGAGATACGATAATTTTTAAGACGATAAACTGCACCATGAAGATGGAGATAGTTGAAACTTGTAGGAACATGAATAAGTCTTTTTTATATTAATTTTTTCTACGTGCATATGTGATCAGTTTAGTTTTTTCTTTCATTACGGGTAAAAACCTCCTTGAAGTATTAACTAATGCGGGATGAGTGAGACTCCAACCCCTATACATCTATATACAATATACAGTACTACAACTCATCCGATCATCCATTACATACAATATACAATAATACTATTTAAAAGTAATTATAGATAATAGTAAAAACTATAAAGTTAAATAAATAATAAAATAATTAATTCTGTTTTGAAATCGGAAGTAGAAATAAATTTGTAGAATGTTATTACGAAGGTGGAAAGATTTGGACTTGTCATCCAAGATATCATCTAGAAGTTCGGTGTTTTTCTTGTGGAGCAAGGAGACATGCATCTTAGTCATTTATGTGTTGCATTTGGTTTTCTCTACCTTTCCTTTATTATATAGCGGTTAGGGGTGAGCATAAGGTAGGTGAAAATAGATATGGACTAAAATCGCCTTATAATCAAATTTTTGGTTAATCAACATTACTAAACTGGTGGGTTCGGTTAATAAACGAATTGGTTAATTTGGTTAACGTCCGTATATAGAGCGGTTAATTCGGTTAACCATTTACGCCTAAAATAATTATTTCAATGGTCATATCCTCCTTTCTAAGATCGGATTATTCCCAATACATTACAAATAAACATCTAAACACAAGATTAGGCCTTTTTTCAGAGTTTCAACACACACAAAATAGTTTCATGCATTTTTAAATCCCATAAAGTAGTAATTTGATAGCCCAAAAAAATATGATTACTGCAGTTTTACAACCTAAGTAAATTCAAAATCAACTTATAAATTTTTTATTTAAATATTAACACAATATAAGTATAAATATAATATTTTACTACTATAAAAATTATGAATGGGACGGAGCGATTAAAATTGAGATGGGTACAATCTATTTTCATAATCGAATCAAAAATTTCGTTTAATCCAAAAATGATAACTAAATCATTAGTTATATATACGGTTCAATTAATTTGATTCAATTTTGACAGTTGATATAATTATAGTTCGATTAATTTGATTTTTTCTCAGCTTTAATAGCGGTAGTCAGAGAATAGAGTTAAATAGGCCCTTAAGCTTCAAATTGAAAAATGTCAAGTATCATGTGTTTTTCTTGTGGACCCAGGAGACATGCATCTTGTAATTTCTGTGTTACATTTGGTTTTCTCTACCTTTCCTCTGTGATATAGTGATGGGGTGATGGCTTGAAAATAATACTAGTGAAATTAGAGTTTTAGACGAGCTCCAATTTTTCAATGCCATGTATTAATATATGATAACGATGAGAATCTTCTACATTTTTTATTTTATCTTTAAGGTCTTAGAAAATATAAGTTTCAAGAGACTAGATCTTCTTTACGTAAAAATACAATGTCATAAGGCTTCAAAGACTTTAAGTTTGTAAAATATTAGACCTACTTTAATTGACAAAAACAACTATTTTTTGCCACTTAATTGTAAGTGATATCGTTAAAAATATTTTGACTTTATATTTTTCATATCTTTAAGTTCAATATTTCTTTATTAATGCTTATCATCAAAGTAATTTTATCATAATATTTATATTTTCACTCTTAAATTATTAATCATTTTATTTATGCATTATCATTAATCATATTGCTCAAATAATCAACACAATAAATTTAAACATAACTTGTAGTTAAGTAGATGAATTAACTTTAAATTGTATAATAAGTTTTAATTTAATACTTTACTTAGTATATGGTCATTAAATGTAATATATAATTCGACATTAATATATCATGTAATGTTTTTGAAAAAGAAAATACGACGTATATAATATCAATATAATTAAAATTACTTTAACATTTATAGGTTTTATGGGTAAAATACATGAAAGTATTGCTATACTTTGTATTTCTCGCTAAAAAGTTCGATAGAAGCTCCTTATAGATTAATCAGTAACAAATTATTAAAGTTGATACACTATTTCACGACGGAATAAATAAATTGAGTATTTTAATTTTAAAAATAAATTCTTTATACTATAGTGAACACATTATAAAATTGAATATGTATATAAAATAGTAGAAAATAGTTAATTATATTAAATTAATAATGTCTTACCCACAACTTTTTGTTATTTGTTTATAACATATGTGTTATCAATTTTCAAACCCATCAAAAAATAGAACAAAAAATTCGTCGAAAATATGTCATATTAGATCTCTAATCGAATAGGAAAAAACGATTGTTTTTTTAATGCAAATTTTATGATTTTTTAACTAACCGTTTTTGAAATATTCAATTTTTAAGAATGTGGAGGTTTTGTTATTTTGATGAAGATAGGTAGTTAAGATTTTTACTCTCATATTTTCAAAAAATTTCATATTTTAATTATTTTTGTCTAAAATTAAATATGTATGTAAAATAGTAGAAAACAGTTAATTATATTAAATTAATAATGTCTCATTTTTTAAATTTACTTTAGACACTAATGACAATGAGCAGCTTCTAATGATATAAATAAACTCTTAAGTCAGGATTATAAAATAAGAAAAGAGAATACTGGTAGCACCGTACAGATAATACAAATGAAAGAGCTTGTCGTATACATTTTGAGAGCAAGGTTTCTCAATACAAATATACAATATGATGTCGAATGTACTTCTACTCAAAAGAGAAAAATTCAGGCATAAAGTTGACATGTGTAACATACAAACATCTGATTTTCAAGATCTCATGTAAGATTGTAGGCGGCGATATATCGTATCGAGATAGGATATTATTGGAACTCTAAAATTATATCGGAACTCGTGCAATTTTTTGAAAGATTTTATGGAAACAAGGTGCATGTTATGTGAAGGCTAAAAAAATGTTTCCACGTAAAAGACATCTTACACGAGAGATGGTAAAAGATTCTTACACAATTACGAATTGGGTCATGGAGTTTCTACACGGTTGATATTATATTTGTACGTGTAAACGTAATGATTGAAGTGACAGAGATGTAACCTTTTTATGTGTAAGTGTAATCATTAGGGGTATAAAACCTGAATTAGTAGTGTATAAACTCACAAACTCTTGCGAATTTGATACGTGAATTTGATTTCATTAGGAAAATTTTGAGTTGATTGGAAATGGGATCGAGGATGCAGAATCCTCAATGTCAATAATAAGGAAGTGATGTGAGGTCATTTTTAACTCTGAGCTTATCAGTAGCGTGTTAGGTGAGCCACATCATCACCTTCCAAATTGATACACCATTGCCAACTCAAGGTGTGTCACTTTGATTTTTAAACCTCACACATTTTAAATAAAACAATTTAATTAAAATTAAAAATATTTCATTAATTAGCTAAAATTAAACATTACATAAATTAAAATAAGAAACTAAATTTAAATAACTAATCTAGTCTTCATCAGAAGTAGTGAACATGCTTTGTCGCGCATCTTCACCAAACATCGTTTTTAAATCCCTTTGATATTTAGCGTTTTTAAATCCTCTTGATATTTAGTTGCCACCTTATCCGAGCTTTTTCAAGTAGTTTTAGTTCCTTTTGTCGTATTCCCGCGGGTATTGGCTTTTGGAGAAAACTCCAAGCTTTCAACACCAATTTTTGTTTGGCAGCCTCCTTAATAGTTGCCAACGTTTCTTATTGCATTTGCGCGGATGCCAAAATTGCCGCTCGGGTCACCTCGGTCGAATGCCTCGACGATGTTGCATCCAATGATCCCGAACTTCTTTGACTTTTCTGACTAGTTGATCGACCGGGTAGACAACGAATCTACGAAACCATCAATATCTACGTGTTCAGGTCTTTTGTAGTTGATAATGCAACATTGTGTTGAAGTATTTCTTTCCAACTCACCACACATCCTTGTACCATTAACACATACCCGGTTATCGCCTTACCCTTATCCAGGTCTTTTGTATTGTCAACATCTACGAAACCATCAATATCTACGTGTTCAACTCGATCTTTACCATACACTAGCCCCACATCCACACTGCTCTTCAGATACTTCAAAATCCACTTCACTGCCTTTCAGTGCTTCTTGCATGGATTCGACAAATACCTAGTCACAATGCTAACCGGGTATGCTATATCCGATCTAGTGCATACCATCAAGTACATTAAACTCCCCACAACATTCGCATACACTATCTTACTCATCCTTGCCACATCCCGTCACTTGACGGACAATCCTTCAATGACACCTTGAAGTGTACACCTGATGGCATAGAAACCGACCTTTCATTTTCAACAATGTAGTTATTCAAAATCTTTTGCACATATCCTGACTGAGACAACTTCAGGGTTCAGCTACCCCTATCCCTGGTAATCTCCATACCAAGTATCTTCTTTGCTTTTCCTAACTCTTTCATGTCGAACTCTTTCTTTAGCAAATCCTTAGTATATCCAATTTCAGTTTTGTTTTATAAGAAATTAACATATCATCTACATACAACAGTAGATATATGTACATACCTGGTGTAAATTCCTTGTAATACAGGCAACTGTCGTAGTTGCTCATGCTAAATCCATTGTTGAGCATATACATGTCAAAACGCCTATACTTTTACCATATTGGGGTTTCTTCAATAAAAAATACATTGCTTCCCGTCTTTCCTAAAAACCAAGCGGCTGCCTCATATAAATGGCTTCATCCGTTTTACCATGCAAAAATGTTGTCTTTACATCAAGTTGTTCCAACTCGTAATCGCTTCAAGCAATCAATGATAGTATAATGCTGATAGAAGTATGTCAAACCACAGGTGAAAATACTTCTTTATAGTCAATCCCTGCTCGCTGGGTAAACCCCCGAGCTACCAGCCTTGCCTTGTATCGTGCTTTGTAAAATCCTTCAATCCCTTCCTTGATCTTATAGAACCATTTACAACTAATCAGTTTATGACCTTTTGGTTGATCGACTGGCTCCCAAGTATGATTCTTATTTATAAACCTTATCTCTTCCTCCATAGCATGAATCCACTTCGACTTATCCTTTAAATTAATTGCCTTATGATAGGTAAGTGGCTCATGTGTATCGCCTTATAAGGTTCACACCCTTAGGATGCCCCATGAATATGCATTTCACAACTCTAGGCTTGAGCTTACTTTGTTGATTCATGTGTGAATAAGCAACGCAACCAAACACTCTCAACATCTCATAATTCGCTAGATATCCTGAGGACATACCCATAGGAGTTTTCTTATTCAATGCTGTACTTAGAGACCTATTAATCAGATATGTTGTTGTTGTCGTCGCTTCCACCAAGAATATATATGGTAAACCAGACTGAATCAGTAAACACCTAACCTTGTTCAAGAGCGTCCTATTTATTCGTTCAGCTAGACCATTTCGTTTCGGAGTTCCTGCAACTATCAAATGCCTAGCTATCCCGCCCTCCTTACAAAACTCATTAAACTCGTGATTATAAAAATCCAACCCATTATTCGTTTAGAGTTTCTTCACTTCTCTAGTTGTGTGGTTTTCAACTAATAACTTCCACTATTTGAACCTACTGAATGCTTCATATTTGTGTATGAGAAAATGAACCCAAACCCTCCTAGATTAATCATCAACAATCGGTATAAAGTACCTGCAACTAGTCATTGATTCTACTCTAACCAGTCCCCATGTATCTGCATGAATATAGTCTAGAATTCCCTTTGTCGTGTGTTGCCTTCGACGAAAACTAACCCTAGATGATTTCCCCATTATACAATTTCAAAGATTTCAAGCTTACCTAGACTCTTCTTTCCAAGCATCTCCCTTTTCTCTAGTTCATCTATTCCCGCTTCACTAATATGAACCAATCGTTTATGCCAAAATTGTCCAAGACTTTCCTTCTCTTCAACACTAACATTAGCTTCACTAGCTTCTTTCGCTCATCCATGCAAAGTGAACACATTATTGTCTTTCCTAGTTCCAAACAAAACCATCATAGAACCCTTGATCACCTTTGTTCTTCCATTATGAAGCTTCACGATATACCCCTCTTTCTCAAGTGTCCCTAAAGATATCAAATGTCTCTTCAACTTGGGAATGAAAAGCACATTCTCAAGCACAAAACTCAAACCACCTTTCAACTTTACTCTCACCTTTCATATCTAATTGACGACAAATGGTTTGTCATTACCTAATGAAACGGTGCTACCATCGAACTCCTCAAAATCGAACAAGTACTTCAGCTTAGGCTTCATGTGGTACAACCTCTTAGAAATCTCCCAAAGTGCATATAAAACGTGTACAACTTCTTCTTCAAGTACAGTCTGTTGGCTAAAGACATAATCATGTACAATGACTTAAACTTTAACAAGATACTTGCAGCCGTACTTTTATTAGAAAGCTCTCTCAGAATCTTGTTACCCAAACACATAAGTAAGACACTATTTTTTATTTTATGTAATCATTGGAAGCTATAAAAGTTACCTTTTGAGCATCCGTGGTGCCCTCTCGAAACTCATCTATCTCCTTATCCCAACCATGTTGGATTAGGTTATCCCGCATCTTCACCCGCCGTAAACCAGAATCATTGTACCCATCAAAATTCTCAATCTCCAACTTCGACACCAACATACATTTCATCATCCTTTGCTAAACACTTGCAAAAATTGACTATCCTTTAGAAAACCCTATAAAAATCGACTTTCACAAGCAAATCCGATAACTTGTACTCCAAGTAATCGATAACTTGCAATTAAAGCAACCTTGGCAAACCTTAAAATTTATTTTGAAACCCGAATCGATCCTTGCTTCCTTCAACCTCGACAAACCTTGTATACCAAGAAACTTTGAACGTAAACTGCAGATGCTGGACAACAACTTCGAATAAATGATATCTCTCTTTACAATCTCCGAATTTAAAATCCCTTCGGTCAGAACCTAGATCTATGTGTCTATAACCTCCAATTAATATTTCACTAAGATCCGATGGTTAACGATCCCGCAACGGCTATTCTCCTACTACTGTGCAGAAACTGATGGACCAAAATGAGAAAATACTACTTTTTGGGATTGAATACCTTTGAGTCGACATAGCTTCAAGACACCAACGTAACCTTGGCTTTGATACCAATTGTTGGAAGAAAAACCAACAAACCTTAAAGCTAGCGCGTAATATTGACTCACATGAGATTAGTGAATGCCTTTTATTATTTAAACCAAGCAAATCGGTTAGAAAGAAAGCGAGAAGACAAATGATTTGAGCGTCATCCCTTATCCTCTATTTAAAGAGAATTGAGGGTAGAAATCCTTAGCCTAAGCCACTAAGGATTGATCTATATCTATGCCGGTTACTTGCCTTACAAGAAAAGCAAAACTAAAGCTTAAATCCTAAGCTATACATATCGGTTGTTACTATATTAAATTAAATAAGATTGTTACTATCTCTAAGAACATGTTATGTTTTTGCATTTAGCGTTAGTTTTCTAATAAGTAAAAAGTTTGATAAAATTCGATTTGATAAAATTTACCTTGATCCTTGAATATAATTTGAGTCGATAACCTTTGTAACTAATTCTTCTTGTTCTTTTTGAAGGTTAAATATCGTTCGTCCTTCTATGAGATTACTAGCACACGCACTACGTGAATTTACATCACCTATAAATGTCTGAATATAAGGCCACACATCTACTTCCCATGAGCTTTCTTTCGTTACCATTTCCTTCCATTTATCGACATTTCACTGCAGCTCACATAAGATGCGGGTACCGTATGCTGCCAAAAATATTTAAGCGTTAATTGTTGGAAAATAATGTGAATAAAGATATCAATGGGCTAGTGAATTGGACTAGTTGATATTGGACTACTGAATGAGTTCTTAAGTTGGGCTAAATGTATTGGGTTTAACCCATGACCCAACCCAAGTCCTTTGTAAGTTATGAAATGGAGATGATCAAGAGCTGCAAATTGATGGGCAATTGATTAGCTCTTTATGAGCTTAATAATGTAGGAAACTAGTTAAATACTAGTCTTATTCCTCCATTATTTTCTGCTGGAAATAACCTTATAATTA
This sequence comes from Logfia minima, assembly GCA_963921325.1. Lineage (NCBI taxonomy): Eukaryota > Viridiplantae > Streptophyta > Magnoliopsida > Asterales > Asteraceae > Logfia > Logfia minima. The sequence continues at coordinate 7,542,800 of OY992773.1, forward strand.
TGTAGTCCATCTCCACATTCATACAAGCAATCACTAGCAAGAACTCACCCCACGAAATCACTCTCTATTTTCTGCATTTTCAGGCAAGTTCTTTAACTCTGGCTGTACGCAGCTTAGGCCGCCATACCCTGGGAAACAGGCTCAAATCTGTTTTAAGGGAATTGTGTTCAACGCAAGCTCCGGCCATTTTGTTGTTCTTGTATTTCTTATTTCGTATCTTGTAATGATATTTAGTTGTATTTGATATCACAACTATCCATTTGTGTTATCATTGTTATCGAGTTGTAACTTTAAGTTTTGTATGTTGTATTATTTAATAAACTCAGTTTTATTTTACTAAGCATGTTCCTACAGTCTTAAAACAGATTTGATAAAACCGAGTTTCAAGTTTGGGTCAAGTTTGTTCTTCTGTTTGAGTTTGGGTCGTATCATGGAAGGTGCATTTGGTCTAAACAAGTTTTAGTCTTGATGTACCTACCTGTGTATTTATCATAAGTTGGTTGGAGTTCATATGTTTTTTTTTTTTTTTAATTTCAGAGACAACTGGAAACGTTTTGATAAAAACGAGTTTTCTGTCAAAATTTTCCAGTTTTCTGTTTTCTGTTTCTGTCAAAATCGTGTCCAGTTCCATGCTGTTAACAAACTGCAGCATGTGGTTAACAAACTGCACGAAGACACCAAGCTGGGTTGATGAGCCACTCATGCCATACTATTGAACCTGTGTATTTTCTGTCAGAAAACAGTTTTCTGTTAACAAACTGTTCGAAATTTCCTGTAGTTATCCGCCGTATAGCCTCAATCTATACGCCGGATAGGCTACTTCTGGTCAGAGTATCCACCTACTATCCGCCGTATAGCCTTAATCTATACGCTGGATATGCACTTTCTGACAGGTTTGTTTGCGGATTACGTTGGACGATACTAACAACTCAATGTTACGTCATTGTCCGGTAATTTTTCAAAATTTGTTTTTTGGTGTCAGATTTTAACGAAATTCGCATGGTTGATGGGAAATGACGAAACGAGCAAGTCTCATCGCTTTGCCATGAGCCCTGACACTTTTGGCCATTCGAGACCGTTTAGGGGTCGAAAACGGGCTTTTTCCATTCTAGAAGCTATATTTTGAGCATTTTGAACGTGTTTCCTTTTTCCTTGCGTTTTTTTTCCTTCAATCCGGCATTATAGGACTAACACTCAATTAATCCAAGTGATTAACTCGTCTAGTCTTTGGGTTTTATAACCATGGTCTTATGGGTTTACATACCCATGTGACTTTGGATTCATATAACCATATGACTTTGGGTTTATATAACCATATTCTTTTGGGTTTATATAACCATGTTCTTATGGGTTTACATAACCATATGACTTTGGGTTCTTGACTCCATGGGTCATGTTCTTTTGGGTTTATATAACCATGTTCTTATGGGTTTACATAACCATATGACTTTGGGTTTATATAACCATGTTCTTTTGGGTTTATATAACCATGTTCTTATGGGTTTACATAACCATATGACTTTGGGTTTATATAACCATGTTCCTTTGGGTTTTATATAACCATGTTTTATGGGTTTATATAACCATGTTCTTGTGGGTTTATATAACCATGTGTGGTATGATTATAAATGTGATCTAACTGTATTTTTCTGCATTTTCAGAAAAAACATGGCTGCACCATCATCTCAAGTGAACCTACCTGCTGCCCCATTACCTAATGCGATTGCTAATCATGCCGAGAAACCGAAAAAGTTTTCTGGACCACACTTCAAGAGGTGGCAGCAGAAAATGTTCTTCTATCTCACAACATTAAACTTGGCTCGGTTTTTGACCGAGGTAGCACCACAAATACCCGAAGGAGGGACTGATAGCCAAGCTGTTAGTGCTTTAGATGCATGGAAACATTCTGATTTCCTATGCCGCAATTATGTTTTGAACGGATTGGTTGATCCTCTTTACAATATCTATTGTAAGGCGGTAACGGCTAAAGAACTTTGGGAATCTTTGGACCGAAAGTATAAAACTGAGGATCCCGAGTTCAAGATGGTTGATGCAAAAACTGTGATGAGCCAAGTACAAGACCTTCAAGTGGTTTTACATGATATTCATTCCGAGGGTATGGTTTTGAGTGAGACATTTCAAGTTGCCCCCATAATTGAAAAGTTACCTCCTAGTTGGGTAGATTTCAAGAATTACCTTAAGCACAAGCGAAAGGAAATGACTGTGGAAGATATGATTGTTCGTCTTAGGATTGAAGAAGACAACAAGCTAGCCTTGAAGAACACTTACTCTAATAATTCTTCCAAGGCAAATGTGGTTGAAGTGGGTCAATCTTCAAAGGCAAAGAAAGGCAACGTTAATGTGAAAGGCAAGGGTAAGGTTGCGTATCTTGGTACCAAAGGTGGAACTTTCAAGAAAAAGATTACATATTATAACTGTGGACACCCGGGTCACAAAGCGGCAAGTTGCAAACAACCCAAGCAAGAGGCCCCCCGTCAAGCTCATATGGTTGATGTTGACATGGAACTTGTGGCCATGATTTCCGATGTGACTTCCATGATTTCGGAAGTTAATCTTTTTTGGATCGGATGCTAAGGGTTGGTGGGTTGATACGGGAGCTACCCGTCATGTGTCTTCCGATAGGAACCTTTTTAACACATTTAAAGAGGTGACTAATGGGGAGAAAGTGTTTATGGGTAATTCTGCCACCGCCGAGATCAAAGGGGAAGGTGAAGTTGTTTTGAAAATGACATCGGGCAAGGATCTCAAGTTTAAGAATGTCTTGTTTGTTCCCGAGATTCGTAAGAATCTTGTGTCGGGTTGGTTGCTAAACAAGTTTGGGTTTAGACTAGTGTTTGAGTCGGACAAAGTTGTCCTTAGTAAAAGTGGTATGTTTGTTGGTAAGGGCTATGCCCAAGATGGTATGTTCAAGTTCAATGTAATGGTGACCAAAAATGAAATGAATAAAGCATCTACTAGTTCCGTTTATTTGCTTGAGTCTTTTAATGTTTGGCATGGTAGACTTGGACACGTTAACTTTAATTCAATTTTTCGTTTGATTAAATTGAATCATATACCAACTTTTCATATTGACTCAAACTATAAATGTCCAACTTGTGTTGAAGCAAAATTGACAAGATCATCTTATCATTCGGTTGAAAGGAAAACCGAACCCCTTGATGTAATTCACACCGATGTGTGTGACTTAAAATCGATTCCAACAATGAGTGGAAACAAGTATTTCATAACATTTATTGACGATTGCACTAAATATTGCTATGTATACTTGATTAAAATTAAAGATGAAGCAATTGGCAAGTTTGTTATGTATAAAAATGAAGTTGAAAATCAACTCAACAAGAAAATTAAGGTTGTTCGGAGTGATAGGGGAGGTGAATATGTGTCTCCATTTGCTGAATTCTGTTCACAACATGGAATTAGGCATGAAATTACCACTCCTTATTCACCTAAGCAAAACGGAATTATTGAAAGAAAGAATCGAACCTTAAAAGAAATGGTGAATGCCATGTTAATAAGTTCGGGGATGAGCCAACAAATGTGGGGGGAATCTATCTTATCGGCTAACTATCTTTTGAATAGGATACCCCGTAAGAAAAAGGATGAAACCCCGTATGAGTTGTGGATGGGACGAAAACCATCCTAAAAATACTTAAAAGTGTGGGGGTGCCTTGCAAAGGTGGTTGTTCCACCACCGAAAGCACTTAAATTGGGACCGAAGACAGTTGATTGCATATTTATTGGGTATGCTCAACAAAGTAGTGCATATAGGTTTCTTGTGCATGAGTCTAAAATTCCCGACGTGCACAAGAACACTATTATGGAATCAAGGAAGCCTCATTCTTTGAAAGTGTCTTCCCTTGTCTAAAGCCAATGGACGAACCTATTAAGAACAATAGCGGTCAAAGTCAAGAACCAATCGAGGAAGAAGAAATAGAACTTCGAAGAAGTAAACGGGCTAGGATTGAAAAATCATTTGGTCCTGATTTCTTGACCTATATGGTAGAAACCGATCCTAAAACCTATCGAGAGGCCATTACCTCATCCGAAGGACCTCAATGGAAGGAAGCCATCAAGAGTGAAATAGACTCTATTTTACATAACCACATGTGGGAGCTAGTGGATTTTCCTCCAGGATGCAAACCACTAGGCTATAGGTGGATCTTCAAGAAGAAAATGAAAGCCGATGGCAACATTGATAAATATAAGGCAAGATTAGTTATTAAGGGTTATAGGCAACGAGAAGGTTTGGATTATTTCGATACCTACTCGCCGGTAACCCGAATAACTTCTACAAGAATGGTACATCGCTGCTATTCAGAATTTGGAAATCCATCAAATGGATGTAAAAACTGCTTTCCTTAATGGACATCTCGATGAAGAGATTTATATGGAGCAACCCGAGGAGTTTGTGTCTCCCGGACAAGAAGGAAAAGTTTGTAAACTTGTCAAATCGTTATATGGATTGAAACAAGCTCCGAAACAATGGCATCAAAAATTTGATCACGTCATGTTAGGAAGCGGGTTCAAAATAAATGAATGTGACAAGTGTGTTTATACGAAAAACACGACCTGTGGATACGTTATCCTATGCTTATATGTGGACGATATGCTTATCGTTGGAAGCAATGACGAAATGATAAGATCCACCAAAGACATGTTGAAATCTAGATTTGACATGAAGGATATGGGTTTAGCCGATGTGATTCTTGAGTCAAGATCATAAGAACCCAAGATGGACTAGTGTTGAGCAAAAAACACTATGTGGATAACATTCTTGAGAAATTCAATCAAGATGACACGAATATGGTTAGGACCCCTATTGACACGAGTCAACATCTCGCTAAAAATAGAGGGACCGCCATAGCACAACTTGAATACTCAAGTGTCCTTGGCAGTCTAATGTATTTGATGAGTTGTACTAGACCCGATATCGCGTATGCGGTAAGTAGGCTAAGTAGGTATACGAGCAATCCAAGCAATGAGCATTGGAAGGCCGTAACACATCTACTTAGATACTTGAGGTTTACTCGTGAATATGGACTGCATTATCAATGATATCCAGCTGTTATCGAAGGATATAGTGATGCGAATTGGATATCGGATATAAAGGATTCCCGAGCAACTAGTGGATATGTTTTCACACTAGGGGGTGCTGCCATATCTTGGAAATCTAGCAAACAAACGGTTATAGCTAGGTTCACGATGGAATCCGAATTTATCGCTTTAGATAAATGTGGCGAAGAAGCCGAGTGGCTACGTCAATCTACCGAGGACATACCGGATTGGCCTAAGCCGGTGTCGGCCATATGTATACATTGTGATAGCCAATCGGCCATTGGTAGAGCTCACAGTATAATGTATAACGGTAAGTCTCGACATATACGACGTAGACATAATACAATACGACAACTACTCTCAACGGGAATTATCACGATTGACTATGTCAAGTCAACTGATAATATAGCGGATCCACTTACTAAAGGCTTAAGCAAGGAGGTAGTTTATAGGTCGTCACGAGGAATGGGACTAAAGCCCGTGAGTGAATAAGTTTATACGAAGGAAACCTAACCTAGCTGACTGGAGATCCCAAGATCTAGGTTCAATAGGACAACCTACTTGTATAAACTAATGGGCGGTCACCAAAAGGGAAGCTCTAAAACCTTCCTAGTCCATTCCTATACATCTTGTGACCTTGTTGTGAGGGTAAGCTTTACGCTTTTAATGATTATGTATGGATCACCTATGGGAGAGAGAAGTTGGGTCACTTCGAAAGGAATGATGGGGCAACATTCCTAGAGCTCTCGCAGAACCAGGCAGTGTCAACGACCATAATGGGCACGACTATGAGGAGTTAAGATTGTCAAGGAGAATCATGTGTGAAATGTATTGTCGTCTACACAAGCGGCGCATCAGTTCAAAGACATCGCGTCTACTGAGAGCGAGGAGACTAAGTGCATTTCATAAGGGAAGGTTCAAAGGGTTACACCTACCTATCCTATGCATGTTTTAACTGTTGAGGATGCAAACATTGGAGATGTGGTTGATATCTATTCATGTGGGGGATTGTTGGAAAATAATGTGAATAAAGATATCAATGGGCTAGTGAATTGGACGAGTTGATATTGGAGTAGTGAATGAGTTCTTAAGTTGGGCTAAATGTATTGGGTTTAACCCATGACCCAGCCCAAGTCCTTTGTAAGTTATGAAATGGAGATGATCAAGAGCTGCAAATTGATGGCAAATAATTAGCTCTTTATGAGCGTAATAATGTAGGAAACTAGTTAAATACTAGTCTTATTCCTCCATTATTTTCTGTTGGAAATAACCTTATACTTCTGCACTCCATCACCACATTCATACAAGCAATCACTAGCAAGAACTCAACCCATGAAATCACTCTCTATTTTCTGCATTTTCAGGCAAGTTCTTTAACTCCGGCTGTACGCAGCGTAGGCCACCGTACCTTGGGAAACAGGCTCAAATCTGTTTTAAAGGAATTGTGTTCAACGCAAGCTCCGACCATTTTCTTGTTCTTGTATTTCTTATTTCGTATCTTGTAATGATATTTAGTTGTATTTGATATCACAACTATCCATTTGTATTATCATTGTTATCGAGTTGTAACTTTAAGTTTTGTATATTATATTATTTAATAAACTCGATTTTATTTTACTATTCCTACATTACTTTCCAACCAAGCTTTTAAATGAATAACACATAACGTTAGATCTTGTACGATAATAAGAAAGTATATACGAACAAAAAGATACGTTAAGCTTCTTTATATGGAATGCCAGATGGATAATTTTTCTATGTTTAACCCGGCCCATCGATCACCCTCAGCGTCGAATAGTCCCCTTGCTAGCACTTTTCTTAATGGATTACCTCCCCTTGGCTTTTGAAATTGTCGATAGTTAGCGAAGACCTCTCGCACCATCCTTGGTTCTGATATATGTACATGTAGTATTGGTTTTGTCCCAATCCACGTGAAACGATTTTTTATCTCTATACAATTATATACCAAAAAGTTACAAATGTTTAAGATACACAAATGGCTTTTTAAATTACAAAACTCCCACAAAATATAGTTCATCAAATAAATCAAGGAAAAATCCTTGGTGCAGCTAACAGCAGGTAAATTGCGTGCTGTTCGGCTAAAAAGACTATATATTTAGAAGTTGAAGGTTAAAAATGTAAGACGTAAAAAGGCAATTACACTATGTGCTGCAACTAACATGAGTACTGTTAACGACACAAATTACATGCCCACAACTTATTTTTCAAGAGTAGCTACTAGGTACGAAGAGTAGTGGTTGATTTGTGAAAAAATGGAAAGACCCGAGGTCCGAGGAGCGATATCATGAGTAAGATTTATGGGTTTAGATTTGGCTTCATTTGTCATGTGCACCATCTCACTCAAATCTCCTGAAATGAACCTATAGTAGCTACCTTTTATCGCTTGATCTCTTAGAATCTTCTCAACCTTTCTCGGTTTGAACAACAACCAATTTGAGATTCTCAACAAATTTATTATCCTCTCATTTTTCCTTCTCGAAAATTGTGTTTTATCAAAATTTTATCTTAGTAAGCTTTCAATCATATCAACTAAAATACAATCACAAAATTAATTAGTTTATTTAAAATAAAATTACTAAAATACGTTCACTAGTAAATTATTACTTTTAGTCAAATTAATATATCAACTCAACATAATTATTATTAAATTATTGCTTTAAAGTTAGAGTAGTAAAGTATAAAATTTTCTTCGGTATATAGAGCCTCACCCATTTATAATTATGAATAAATATAAATCACTAACTCTCATAACTCAAAAGCAAATAGGGTACAATCGGGTTACACAACTTTGATAGAAATAATTTTTTTATTTGTGTTATATTCATCATGGAGACATGTTACAATATGATATTCAATGCAAATAAATTTTATGTGGAGCTAAATTTGCTCAAAAATTTCTTAAATTATGTGAACATGTGATCTAGCAATATTATGTATTTTCTAAAATGAGTTGATTGTATTCATAATGAAGTTACTAGATATAGATTATTCTTATTATTCATGTAAATAATTTTTTTAAAGTTTAAGTTGTTGATGTCATACTTATAGTTCATAGTAATTCTAAACAATTTAATAGAGAATATTGATTATATAAGTTTTATTAACATTTTTTGCTTTTAGGTATGCTTCAAGAATAACACTCTTACTAGAAAATGAAGATCTATCACGTCAGGATCCATTGCGAATTCAAGACTAGATGAAGTTCAAAGAGACAAAACTGAGTATTAATTGATTTTCGCTAAATTGTGTAGAAAGTATCAAGACAAAATTAATTCACAATCATAGATTTTTGTCACATATATGAACTAGCAAGCTACATGTGGCATACACTATAATGAGTTTGTATCAACTTAAACAATAATAAACCTAGAGATTAAAAAAAGATTAACCATGCATGAAATTGAGATTTTTGATTATACATCGTTGTATATGTTTTATATGATCTTTTTACTTTTTTTCTTAAGTTGGTTTTGTCATGAAGATTGAAAACTTAATTATATAAAACCATAAGAATTATATTTAGCGAAATTATTATTATTACTGACATTTAGATAAATAATTATACAAATTTAATCAACTGATTCTAGGCTTAATAGTTTCCTTTCCGTTAGATAGTTTTTGACCGATTCCAAATTCAATTACATTATTATGTTCAAAAGAATTATTACAATGTAAATGCAGCTATTTTAGGTTAATTTGGTTTAACTGCAAAGAAATATAAATTAGGAAAAATTACGCACGTATCCAATTTAAACTCAATAATTACATATCAACTCAATATTTTATATTACATACATATCCAAATAATAAATTCTAGTAATCAATTCCCTAATCAATTCTTTAAAGAAATACTAATTCATTAACTATCAAATACCAAACCAGTAGAATGTACGGAACCAAAAGATCCATACAAAGGAGCCAAGAAAGAAAGCACCCAAACCTAGACCACTCATAAAAAAAACAGCAGCAACTGCTCAAGATGATAAACAACGGATGGACATTGGCAATGACCATCGAGACTACACAATAAAACCGCAACTAAAGCACTAACCAGAACCTCTGAAACCGCAAACTTTTGACAACTTATCTCTAGTCGTGAATCAACCAAAATAACTCATATAAATTTCTGCAAACAGATTCGGGATCACCTCTGATTGCTTCTTAAAATTGGTTCGACTTAGCTTTCTTGTTTTCAGGAACTGTTGTACTATTTCTATGTCCCCTGAAATAACAAACGAGTATTAACACTATATAGAAAAGCAATAAATTTTTATTAATATTATCAACCAATACTTGCTGACCATAAACTTACAGCAACAAAAGTGCAAAACTCAAACCAAAATATGTACTTTAAGACCATTGTTCTCTTCATCATTTCTAGCATGTCAAATTATTCAAACATTAATATCAGAATATGGATCCACAATACCCGGTTGTTTATGTTACCCATCAACCATAGCTACTGTTAATATGCCTCAAATCTTAGGCCTACTAATATCAATTGAAATTATGATCGATTATTGTAATAACAAAAGAATATATAAAGTGAGCACTGATTAACCTGGCAGTGCTAGATGCTTAACTCAGACTAGAACTTTGGGATGATTGAGATGCGCTCACACCACATGCTGGATTCTTGCAAGTTTTTTCATGATGTCCATACTCACCACATCGCGGACACTTGTGCCTTCTCTTGGGCTCATCGGGTGGTATGATTCTATTCTTTCTTGGTCATCCCGGTGGACTTTTGATAATAAGTGGATGTATTTTCTCTTCAGTTTCTATGCTCACCCATCGGTCCTTTCTTGGCATTGTCGCAACTTCTAAAACATACGCTTCTTTAAATTTATCTACGGTAAACATATGTTTCCCAATTAGCATCCCTTATGAAAGCAATGAAAGCCGCTGCATGAACACATGGAACTCCTTTAACTTGCCAAACTCAACAACTACATTTTCTCTCATCTAGCATAACCTCCCAATGCTTTCCCTTATACTTCACTTCAGCTCGATTGTTGCTGATCCTATAAACTTCAAATCCACCCAAGTTCTACATTACAAAAGAAGAATATTTGTTTCTAGAAAAGAGCAATTAAATATATATATATATATGTAATTTTAGTATTGACTATGCTTACCTTTAGAGATTTTGTTCAAATATTTCTTAACCTTGGGAACTAATGTACCCTTCCATTTGTTCACGATCTTTCTTTTCTCATCAAACCGTATCATAATCTTTTCTCTTATTGCATCAAGAAGATCAATCAGCAGTTGATAACGCTCACACCTATCCATGAATTAAATGTTTCTGAAATGTTATTAGTACTATAATCAAACTTCGCTGTCATGCCAAACTTGCTTCGACTCCATATCTTATTATGAGTTTCATTCGAATATTTAATTGCCTCTTCACGTACATTAGCAATTTCATTTAATAATATGTCATGTTCATTGATGTTTTAGGTTTTTGCAGCACCCCATAAGTTGGAGTTGAAGAAGTCACCACCAAAATGCTTCTGGAAATTACTATATAAGTGCCTCATGCATTCTCGATGCTCAGCAATAGGATAAACTTGACTGACCCTTTTTGCATATTTGATGAGATAACTAGACCAATTGGAGTCCCTATTGCTTTTTTTAAAGAATTTAGAAACCATGTCCATTATCTTGTATTCTCATATTCGAGCACACCGTAAGCTACTGGATATATGCCATTGTTACTGTCAATACTTGTCGCAGCCGCAAGTACCCCATTAAACTTCCCTTTCAGATGACGAGCGTCGAGAGCAATGTATAGATGAAAACCAATAAGAAACCCTTAAGAACATGCTACTAGACAAATAAAAAACGTTGGAAATGTTTCTGGTCCCCCTTTCTCTCAAACTCGATGTCAACAATACTTCCAAGATTCCTATTTCGTAGTTCCTGTTTATAATCGTCTATCCTTAGAAATGAATCATCCCACTTACCGTACATATAGGTATATATAAGCTCGCTCTTTTTCTCTAAAAACTGTTTGATATGGTCTTTGAACATTATAAACTTGCATAATCCACTTTTGCAACTTTGCAGGAGGTACATCCCCATATGATTTTAGCTTTTCAGCAACCCATCCTTGAGTGGCACGCTTACTACCGCACAGATTGCTTCGAGTACAGGTATGTGTATCCACCAATTTCTTAACCTACAGAGTTGAAATATAAATGTATAAACCTATTAACAAAATAAATGTAAAAATGAAATTGTAATCCAATTATATACTTACTTCAAATGTAAATTTATCTTCGGTGACAAAAGTATGAATTTTCAAATTGCATCCTCTGTTTGCACAATATGCACAATATGCTGTGAATCACGTCAAATCATTTCTCTTAATGACATACTCAAATTCACGTATGAGTAAATGATGGTTCAAAGCTCTTCTAAATGCAACCACGTTTCGGAATTTGAAATTCACTTTCATGGTTGGGTTTTCTTTGGTGTATGAGTAAGTTTCCCCTTCATTATCAATACTATGAAAAGTGTGATAACTTTCTACACGTGCGCAAGAGTCCGAATCATTATCCTTTTGTGGTTCATCATTAGCTTCATGGTGACCACTGTACCAAAAGGAAGATTAAATTGTGCCAACTTTTAACCTATTTACGAAATGGTGGTCTGTACAAGATATATAGGCACAACATTATAATACATAAATTGGTTCGTTATACCTTTGTTGTATTTTGGTGTTTGTCGTAAAAATGGTTACTTCTTTCTCGTTTTGATACATATTAAGCATCAGCATGAAGTTCTTATTGGAATCAAGCTCTATAAAAGATTGGTCTTTCGCGTACTTGTCAGCAAAAACTATTGACAAAACTAGCTCGCTCTTTGACGGATAACGGTTTTTCACCTCTTCAATTAGTTGATCTAAGTTATACGAGCCAGTCTCTATGTAGATACTTTTTTGAGATCCAAAACAATACTTTTTCCTATTCGAGTTCTTGACTAATCGAAAACCCTCCATATCTCAATTTAAGCTTGTATATTAATGTACTTGCCTGAAAATTTAATTTAGTATACAAAGATAAACGATTAGTGTGTCTCCATCAAAAACAATACTTCATACTAAGAAAATCTTAAAAACTTACTCAATTATGAGTGATTAAACCATGTTTTCCCATGTTGGTCTTGATGGGTCAAGAATAGATGTATTAGCAATATCATCCATGCTTGATAAAAAGAGTGAATTAGAACACCAACAAAATGATAAGCCCCTAACAACTAAGAATCAAGACCACATGTCATTACCTATAACATAAGAGAACAAAATAGAAAACCAAAATAGACCATGCTCCTGTATCAATACAACATACAACCAACATATTATTATGATATCAAATACACATAAACTAATAAAAGCATACCTAGTGAGATTTTATATATAGAGTAAATCATTCATAATGACAACATATTACATATAACATAAGAGATTAGAGAATATCAATACAACATATAACCAACATATTATTATGATATCTAATACACATAAACTAATAAAAGCATACCTAGTGAGATTTTATATATAGAGTAAATCATTCATAATGACAACATATTACATATAACATAAGAGATTAGAGAATGGTATGTTAATATTGAAAAACAAAATCAACCAACCTTATTTATACAAGCCAACATAAGGTTATTTTCTTCAAAGTTGTTGATGAGAATAAGAGAAGTATGATCTTGACTACATGGAAGAAAATGGGAGGACCATGTTTTTTGGCGCCATAGGATATTATGATGAAGAAGAAACGATAAAGTTACAGGAGTTTATTAGGGAATTAGTTACTAGAATTTATTATTTGGATATGTATGTATGGTGTGTAAATATCTAGTTATAAAAATAATAAAACAATATCAAAGCAACTATCACACAACTAGGCAAGTATACCTAATCGGATAGTAGTATAGCAGTGATAAGTCTACCAGGTAGTCTCTCACATGAACAATTTATATGTATTTCAAGGTTATTTATTTAATCTATAGTTAAGTTATCAGGAAGATGCCACTTAACGACATGCAGTCAAAAGAGTATTCAATAACTAATAAAGCAGTAAATTGATGATTCAATCAAGTGGTAGAATCATGTTCATCTAGACTGTTTTACCCCTATAGTTGGACAATATATAGATAAGTATTTAGCATATGAGAATTAATAATCTAAATTACTTATTTTTACAATGCAATCGTTTAATTAAGTTATAAAGTGCAAGTGTCCTTGACAAAATATAAATCTCAATTTTGATTAATCAATCCTACCAACATGATGATCCAATCTCATAATCCTAGTGTCCTAGCGATTACTAAATCATACAAGATGTCTCTTAGTATAATTCACCCATATTATAATTCAAATAACCTAATTCAATTCTCCTATTGTTTCCAATCAAAAGTAAATGCAATATGAAATCTAAGAGTTCTCTCTCATTCACACAATTATCACATAAATTGAATAAGTTAAATAAATCAAATACAAATCATTCTACAATTAAACATGATATCATACACATAATAGAAATCTAAATATCATAAATCCAACATCTAGGGTTATTAGTCTAGATGATCATAAAGGAATTAGCCCATTGTCATGGGTTCAATAAAGCAACATTCAAAATCAAAGTATAATCCATAATCCGTCACAAACATGAATTAAACATAAATAAATGAAGATTCGAATGAAGAATTACAAACCCTAACTTCTATGATGATTAAAAGGATGATGAATCACTTAAGGTGTCCTCAAAAGCTCTCCAAAGTAGCCTCCAATCGTCCACACTTAGTTGATTATCAAAAAGTTAATAATAATTAGGGTTTAATTAAGAAAAAAAGGCAAAAACTCGTAACCGCCTCAAATACCCGGCGGGTAAAACCAAATCTCACCCGGTTGAACATTTGGTTCCAGGTTAAGTCTTCAAACTGGAACACATGAGTAATGCCACTTCTTGGCGGGTATAAATCGTCTCCAGGTTTCTGTCAGAAATGTTCCCGTTTGAGCATGAAGAACCCGTCCAGGTAGCAGGTACCTGGTGGGTAACCTCGCTTCTCGGTGAGTAGTGTCTGACTCTGACAACTTTTCTGTTTTCTTCTTCTTTCTCAGTTTTCATCCGACATTTCTTCAATCTTTGTTTAATCCACTCGATCTTTGACCTGAAAATAAATCTAACTAACGAACTACCGAAAGTTCATAAAATTAACTAAAATAATATACAATTTGGACCGATATCGCCGCTATAAATATGTATTAATTATACGATATCAATGTAATATAAAATATTGGGTGGATATGTAAGTAATTATTGAGTTTAAATTGGATATGTGTGTAATTTTCCCTATAAATTATTTATTTAGTGACATTTATAATATACACCGAATTATTTGCAATTATATTCTATATCATAATGAGCTTTTAATTTATTATTATATTTTAATGATATAACAAGGGAATATCACAAATTTTATCAATTGACCAAGTAAAATTTACAGAATAATCCTTTGACTAAGAGTTTAACCAAACTAATCTAGGCTTGATCGCCAAAATAAACTATTATTGCGCTCATCAATTGAATCTTCAATTCTAACTGTAACTTGACAAATTCAAATACTAATTCGATTAATATTAATTAATTACCCTGTCAACATTAAACAAATGAAAAGAAAAAGAATAAGATTGAAAGTGGGCCAGGGGTCGATCAGACACACAGAACCAACCAAATTATGACACGTCGCATGGATACATTGCGATCATCCATGATCGCAATTAATGAATAGAATAAAAATAACAGGTGTGGGACCCAAGGTCGATCACTGACTTGACACAACTAATAAGATTTCGACATGTGGCACAATTTGCGATCAAGCATCGGTATTTTAAAAAGAAATTAATATAAATGTAGTAGACAACCAACTAGGTATTCACACGTGGCAGGAAGTTTTCTTTTATTTTTTTCTTTCTTTTACATCTTTTTAATTACTTTTGGTTGAGTATTTTATTAATTTTATTACATAAGTTTCTAATTTAGTCAATCATGATCGCTTTTTTACATTGGATTCAATTTCTGTCAACGGTGATCGACATTGGATTCTAATTATATCAGTCTTGATCACCTTATTGCATTGAATTCTCATTTTGTGGACCGTTAGTGAAAAAAAAGTAATACTTAGAGTTGTATGTTCATTTTATGTATAAGTGAACGGTATTGTCTCTTTAACTTACATTCCTCAATCTATCTATCAATTTATTCAAATCGTGAAAGAAAAATGAGCTCACAAAATAATTGTGTTAACATCCTTCTTTGTTGGGGTTCCTGTGAATTAGTAAATGACATGTATCAATAATTGCTTATCGAATTACCTAGACATGCCATAAGTTTGCCTCTAAATACAAGGTATTCTAAGTTGAAGAAGTTTATTGCTAAAAATGTTCGTTTAGATATTCAATAGGAGTTTAGATTGTGTTATAAAATGTCAAATTACACAGACCCGGTTGATATTTTTGACGATGAAGATATGACTTTTCTAATTGAAGTCGTTCGTAATAATCCGTATGGTGATCTTATATTATTTGTAGATCAGAAAATCGGTCTTGGTAGTGGAAGCATTTAACCAAATGAGGTCGGTCCTTCTAAGCTTGTTCCTAATATGTATCATCCCCAACAGATCAACGATTACCCTAACCAACAAATAAATACATTCCCTTCCCAAGAAATAAATCAATACCATACCCAACAAAGTGACCCGTACCTAAATCAAAATTCGTATGTTTACTCACAGGATCACATTTCTTCTTATAACAATTTCCCTGAAAATCAACATGTTCTTTCTCATCAAAATATTTCTCACCATATTAGTGACCGTCAAGATGTCTTTCGACATTCTTTTGCTGCTGAAAATGAATATGCTCAAAATACAGAAGCTCGATTTGGTGGTAATAAAGAATATGGGGTTTATGTTGATATAAATTATATCCCTTTAACAGATAAAGAGATGGCAAAGTCTCTTGGTATTTCGGAGTCTTTAAGTAGTGATTGGGACGAAGATCTTAAAACGATAATGATGATAATGAAGATGTTGTAGATACTGATGATGTTGATGATGTTGATGGTGTGGAGCTACAAGATACAGTAGGCGTTCTACCTCAAATGCAACCCAAATACTTTTCTTTAATGCCTGAGCCGCTAGAATGTCAAGTTTTTAAAGAAACACCAATAAATTCTAATTGGTATATGTCATCTTCAAAAGTTACTGAATGTCGATTCTTTAATAACAAAGTTGAGCTAAAATGCTATTTAGGTATTAAATGTCTCGAAGATGGTTATGAACTCAGAGTAACTTAATCAACAAACACAAGATTTGAAGTAAAATGTGTCAATAAGGGTTGTCAATGGTTCTTAAGAGCCATAGAACTAAAAAATGATAATTGGATTTTTCAAGTAAAAACCTTAAAAGATCACCACACATGCTCAAATATGCAAACTAATGCAAATCACCGTAATGCAAAAAAATATGTATTAGCGAACATACTTCGTGATCAACTAAAGATAGTAGCCAGGTATATCATGGAAAAGATATCATGAATGAATTCAATCAAAGATTTAAAATAGATGTTTCTTATTCTTAAGTTTGGAGGGGGAAGTGTCGTACTATAGAATTGTTAAGAGGGACTGACGAGGAATCATTTTTCAAGCTTCTACTCTATTGTCACAATTTGAAGAAGGCTAATCCTGGTACAGTGACGCACATTAAGACCGATTCTCTAGAGAGGTTCGAGTGTCTCTTCGTTGCTATTGGTGTTGTAGTAAGTAAAACTTTATCGTTGCTATGTAAAACTTGTTTCTTTCAAATTTAATATCTCTCATAAATGTGCATGCAGATCCGAAGTTGTAGTAATTACTTACGACAAATACTCATCATAGATGTTGCTCATTATTAGGACACTACTTACGAACAATGTTTTTAATAGTTAGAATGGATGCGAATAATCAATTTTTTCCTGTGGCGTACGGAGTCGGTAAACTGAAGCTTCCGAGTGTTAGATCTGGTGTTTGACAAAGTTTAAGGATTGCATTGGTGAAAAACCCGGTTTGGTGTTCATATCTAACCGGGCTGCGTCCATTGATCTGGCAATAAGGCAAGTTATCCCGCATGCTTATCAAGGTCTATGTTGTCATCACTTGTTTGTAAATTTAAGATTAAACAAAAATGGGAAAAAAATCTCATTCATTATACTATAGGACATGCAAAGCATACATGGTTTCCGACTTTGAAGAATAGAAGGCGTGCCTTGTAGCAACGATACCTACAACGAGAACTATCTTGTTGCAAGCTGATTTGCATAAGTGGTAAACACCACATTTCCTCGGAGAACGTTATAATATAATGACTTCAAATAATGCGAAGTCCATTAATGTGTTATCTGTCTATGCACGTAAACTTCAAATCATTATGCTAATTGAATTTTTTCAAGATTCTGTGCAAAAGTGGTACTTTGTACGTCGTGAAGTTAGAGGTAAAGTTTAAATATTATTTAATTTAGTTAACAATAATGTGATCATCTTTTTAATTTTGTTATTTCAACGTTTTTTTTTTGAAACTACAAAATGAATTTACACCATAGCCGGAACATAAATTTGCCAAAAGAAAGTTACAGAGTGTTACACGGATAACACACGACATTAGTCAATCACAATACGAGGTTGATTACGGAGGTAAAAAAGGTCTTGCTAATTTTGGTAATGGTACTTGTAGTTGTAGAAAGTGGCAACTTTCTCCACTACCTGATGTGCATATTACTTTAGTTGCAAGGTTCTTGATGCTTGATGATTGTAATAAATATTTCTCGTCTTGGTATCATAAAAATGTCTACCAACAAACATATGAAGAAAACATTAATCCATTATCGAATCAATCGGAATGGGAACATCTAAATGGTCTGATGATTGTGAAACCACCGTTGATGGATAAACGACAAGCAGGTCGACCACGAGTAATAAATATTGTTCTATCTCGTGGAAAGGAAAAAAGAGTGGTTGAATGTTAATTTGTGATTTCTAGATCTTTATGTTGTTAATTGGATCATTTTACGTTATATTTGTGTCATTTTAAATATATTGTTTGTAAAACGCTATTTATCAATCTAAGATTTACCAAAACCTCGTAAAAATTATAATAAAGTTTAACACCAGAAGATACGATATACATATATAAACCATCAAAAGATATGTTTTTGTACTAATCCGTTTTACATATTAAGCCTAAAAAAAGTGCTTCGGGGAAACATCAACTCGGAATGTGATAAACTAAACAAGTTAACAACGGAAACAAAAAAACATAAACTACTACATACCAAAAGATAATAATTTTTGTGTCTAAACCGAACAATCAACGGTCAACTATTTGCTATTTACCCTTATCTGCTTTTCCTGAAATGTTCACCACTAAAAGGATAAGCTAGAAAGCTTAGTGAGTTTAAATGGATATCATGTTCCTCATGTCTCATATAAGTACACCTACAAGAGTATTCAAGAAACACAATGATCAATTCTCGACAAATACTATTAAGGCATAAGTTCACAAGGAAGAAACAATAACAATTAACTTACGATGACTTCTCAATCACATAAACACATCAAACAAGCACCATCGGTTACTCAAGATATTACTATGCATAGCTCGTCTATCATCCAAAGATCAATGTATAACACATGAGAAAGAATATTAGGTTTGGCACCACAATCTATGATCCTCCTGCCCGGATGTTGCCTAAACCCTCTACTCACCCCCTACCTACCCATCCTCTTTCTCCGGGTCTGATGAGTAGGGAACAACTCCTCCAGTTGTCTCACCCGGACCTCCATGGGTTATTGACCCACCGGCGCCTGACTCAATTCGCCACAGACAAACATACCAATTCATGTAATTAGCATTATACAACACAGATCATAGTAAAAAAGATAGCACATATACGTATATAACACATAATTAACATATATCCAAGTAAACTCACAGTCTCATTCGGTTAAGTCAAACCGAATGCTAAAACGAAGGATTTGCGTCAACACCGACCCAATGACCGGATAACACTCCCAAGGCTTCCAAAAGTCCTAAACCATACCTGCAGTTCACATAACAAGTTCCATAAGCATTACACAACATCAACCTAACTAATCCTTTTTGTTTTTATCAAATCGACTTTAATTTCTCATTGTACAACTTTGACTTGCAGACCTATTTTACCCATCTTAGACTCAAAATCATTATTTCATTTCTAAATATTAATTATATATCTTTCTATTACCTTTCCAGAGCCTATTTATACATATTTTTAGGATTTTTTTCTCGATTTTCTATGAATATTGCAAGACAGCAACAACATGATGTCATAATTAAGTTCAGCAGCACATTCCCGTAGAATGTTCAATTTTTACCCATCCTAAGGCTAAAATTAGTTTACAAAGTTCAAATACAAAACACTATAGAAATTATTACCTTTAAAATGTCACTGGATTCACCCCTAAAATATTTTTCCTTGGTTTTATATGAATTTTTGAAAACAGGGCAGAAAACATGTTGATAAGAACATGCATGCATCAATGTTTCTACATATCTTGCAATTTACTCATGTATATAGCTAAATAACATGATACCTAACATAATCTACTCACTATCATACATAATTTGGAAATTTTAGCTCATCATCTTCAACCCCTAATTTTATGTGTTCTTGAACTCAAATCGATTACATAGTGAAGAATAGAAATATATACCTTTGAAATATTCAATAATCTTGCAAAATCTCTCCGATTTCTTGTTGAAACATCCAAGTGTTTGCCCTAGAATTCTCTAGTGGTTTAGAAATAATATGGGGAAGAAAATGGGGTCAAAAATCGTGTATATGGGGCTTAAATTCGCTAAAATTCGGGTTGGGTCGGGTTTGACCCGGTTGGTACCCATTTTGACCACCAAATACTAAAAATTGCATAACTTTTCCTTAATTCGCTAAATTTCACTAAAATCCATTTTTGATGAGGTTTCGCCTACGCGTGCATAACGAAATTATCTAAAATCCCTAATAATAATATTCCAGAAAATATTTCCTTAATAATCGCAGTTTTTTTTATATATCTATTCCTATAGAATACTACATTTTGTTTTCTTGATATCTTCTAAGTCTAACACGTTACATTAGCTTAATCTAAGATATTTTCCAACCTTTACTTCACTATTGCAACCATTTACACAAGTTTTGGTTTTCTAATCTTCACAATAGTTCTCATAATTAAGAATCAAATATGCATATAAGTCATACTTAAGCGTTTTTGTAACGCCCCCTATAGCCGAAAGCAATGGACTACTCGGGTATCTTTTAGGTTCAATAAAAAACCATGGTGGAAGGATACTAGTAGCCCACTACTTTAGGCTTATAAGGGACTCGAATTTCTTATCTCATACCAATGTTCGAATTTCTTATCTCATACCAATGTGGGACGGGTTGTTACAATTTTAATCCTATATCAAGCATATAAACTGACTATTTAGGAAAAGTGGATGTTACATTGTTAATTGGATCATTTTATTTTATTTGTGTGTCATTTTAAATATATTGTTTATTGGATCATTTTATGTTATTATTTATGTCATTTTAAATATATTGTTAATTGGATCATTTGAAGAATAAACAAAACAACTAGATTTAAAAGTTACAAACCAAAAATATCTCATGTGTCATTTTGTAATAATCTAAATAAATCATTGTTCACCCCTATAATCACCCTTTGGACATCGTAACTTATACAATTCACGTGCAATTCTTTTCTGATATGCTACCCCCCACTCATTGTAATCCCCTTCTATTTTTAGAGGTAAATACTCCATCAATCTCTCTATTTTGTTGTTGTAGAACTCCAACAACATACCGAAGTGTCAAAGTTATCTTCTTTTTCTATTTCTTCTTGATATGTTTTTAGTAATCTATGCTATTTAAAAATTCTAGAAGATAACTTTCTATATCCTTTTAAAGACCAATCAAAATATCACACTGACCGGTTGTATTTCTGTCATATATAACCAACGTCCAAGTACCCGATTGTAGCTCCGCAAGTAACCAATGACTATTACCACTATTTAGCGGGATGAGAACCTGAAATTATAAATTATTTATAAATAAATTCTAGGGAAATTGTCCGTTTTTATCTCCGTGGTAGTTAGGTATTGACAGTTTTATCCTTTTTCGAGTTTGGTCAATTTTTTTGTCCCCCAGGTTGGTATTTTTGTCAGATTAGTCCAATTCACTAACTTTTGTTAAGTTTTTCGTTAACTATTTGTAAAATGACCAAACTACCATTTCTTTCATCTTTTCTTTTTGTTTCTTCCATTATTTTGAAACCCTAACCCTAATTTCATTATCAAACCACCAACCCACTGCTCTCCCTCTTACACACCATTTGCATTGGTGAAGCTTCAAAACAATCCCAATTTCACCAAACTAACTCCAAAAATCTCCAGATCTCACAAAAATAAAACACATCGAGATTCAAAAAATCAAACAAAATCAAAACCCTAAATTGAGGTGGCTCTCGTGATTTGTTGCGAAGTCTTGTTGCCCGGAATCAGAAGTCGAATGAGGTCGTTACCGGAGTCCAAATCAAAAGGCAGAGGTTCAGTTCCAATTTTGTTCAAATGGCGATGGCGTTTGACGAATTTGTCAATTCTTGTTGGCTCAGATATCAGGATCGACGTTTTTTGTAGCTTTGAATATCGTTTTTTGACGCCGGTGGCAGATCCCTCGGTGGTGGTGGATTGCAATGGTAAGGTCGTTGGTGGTTGAAATCTAAATCTAAACCCAATAATCCGGTATCTTCTGGTGGTGGTGGTTGCTGTTGAAACGATGATTTATAAACCCAACATATCGACGATGAAGGTTAGTGTTGCAGGTTGCCAGATGTGTTCTTGTAATCTCAGATCTGGTGGCGACTGCTGCGATGAACTCAGGTTTTTGAACCACCACCTCCGTTAATATATTGTTAATACACATATGCCCTGTTTTGAAATTAGGGTTTTGATGTAACGTTAAAAGTCATATATTTACGTACATTATTTAACCCATATAGGACTTAGAATTAACCAAAACACACTAATATTTTCATAATCAATCATATTTGGTTAACTCGGTCAAAACTTAACCATTATTTTAAAAGATAGTAAAAAGGGACGAAAAACGAGTTAAAACAGGCATAAATCAAGCACACGTTCATTTTATCGTAAAATGCAAATTAGAAGCTGAAATCTATCTTAAAATGTTCCTTAGGAGATTACGAGAACGTGGACGTGAGAATCGCTCAAAACGGATCAAGAACGAAGAAGTTAGAGCAAAACGAAGAAACCAAGTTATGATCCCACACTCAAGACTCACGACCTAGCACCATACGACCAAGAGGAGGTGTTATATGGCCATGATGCCCGTATACGCCCCCCAAAGAGGTCGTATACCACCACCAAGGGCGTATTACACCCTCCTGCATTGGGTGTATTCTCATTTTGGGTGATTTTCACTCACAATTTGGTCTTGTGAATACGCCCAAATTCCAAGGGGTGTCAATGTGGGTGTCGAATTTTACCTTAAAGATTTGATTTTTATACCACACCCAAATACGGGTAGTGAGTCATTTGGGTGTATTTTGAGGGTGCTTGAGCCTATAAATACCCCCCTCCATCAACCTCCTCACCACACCTCTACACTTCCACACTTCTTCACCTACACACACACTTCTCTCTCTAGTTTCTCACTCTAGAAACTAGTTTGTAAATAGTAGTTAGTTAGTTAGTTAATTAGTGGTAACTAACCTAGATTAGAGGAGCTACTATTGTAATCAAGGATTATTGAAGTATTAATTCAAGAGTGCAAAGTTCTCGATATTACACTGCTTATCTCCGGGTGACATCTATTTCTCTCATACTTATAATATATTTATTTTGCAGGATTATCTTGTATGCGGTTTATTTGTTGCCATGATTAGTGAGTAGTTTAGTATTGTGATTGTTGAAATGTAGATAATTAGAAATATGGATGATGTTTAATTAATCATTCAATTATATAATTAGGAATTTTTCTGTTATGTATCAGGTTAAACTCATCATACATTAGACCTAATTTATGGATTACCCTTTCCAGTTTTTCACGTGGCTATCACTTAGTTGTTAGGAATTGATCAAGCCTAATTACGGTAGGTAGTTATATTTGTATTAGTATAAAAGCGACGTAACTACCGTAATTCGACTAAGTACCTGGTATAGCAATGGAACCACCATCGAGTGTATTACAATTGTGGAAGCCCGAGAAAAGCCGTTGGTATCTTATTTTGTAAAATACCTAGGAGTCGGCCCTAGACATGGTCTGAACACGAAAGCTATGAATATACCGGTAAACGTTAGATTTATCGTAAGTAGGTTTAGGGATGAACAACTGATTATAAAGGAGGGTCTAGCCGAGGACAGAGGCAATTGAGTTTTTAAACGTTTTAAATGGAATTTGGAAATGAAAGCGAAGATTCATCAGTAGTCTAGGATGCTTAAACCACTAAACTCTACATAACTGACAGTTTAACGTGCGTAGTAACAATCAGCACATACCTTAATAAAATCAAGTAGACTTAGGTGTTAAGAAAGGTCAGATATTAAAAACCAGTCTGTTACTTTATTCATACACCCATGATATCTATCCAAGACGGGTCAATAGTCCTTATCGGACAGTGTTGGGGGTCGAATGGTCTGATCTGATCAGCCTCATGATAACCTAGTACTCAGTGACATACATATTTAGGTTCTAGATATGTAGGGCGCTAATGTTTACACCAAAACTTTATCTGATATATATTTAGGAATGTCCCTAATTATCTTTATAATGAATATCATCCAAAAAACCTAATTGTCGAAGTTTCAGCAATCACACTCTATCTATCTGATTTACCTATCCGTAGTTTATAATTTATTTTTATGCAAGTAGTTTAATTAAAATCAAAACAAATCAAATCTACCTATCCTACACAAACCCATCCTAATATAGGACCTATCTTAGGCATAACCTTCATTTCAATTCGTGACGATCGTCGAATGATCTCGAGTTATACTTGCTGCTTACTCTCCCAGTGTAGTAGGTAGTACATATAGTTTGAGCCCCAACTCTTATAAATTTAAAACACACACTGACTGTGCTCCCTTTGGTCACTATCCTGCAATCAATACAAAACCGACGACACCTCGTCAGGATTAGACCGACCGACAGGAATACATCAGGTTTTGAGATTCAAAAGATACAGGTCGATGGTGGTTGAAATTAGGGTTTCGATTTGTGTTTTTATTTTGATTTGAATTTGGGGTAGCAGGGGTTGAAATTAGGGTTAGGGTCTGGAAGCAAAGGGAAAAGACAAAGAAGAAGAGATGAAATAAAGGGTATTTTGGTCATTTTACAAATAGTTAACGAAAAACTTAACGAAAGTTAGAAAATTGGACAATGTTAGCAAAAATACCAACCTGGAGGACAAAAAGATTGACCAAACTTGAAAAAAGATAAAACTGTCAATACGCGACCAACACATGGACAAAAACGGACAATTTCCCTAAATTCTATTAGAACAAATTATCTATTTGGTTAACATATGTATATATATATATATACTTACACGATCAACTTCCCACCATACAGGGTACATAGATAAGGTGTCGTTAGCAAATGTTACAACTCTTTGTTTGTTCTAAAATATTTTTTGGAAAAATGGAGGAACGACAACACATCATTGGTCTCTAGAGGTCGGCGTCAGTATCAAATACTGGATCCATTCGTCTATATTCTGATTTAATTACCAAAAGTAAAAATAAAAACAAGTTTAGGATTAGTATCAAACTAATAATATAAGTTGTAAACATGAACGAAGTTCAATACTTACTGAGGAATCGAGCCATGCATTACCAGACTACCCGTGAAGTAACCCCCAAAATTCCCTAATGTATTCGTAACCTGCGGACTCTAAAGAAAGATAGCAGTATTCTGAGTTCTCAAATATATAAAACTCTTCCAAGGTTTCTGCCCAATTTTCTGAATTTATTTCGGCATTAAATGCCACTGCTTCAATACTAAAACTTTCTATAGTATCGAATGTCACTGCCTCAGTATTAGTAGAATGGAAGACGGTATAAGGTGTACAAACTTGGGGGCCTTTCTTCGTCTTTCTAGGACTCCGTCGCATGGCTTTGGGGGGTGTCTAAGAAATTAACAATGTACAATTAATATTGATTTACCAAAATGAAGCAATGTACAAAATATACTTAATATACCTGCATTTTTTCAAACTCTTGCGGAAAGGAATCATTATTTAGAAACTTTGTCGGTGTCACATTTTCAAAGTTCACCTCAATCTCCGGCACCTCTGTGTTGACGACGTGAGAATATCTACCATCACGAAATTCCTGTAGATATATAACATAAATTCATAAATAACACATTTTTAACATATTAAATAAGTAACATTAAAACACTTACATCCAATTCTAGATGTATCCTTAGTTGTCTTTCAAGAGTCGATACCCTAGGATCAATATTAAATAAGTCGGTGTGTAATTGTTGGAACCCGCGCATGGGGTTGTAAGATTGTTGAAAGCCTAAAAACGTGGTGTGTGATTGATGGAAGTCAGGCATGGGGTCAGGTATTTGGTGAAAGTTTGTTGCTCCTCGTGCCTTCTTCACCCGAGATTGAATATCCACGCCATTCAAAAAAGGTTGACTAGCTATCCACCGGTATGTGGCTTCCTCTTCATATCTCGGTATCAACTCCCGATTTGGTAAACGTCCAGGTGGAAAACAATAAGGTATTGTGTTACTAACAATTAAATTTTAAACACTAAATGAAACAAAATAATCGAACCAAAACCTGCAACACTGTGGTAACAAATATGCATTTAACTTCCCATCGGCATCCAAACTACGGTTCTCCTCTAAGCAATGGCCAGTAAGTCGTCCGTGTAGGAAAACCTCATAAATCCATATCTATGAGAATTTTAGACTCACATAGAAGTTAAGTTAATTATGAAGATTGTAAAAAAGAATTACTAAATAAATGGGAAGAAGTTACCTTAAAGGCCCATACAAATCCGGTTAATGAATAAGTGCGTAACCCCTTTGTGATGTTATTAAAATATAATGTCTAACGTTTTCTGACTGCATTACGGAGCGAACGAATAGTAGCATGCCACGAGTAGGAACCCTGATAACGCGTAAAAAGTCACGTTTTTACCCACGTTATCTTACCTACATTAATTAAATAATTATCATTTTAACCCAAATATTACAATTATTTTCTTTATTGTGTTAATTAGGTGATTACGAAGACGGTGTTGCAAAACTCAAATAAAACGGGCGTAAAACGAAGAAAAGAGAACAAATTCAACACAAGACGTTTCGCTCGCGATCTAATCAACCATTTGATAATTTTATGGAAATTATCATCTATCAAGCTCAAACTAAAGATTAGAAGATTACAATCGTGTGGGTTCAAGAATCGCTAAAAACGGACAAGAAACGAACATTAGAGCGAAAACAAGCACGAACGAATTACGATCCCACACACAAGAGTTCGACCTCGCAAATACGGGCCACGCGAACCGTATACGGCTCAAACCAACCGTATACGGTTCAAACGAACCGTATCATGGCTCGCGCGACCCGTATATGCTTAAATCTTGCATCTTGATACAGTTCGCGCAATACGGGTGGATTTTGTGAAGGTCAAATACGGTTCGGGAACTTGCCTATAAATACCAACCTCCTCATTCAACCAAATCATCCTAATCCACTCAATAATACTTTCAATTAGTTGTTTCTCTCTCTAAGCTTCCTCTCTCTAGATTAGGAATTATTTATTATTAGTTTAGTAATTAATTAGAGAGGGTACGTGAAGAAGAATTGTAATACGTTTGGAATACGCTCGGAGTTAAGCTCTTGTAATTTCAAGTTTCTTACGAACTCGTTATAATCTACGGTTCTCTCTATCCTTTATCTATCTTAATTACAATGTTTAATATTATTGTTATTGTGTTAGATCTAGGACTTGTCATAATTAGCGAGTAGTTACTTTGCGTGTTTGTTACGATGTAGTTAGTTAATTAATTATGGGATAATGTTACGCTATTTATTCGGAAACGTACTGTTTTAATTATGCTTTCTATTTATGATTTTAAAACCTAAATACGAATATCGCCTTTCCACCAACGAACGTGATTACAACCTTGATATTAAGGCTTCGCGAACCTTAATACAAGGTAATTAATTATCTGTGTTTTGGTTTAATTACAACGTTATGTAATCATCGTAGAAGTACATCGTGGATTACTATGGAAACACTATAAGTGTAGTACATCGTAATTACTATGGAAAATACTATGAAAGGCATCGTGAAGTTACTTAAGCGATAAAATAACTATGATTTATATTACGACACGATGTGCTCACCGAAACAGTACATCGTAAAGATTGCTATTGAACCGCCAATAGTACATAGTAACTACTATGGAAGATACTGTGAACCAACATCGTGAAGTACTCAAAGCAATGAGACAACTAATTAATAGTTGATTCACATTGTCAACAACCATAGGGCGTTTTCTAAACATGGTCTGAACTTGAATCTACGAAAATACCGACAATATAGTACTTAGCCAAAAGTTTAGGGATTCCTTGGTATATTTTGGAAAGATTGTTTTAAAACATAAATGTAGCTGTTAAATGTGGTCAAATGCAAACTCAGTTTATAAATCTAAAACAAAAGATTAAAGAATCAACAAGCATTCTACTTTTATTGTCTTTCACTCTTAGATTTTACCAAGGCTAGGAAAGCAAATTAAAACACCAGTTCCTAAGGTTATATTGATTGTTATGCGGTGTAAGAACGATCAGATTATAAAATGGGTTCTTGCTACTTTATTCATTCACCCAGGAATGTTCATATTCCAAGAAGGGTCATTATTCCTGTAACTGGGCAATGTTGAGAGTCGAGCAATGCCCTTCCGATCAGAATCATTACGGTCGAATTCCTTTTGACATGCTAATTGATTAGTAGGGAATTTCGTGTCTACACTAGCAACACTCAATATAACCAAATAAATAGTACCTGATAAACGTTTCCGTTAAACACAACTTCAAACGCCTTATCCCATAATACAGCTTACGAAATCATAATAAACACCGCTTCTTTATATATCTGCATTACATTTATTTTATTCTCTTTGCTTTAGTTTAATTAAAACCAAAAACTTCGCTACTTTTGATAAACCCTTCACTAGTTAGAATACATTTGCCTGAAACATCTCAGTTTCAATTCAGTTAGTCTGTTAGAACGACACCTAGATCATACTTACCACTTACTAGCCCTAGTACGTAGTTAGTAGTTTAGGCTTCCCAGCAATATAAATTTAAAACACCCCACATTGATCGTGCTCCACGATCGGTCATTGTTCGGCAACGGCGACAATGCCGCGACGAGAAATAAAACCGACCGTTGGGTGCACATCAAACCCCGTGAAAATTGGTTCTACGCATCCAAGTCCTCAAGAAGTACTAATACACGGTCGTCTATGCTCGACTTTGCCTCGCATCCAAGAAACCGAAAGTGAAGTAGTAACAATAAACAAACTCGCACGTGATCAACATCACCTAATTGGTCAACCTCATTCTCAAACACATATTTAATTTCTCTACCCTTAATTGATTTACCAACTCTAGACCCGAAATTTTTTTCCCTAAATGGATTTCCAAATCTACTAAACAACCAGTCCTGACAACCGAATCGAAGTTCTGAGATGAGACAAAACTCCCGACGTGTGAATCTAAGCTCTTGTCCACCGATAGAAAACAACAAATGATTGATTTCATCTGCTGGCATTTACCAAGTTTGAAGCATCAAATGTACCAAACTTGGGTCTCGGTTATCACCTTCAAGATCAAGCCATGATCCAAAATACGAGTTTCAAAACATTTGTAGTCTATAAATGTACTTAGATAAGCTCTCAGGAATTTCAAATGCGACTCCAACATTAGATCTAACAACTAGGTGTGCATCGTAGTATAACGTCTAAGCAACATCAAAATTTCCACCAAAACTTGTTAATTAACATAACTCAACATAACATGATATACATTATCTTACAAATAAAAGTTTAAAATATTATTTCAAAAATTAAAATAACAAACATTGTTTATTTCAAAACTAACTCATATCATTCTAACAGTTAATCTCTAACAAAAATCTACATATAAACCTAACTTTTCAACAAATAAACCTATTTTTTTGACAAATAAACTTAATTTTTCAAAAAATATTCCAATTTATAACAAATAAACATCATTTTTCAACAAATAAATCATGCTTATAAAACAAATACTTAGATGTAAAAATTCAATTTCTAACATATAAACTAAATTTTTCAACAAATAAATCATACTAATAAAACAAATACTCAAAAGTAAAATTTAATTTCTCACATCTAAATTACTTACTTACATAAATATTTTAATACCAACTGAAAAAGTAAATCAAAAATTTTAATTTCTAACAAAATTAACTCCCAAAATTCAAAAAGTTAATTTGTAACAAAACTATACTTAGTTACATAAATATTTTAATATCACCTAAAAAATTAAATCAAAAAGTTAATTTTTAACAAAACTCTACTTACATAAATAATTTAATATATAAAAAAATAAATCAAAAATTTAATTTCTAACAAAAGTAACTCTCAAGTTTCAAAAAGTTAACTTTTAACAAAACTAGTCATAATCACATAAATATTTTAATATCACCTAATATTAAATCAAAAAGTTAATTTGTATCAGAATTCTACTTATTTACATAAATATTTTAATCTCTAAGAAATAAATCTAATTTTTCAACAAATAAATCATGATTGTAAAACATGATTATAAACCAAATACTTACAAATAAAGCATGCTTATATCAAATATTATTTATTTCAAAGCTACTTATTTAGTATCACCTAAAAAAAGAAATGATGCTTATAAAACAAATAGATGGAAGTAAAGATTAATTTATAAATAATATACCTAATATTTCAATAAACTTTTTAATTTCTAAAACATAAATCTAATTTTTCTGCTTCTAAAAATGAAGACTTAAATCCTAAATCTAATGTCTAACACACAAACTTTATTTCACAACAAATTACAACTTATAAAGCAAATAAATAAATAAAGATTTAAATAAATTTACAATCGTATAAAAAGAGACTTACATTGAGATCAAAATTAAAGTTTTATAAGTAAAAATTTAATTTCTAACATATAAACCTTATTTTTCGATAAATATTTTAATTTCTAACAAATAAACCTGATTTTTCAAAAAATATTCCAATAGCTTACTTACTTTTTAAAGTTATAAAAATTAAGATTTCAAAATTCACAACCAATAAATATCATATTAAACAAATAATAAGTAAACTTTTAAGTAAATAACAATTATATCAAAGAAAGAAAACTTACATTGAGATCAAAATTTATATCCTCCATTATTTATGTAAAATCTTGAAAGATGAATTTCTAAATCTGTAAGGAAAATAAAAAAAAGTTAAACCCTAAAACACTAAATAATTATAACTGTAAAAAACTAAAAAAAAAAAAAAAACCCTAAACATGATTAAATCTGTAAAAGAAAAAAAGAAAATGGGAAATATGTTAAACCCTAAAACCATAAATCATTAACACAGTAAAAAAGTAAAAAAATAAAAAAATAAAACCCTAATATGTGAGATGTAAGAACAAAAATAAAGATTAAACATCACTTTCTTACTCTAATCTTTGATCGCACCTTCACCTTCACCTTTAGAAGATAAACCCTAATCCATCCATTTTGCTGTGTGTAAAAAACTGAAACGGTACAAAAGTAAAGAAAAATACGCTTTAAATAATCAAAAATGTACAGGGCAACCATGGATTGACGTGGTCGACGTGTCTGTAATCCATTGGGTGTGTCAGGCCGGTGATCGAAACCCGATGCCACCCCTATTTTTTTTTATTAAATGCGATCAACTGTGATCATACATGGCCCACTGCCACGTGTCCGACACTTGTTTCTTTTTTTATATATTATTTCCTTAATTGCGATCATTGATGATGACAATGTGTCCACGTGTCACAATTTGGTTAGTTCTGTGTGTCTGATTGACCCCTGACCCACCTTCGATCTTAATTTTTTTCTTTTCATTTGTTTAACGTTGACTGGGTAATTAATTTATATTAATTGAATTAGTGAGTATTTGAATTTGTTTAGTAACAATTAGAATTGAAGATTTAATTGATGATCGCAATAATCGTTTGTTTGAGCGATCAATGATGGATTAATTTGGTTTAATTTTTGGTCAAATGACTAATCTGTTAATTTTATTTGGTCGATGAATTAAATTTGTGATTTTTTCAATTCGTAATAACTTCGAGTAATCATCTAGTACAGTTGTCATAGTAATGAGAAATACCAAAAATTAGGTCATTCCCATTCGTGACAGAAACCGACTTGTCAGTTTCTGACAACTCAGCGCCACGTCAGCTTTTTTTAAAACTGACTGAAACTGACTAATAACTGACTGCCCACTGCCATCAGTGACGGTAAGTTTTTTTTCTTCCATTATTTAATTATTTAAAATACAATAATTAAAATAAAACACAATAACTAAAATAAAACACATTTCATTAAAATAAAACATTACATTAATAAAAAAAGTATTACATTTCCGAAGAAAAAAACATTACATTTTTCTAAAAAAAAAACGTTTCTTAAAAAACCATTACAATAATAAAAAACACACCAAATAATTAAAAAGTAATCTAATCGGAACTCAATTCTTCGTCCTCGATATCCGTTTCAAAATTATTTGGTATGTGGCCGTTGAATAAGAAAACAAACGAGAAAAGAAAAAGAAAAAACAAGAAAAACGAGCGAACGAATGTCGGATTACTGACTGAAAACTGACCGGCGGACAACTTACGAAACCGTGTTATTGACGTCGATTTCGTCGGTCTAAAGTTACGAAGGGATGGGAATGCTCTTATACTACAAAAGTACCAAATTACTCATCCTTCTTTTCAATCTCTTTTTATCTCTATTAGTACGTCCATTAACGATTCACAAATTACTTCAGTGTGGCTTTTTAATTAACTCATTTCTCCATTCTGACATATCCTTTGGTATATTGCCTCAAACCTACATATGTAAATGTACAAGAAATCAACAATTTGTAACTTTGTATAAATATTAAGGTTTCTCACGGTTGCCAGTTTTTACAAATTGGGTTCTCTATCGCATTAGTTTTTTCTTCACATGAACAAGTTGAATCAGTTTGAATTTTCGTTTGTTTTGTTCATGGGTTTATATCAGGAAAAAACGATGCTTGAATTTATATTTGAAAAGCTTCATGTATGTTTTGCACTCTAAGTGTTTGAGTTTATGTCTAAATGAAATTCAATGATATTATCTTGAACATTTACCTTATATCACCCTGTTTTCAAATATAATATATTTGAGTGACTGAATTTTGTTACGATTTCTCATAGTTTGAAAGTGTTTGTGTTTATGTCTCTGTTAAACTTATTTGCCCGTGATTCCACATTTTAGTTTCTCAGTAAACTTCTTTAAAGTATGAATATGCATGCAAACCAGATTAAGGAGGCATTTTCAATGGAATTTTCTTACCATGGCAGTTGCATATGCGCTCCAACCCATGTATACCGTGTTATAAGACTCACTCCATTGCCTATAGAATAGCTTTACAAGGAACACACGCTATCAAGTATGACGAAAATCATTGGAAGTATGCTAATGTTGGATGAGATTGTCATGTGATAATGTTAGTATATATAAAGTCATTTTAAACAATCCTAAGTTTGTGGTATTAAATAATTACCAGCTTATCGACATCCCTATAAGTATAAATATAAATATGTATAAAAACATGCATAGAGAATTGCTTATAATATAAGCAGGCTATTACAATTATACATCAGCGATCGGACTGAGCACCGGATGTATTGATCTTCACTTAAAGTTGAATAAAAGAGGGACTCTGACTGTATATTTATCATATACCCAAGTCATATGTCCCTGGCCATATGGACCTCTCTTGCCATCGTTAATATCTCTAGTAAACGTTACATGGTATGTTAACTTTTGGTACATTTCTTCGAACTTCAGCTCGTAAGTATCATTCAAATTCGCAATACTTACACCCAGTGGTAGAGATTTATCCCTGATGGTGTAAGTCGAGTTTTCCTTACCAATATTTGTCAGCGTCCTTGAGTACGTTTTTGTCTCACCTCGTTTCAAAGATACCACGATAGAAGGATAATTCAACTGCTCCTCTGTTATGGTTTTTGAGCAGCTAACTGCCTTTTTCACGATCATTTGAACTTGTTTAGGCGTATAGCCTAATCCACAAAGATATGGAATGTAGTCGTCAGGTTGAATGTCAAAAACAAGCCCCGGCTCATTGGCTTTTGATGGGTTCACATGACCAGAACCAATTGTTAATATGTCTGCCGGGACGTCTCTTTCGTCTTTAATGGGATTCCTTTTCCGGTTTACTTGACTCGCAGTGGTCATTATCGCAGACTTGATAGCAGCAGGAGACCATTCAGGGTGTGCGCTTTTGAGAAGTGCTGATATCCCTGAGAGATGAGGACAAGACATTGACGTGCCTTGTATCATGTTAAACGTTGCCTTGCCACTACTTGTCCTGTTATCTACCGACTTATGCCAGGCTGCAAGTATTTCAAGACCGGGTCCCACTATGTCTGGCTTCACGATTCCTGGACTACAATAGCTAGGTCCTCTTGAAGAGAAATAAGCCACCTCTGGATTTGATTCTAATCCTACAACAGTTCCACCAAAAAGGATAGTTGCCAGAGGTGAACACGTCACATTGAAATACTTTTTGATCTCAACACCCTCTTTGTAACCAACAAACGATGTCGGAAGAACATGAGGTTCTGCTGTTATAGTCTCACCCAAGAAATCTATATTTGCAATAATCATGGCAGCTCCTCTGGCATCCTTCACAACCTGACCCATTTCAACCATGTCCATACCACCCACATCACACAATACTACCTTTCCCTTTACATCAATTTTATTAGGGCCCAATGATCCTTCCATGCACCATGATGCATTTTGATCACCATCTTTCCCTGGGTAAACAAGAGGCCGAAGTTTATGATTGAAACCCTTTGGTTGGTAAAATGATTCACCATTAAATATCTTTTTGTTACCAAGCAAAACTGATGTCCTTATTCTTCTATCAATGGTACTAGCCCCAACTGTAAGGAGCCATGGAGCTTCATTCGATAATGATGTATTTTCAGGCCCTCCATTACCTGCTGCACAGCTCACAAACACTCCTTTCTGAACAGCGGTGAACCCAGCTACTGCGATAGGATCTTTATAAAAGGGTATCCGAGGTCCACCAAGCGAAAGAGATATCACATTAACACCATCTTCAATGGCTGCATCCATCCCCGCTAAAACATCGCTATACTTACAAAACTCCCCACCGCATACTTTATACATGGCCAAGTGTGCTAGTGGTGCCATTCCCCTTGCAGTGCCGTTTGCCATTCCGTATACATTTGCGTTGTCTACTGAATTCCCTGCAGCGGTACTTGAAGTGTGGGTCCCGTGGCCCACTTGGTCTATTGGAGAACTTCCGTTAACAAAGCTTCGTATTCCAATGAGTTTTTTGTTACAACCGGGGATCTCACATTTGCCTTTCCATCTTGGTGGAGGAGGTGGCATGCCTTTGTCGTCAAATGAAGGATGTCCGGGAGTGATTCCGGAGTCTATAATCCCGATTATTATTCCCGTACCGTAGTTGGAGTGTTTCCACAAACCTTGATCTTGGCGCAAGCCCAAAAATTCAGGCGAACGAGTTGTATGCAACTGATAGACACCATCAGGGCCTACATATAAAACGCCGCTCAAATTCTCCATCGCCTTTGCTTGGTCTGCCGACATTTTTGCAGCGAATCCTTTAATCACATGGCGGTATGAATAAACCATCTGGGGTTTCTGGTTTAAGGGGGAAGGTATTTTTAATAAAAACGAGTTATACCATTGTTGAAGCTCATCATCAGAATTAATTAAGATCTTTTGACCTTGAGGAGGTGAAGCTAAGTGAACAATGTAGGTTTTGAGTTCATCATTGGCTGTGGCTTTGGTGGGAAAGAAATTGAAAATGGTGATCATCATCAGAAGCAACACAAAATCAGTTGTTTGCAACATTGTTACTTGTTGTGTATATGGATTTCTATTCGACTCGAGGAGTTTGTTTGTGGATATATCTCGAGGTTCAATTCTAATGTGTATTTATAGATAGATGGATATCATTGAGAACTATCACAAACCGGCTGCACGTCAAGTGGTGAACTCGGGTCGAATATAACATTTATTTTCTAACAACGTATAATAGCTTGCTAGCTAGCGCTGCTGATACACACATGGAATAATATACATACATAGTTTACTCAACCTCCCAAGAAAAAGGAAATAAATAGTAATTATCATATATAGTGCTATGTTTGTCTTCATTGGGAGGTTACTTTCTCCATTTCTACAAGTTTCAATCCCCAGCATCTAAAATATTACTCATAAGGTTTCAATTATATTTAACCAAAAAATTTCAAGACGGATATCATTAACTGTAAATCTTCTGTAGTACATTTAGATCTTATTCCTTTTAGGATTTTCCCTAATCATGAGTCTTCATAATATATATATATATATATAAATATATTCTCCATTTTGGTTTACCTAGCTAGGAACTTACTCATGTACATTTTGCAGATTGACCAAAAATGGCAGTGATGTGCAATTGCATATCTAGTAAATACGAACTAAATGGGGTATAGCTTCGATGTTTGTACAGGATCATATCTTAGTCTGCCAGTATATGACACACGTGATGCATAGTGTCTATTGTCGTTGCCATTAATGAAGGTTTTCTTCACCTAGAAGTTACTTTACCACAGGACGAAATGGCCAAAAATCACGGTAATTGGTTACAAAATACACTGACTGCATGTGCATGACTTGATTAGGCGAAGATTACTAGTATTAGTTAGTTTTGCTGAACATTTAAGGTCCTTCTTGAAATATATTAGCGTAGAGATTTATCTGTTGAACTCCATTTGGGCCGAAGATTCATTTGCAGCCTTGCAGTTGATCATATTGCTATTTATTGATCTGGCACACCTTTCTTGCTTCTATCCTTGAAACTACTCCATTTTCATTGACTGTATTTGGATTTATAATATAGTTTTTAATTTTCTACCTAGTTGCATTTTAGGGAAAACCAGCTGATCAACATATCCGGATGGATCAACATGATGCTACCAGGCTACAAAAGGAATTCCTCATAAGCCAAAATTTTAGTCACGACCGATTTTTTGGTCAATACATATGCCTCTACGCTAATCCATCAAATGAAGTCATCGATCACTACAAAAAGAATAGTGCCTTCATTGTATGGCACCGTGACCCTGTGATGGACTGTACGTATATTTCTAGTTCCTAATGTTCAAAATCTTCTGATTTAGTGGATATGCGATTTATGGATCTCGATAATGTAGTAAATGAACAAGAGCTTTAATTATAGATATGTAAGTTGTAAAAACTTAAGAGTTTACAAGCTGGCATTGTACCCATGTTGCATTTAACTGTCATGAAGTTCATAGATTTTCTGCCTATGGCAAAATGTTAAGCTTCTTTGATTTTCTGCCTATTGCATCTTTGTGATGGTCTCCGAAGCTTGCAATAAGGCTCTTATTATGAATGCATACCCATAGAGGAACCTTTTGGGGTTCAATTCTTTCCAACCATACTCCTGGCTCCCATTGACTAATAAATAATGGTGCATTATTAACCAACCATGGGCCACTCTCAAGAACTGCTATCGTTTCTCTTTCACTCTTAAATTTGCATAGGTAAAATCCTACAACAGTTTTTGTTATCTCTTTCAAATTTCATCTCAAGTTTGTCACCACCTGGTAATCCATTCAGGTTCCGATAAAGTAGCCATATAATTGTAAGCTGAATTGACTACCTCCTCCTTAACTTCTTCAACAGAGTACATAAGTCTTTTCACGCCATTAGGTAGCTTTACTGGTGGAACATATTACATCTTCACTTCCTCCTCTTCATTACTCTTCTTTATTGATTTCTATGTCCATGTTGACCACTTTGCCTTCAGACTTGCCAACATTTACTTCTAAATTCTTAATTGCTTCATTCTTATCGTTTACATTTTCTGAATACACAAGTTCAGACTTCTTATTACTATTATCTAGATCATTGACCAACTTAGTTTCATTAATAATCACTTCAACATTTCCCTTTACCCCCTTACTACCTCTACCCTCTTTATCAGACATAAAAACATCCACATGAGATTCATGAGCTTGAAAGTTACTTCTGGGAATTTTTCTGTCATTTTTACCATAAAATGACACTACACTCCAAATTTCACATCATTTGGGTGACTTGTGATATATCTTGCGGTTTGCGAATTGTTAATCATGATTTATTGGGAACCAAAGTTCCAGAGCTCTAAACGGCTCGAAAATTTTACACAAACTTTATAATCATTAGAAACTGACCTAGTAAAAGTTTCAGAATTTTTCATGATTATTTACTATATTTTTCGAATTTCCATCTTATATTAGACATAAATCATTTATAAATAATCTATAAATCTAAAAATTCCCAAATTTTCAGAGAAATTTTTTTAACTATATTATACTATGTATGCAAAGTTTGATAATTTTTGGATATCGTTTTCATATGCTTTCATTATCTTGTTTACAATTCAAATATTAAACATTAACAAAATTTAAGGGAAATTCAACTTGTATTGACACTTTGTAATTTAATTAACTAGCTAAGCAATTATAACTAATCGAATTAGCCGAGGAACTAATTAGAACCCTCGTGTTCAAAGGACGTGGATAGGAGTCGTACTTGTCTGTCACGCGGAACACATCCGAACTAAAACGCTCGAACCCAATTGTGAGTTTCATAGCCCCTATTTTTACTTGTTTTGGAAATTGTTTTGGGGTGAGAATACATGCTTTTCTTTTGTGGTTACAAGTACTTATAATCTGTTACATATTGCGTAAGTTTCTAGTAGTCATTTTATATGAGCCTCTATCATGAATTGTTATATATGGACCTAAGCGCGAATATTGTGAATAGATCTATTGGGTTGACACCCCCGTCCGGGTTGGTCGCACCAACTCGTCAAATGGATGCATAATCATTTGAGAACTACGAGTGTTTTGAATAGGACACTTGCGAGGCAACAATTGTTAGCATTTCAATTCATGAGCTTATGGCAATAGTGATACATTTTGATATTGTGGTAAAGCAATATAAATTGAAATCTCGTAACCACGGGACTATTCTACAAACTCTTACACCTATAAGCTCACCAACTTTATGTTGACTCGTTTTAACATGTATTCTCAGGTAACTAAGGCACTTGTAGTTGTGTCGTAGTGTCACCCTTATTGACGTAGGAGTTGCATCAACTTGGAAGGGCTGTTTGGATAAACTTTATCATTTTGAATTTAGGCTAGTTATTCAATAAAGTTTGAAACTGTGTTGTTAAGACTTTAATCTTGGATGTTTTACATTTGAAGACTATGTAATTTAAAACGATGTTTGTTTAATAACTCTCTTAGAAGTCGTTCATGATTTGCGCACGTCGCGCCCCTCCCAACGGGGGTGTGACATTTGGTCTTTGCGGCACAAGGTTTATGATTCTTTTTAATCTAAGTTGAGCTTCAACCTGTACTTCTTCAGCAGTAGTAGTCACAGGAATAGTCAATGCAGTTGTAGTAATTACCTCATCAAAATTTGTTTCAGACCAAGTCTGTTGATCTTGATATGTCTCAATCTGAGTCTGTGTACCGGATAGAGACCGTCTAGACTTTCCCTTTTGTTCTTTCAGTCCGGTGTAAATTATTTTGATGAGAGCATCATCAAAGTCATTTTCTACTTAAGACTCAGAGGTACATTAAGGACTTAACCAATCATCCTCATCTCTATCATCTTCCTCCTCTTCACCCAACTCCATAAACTCTATAGTCGACAAACTAGCAAGCCTTGAAGCAATCTTAGGTAGATCCAGTTTGATTTTCTTGGACATTCTCTTTCTTTTAATTCCTTTCAACCTTAGAGTTTGATCAGTCTGTAATTCTTCCTCTTCTCTATCTCTCTTCCCGAGCTTTTCCACCACTTTCATATAGGCTTGATCAACAACAGTGAGTGTAGCCAGTGGTGTTACATGGATTGCATCAGTTTGTGACTCCCCTTGAGACTGTTGCTCCTCCTCAATTTGTAAATCCCCCTCAGTCTATGACTTCACCTTAGCACCTTCAAGGCTATCATCACCATCATCATTATCTCCACCATTATTAGAATTATTATTATCTTGTTTATCTTTTCCATACCTATCCCCACTATAAGCCATATCAATATCAATATTTTTATCATCAAATGACTTTGTTACCTCAACATCGTCTTCCTTATCATTTAACTTCTACCCATTTTTGGCATCATCAATTAGTTTAGAGAGATAAAGCTGCATTTCGTCCAACCTACTATCCATCTCCTTCTTTTGTCGCCTCCACCTTATCCACCAAAGTAGACACTAGACCCTTCAACCCATCTAGGTCTTTCCTATTATTATTAAGCTCAGTCTGCATTTTCACATAGAAGAATTCGTTCTTGGAAGAAATCCTCACTTACCTTATATTAAAATATCTTACAACTGATGCAGATTATGTAGCAAATGCCAATAACCTTGTTAGATAGACCAACAATGGCTAAAAGCACATCATTAATAGTCTTGGGAGCCTCATACTGAGTGGGTATAAAGTTAATTAAAGGAGGTAGGGTTGTTGGTTCCTCACATCTTTCATGTTGTGAATGAAAGAGATAAGTGAGAACATTGATAGTAGCAGTTGTAACCTCACATATCTCATTGTATTTAGAAGATAAATCAATGGAAACAATAGGTGGGGTTGTTAAGTCCTCACATATTCCCTCTTGACTAGGAAAAAGACCATTTGACTCATTTTGTGTAGCACTTGAAGCCTCACATCTCTCTTTGTGCATAGGAGTGAGATCACTGGTAACAAGTGGGATGGATGGTGTACCCTCACATCTTACCTGGATAAAAGATTAGAGATCTCTGGATACAGAAATGGTGGAACTCTATACCTCAGCCTATGAGATCACCGAGGCATTGACAACTTGTGTAATAGGGTGTAAGGAGTGAGTTTGGGTAGTGTGGACCAGATTATCGTTGGTGGTATAAATAGGTGAGGTCATATTTAGTGGAGAAGAGAGGGGGGGGGGGTGATTGTGTCCAAGATTTGGAAATCTTCTTCAATGCATACCACATGTATATGCATGGTA
The DNA here is from genome assembly GCA_963921325.1 of Logfia minima. Lineage (NCBI taxonomy): Eukaryota > Viridiplantae > Streptophyta > Magnoliopsida > Asterales > Asteraceae > Logfia > Logfia minima. The sequence goes on from OY992773.1 coordinate 7,583,455, forward strand.
GCAGCAATATAGGTAACCAAGCTTGCTAGTCTAGGTGAAGGTTGGGTTAATTTTGTAGTCAACGGTACCTCAGACTCTACCAGAGTTGAAGTAGATTGAACTACTACATTGAAAAGTGTCTCATGGACATCAAGTTTCATGAATAATGATTTCACTTGTGCTTCATTTATATATGGGTTGGTGGCCGGTGAGTTCCCTAGATTAAGTTGTGACTCAATTAGGTTGGTATGTGGAGATGTATTCATTTTATGTGTGGATGAAGATTGGTTAGAGTAGGTTGGCTCACCCAAACTCATGTCCTCAGAGTTGGAAATCATATCTGAGCCTTCTACTGAAGGTTGACCACCAGACTCACTTGAGCCTATGACTAAGATCCTAAGTCTGTAGAGTCAAATGTTGCGTCTGTGCTCCCATTAATGCAATTAATTCCTCAAAACTTTTTTAAATTTTATTCTTTGGAATGATAGTGGTGGTAACTTGGTTGTTTATACATACATTTACCATCTTGCTTTGTTTGAATTGTTTTGGCTGGCGCTAAATAACCAGGAGCAACATAAACATATTGATCAACCATTAAAATTTGGTTTAGAATGGAATTGTATTCAAAAATCGTCAAGATTAAGGTTTAAAAAATTATCTCAGCTAATGTTGATCGCGAATAGAGGAGAAAGGGAAAGAATTGAGTTTAAATAGACAATTAATTATAAATCCATTAAAAATGTAAACCCCACACTTACTTTCGTTAAAAATTCCGTTAAAACGCCATTCAAAGTTAATTCAACTTCCCATGTATTTCATATTATTATTAACGATACTTTGAAAGAAATTAATCTTTGAAAATCGATAGTGTTTCTTATAGTCGTATACTAAAGTGTTTTCAAAGTTGATCATATTTATACATTGTATTTGGACCATACCATCATTAAACAATACCGAAAAAAAACTTAATATAAGAAAAAAAATATTTTTAGTATTTTCTAAAAAATTTAAAACAAAGAAGAAAAATAAGCCTTTTAAAAAAACTTGTAGTATATAAAGATTCACAGATTTATCTCAGTCTGTGTTGTTCTGTGAGTCTGGAAGACGTCACACAGACTCAGAATGAACATGTTACAAAGACTAAGACTGAATCATTTAGATTCATCTTTTTTTCTTTGGGATAGAACATCCCTAATTGACTTAGCAGATAGTAAAGTCGATCTTCACTCAATGGTTTAGTGAAGATATATGTTAACTGATCATTTATGGACACAAACCTTAGTACTACTTTACATTTTTTTTACACAATCTCTGATAAAGTGATGTCTAATCTTAATGGGCTTGGTCCTTGAGTGGAAGACTGGATTTTTAGTTATTGCAATGGCACTTTGATTGTGACACATGATGGGAGTTTTGGTAAATACCACATCATAGTCTGCTAATTGGTGTTGCATCCACAATAACTGAGCACATCAACTATTTGTAGTTACATACTCTACTTCTAGTGTGGATGTAGCACCAAAGTTTTGGTTTTTGCTTGACACAGTCACCAACTTTCCTCCAAGTATTTGATATCCACTAAATGTACTTTTCATGTCTAACTTATGCCCTTTATAATCTGCATTTGTAAAGCCAATTAAATCAAACCCTATGTCTTTAGGATACCAAAGACCAAGGTTGGGGTACCTGTCAGGGTGCCTAAAAAACCTTTTTACAGCTTTTAGGTGTGACTCTTTTGGATCAGCCTGATATCTAGCACATAAGTATGTTGAAAACATTATATTAGGTCTACTAGTAATTAAGTATAAAACATATCCAATTATACCTCTGTAAGTTGTTTGAAAGAAAGGTTTCCATTATTCATCTTAATGCAACTTATCAGATGTACTCATTAGTGTTCTCATGACAGAACAATTATCAAATGAATATTTATTAAGTAAGGGATGAACATATTTAATTTAGTTTATAAATGTTTGCAATTAGCTTTCTGTTGTACTTGTAAACAAGAAAATATTTCATCTCACCCATCATTGACATTTGGTGTTTTTTAGACATTAAGTAAGAAAATCATTTACGTAGATTTTTATTCGTAGACCCAAAAATAATATTATCTACATTAATTTGTACTAATATTACATGACCCTTATATTTCTTTAAGAAAAGTGATTTATAAATTGATCCTCTAGAGAATTTATCCTATAAAAGATATTGAGATAAGACGTCATATCAAGATCTTGGAGCTTGTTTTAGACCATAAAGTACTTTTTCAATTTAAAAACATGATTAGAAAATTTAGGATTAACAAAACCTGAGGGTTATTTCACATAATGTAGAATAAGCTAGGTAGAGTCTTATAGCTTCTATTCTAGCTTTAGGAACTAAGGTCTCATCATAATCTATCTTTTGCTCTTGTTTGTATCCCTAAGTTACAAATCTAGCTTTATTCCTGATTACCATTCCATCTTTGTCCATTTTGTTTCTGAACACCCATTAATTCCAATTATGGATTTACCCTTTGGAGCAGGATATAATGTCAAGACCTTATTCCTCTCAAAAAATTTCAACTCCTCTTGCATTACTTCTACCCAATCATCATCTTGCAAAGCTTCATCAACTTTCTTTGGTTCAATGACTGATAGAAAATTGGTGTAGCAATAGAAGTTGGCAGTAGATTGATATGAAATTTGAGTTCTTGTAGCTTTTAATCTCCAACAACCTGTTCAAGAGGATGATCCTTATGTTTCGTGATACCTTCTGGTGACTCTTGATAAATATCATAATCTTCATCATAAAATAAACCAGAAGTATCAAAGTCTACTTCATCTTCAATTGCATGCGTACTTGGGTGTGTAGAGTAACCATCACCAGACTAAACATGTTAACATGCGTTGACTGACTACCCATGTGAGTCTGTGCTTGAAATTTGAAGTGTAGGACAAACATCCAAAAGAGTTGGTAATGTTTCTTTAGATTTATATTCGCTATCAAAGTCATGTTGATGAATTTCAACTTTTGAAGTCCCAGACTAAGACCCCACAGCATATAGTTTTGTCAAATTTATCAATGTGAGACTAAGATGTCTGCACATTATTTACAAAAGAATCATCAAATGTAACATTTACGGTTTCTTCTATCTTTCTTTTTGTGTTGCTGAATACGCTGAAGGCCTTGGACACATACGAATAACCAACAAATATCCCTTCATCCGACTTAGGCTCCATCTTTGCTAGTTTATCCCGTTTGTTGAAAATGTAGCATTTACTCCACACACATGGAAATAATGAAAAGTGAGAACCTTGTTATGATACATCTCATATGAAGTCTTAGTATGCCTTTTCACATTGATAGATCTATTTTGAGTATAACATGTAGTGTTAGTTACTTCTAACCATAAGGAGATTTTCATGTTGGCATGACATCACATGGTTCATGCAACTTTAATGAGGTTTATGTTTCTTATTTCTGCAACCTCATTCCATTGAGGAGTTCTCACATAGGAAAAGTTACGCATAATAGCTCTATCTTCATAGAATTCAATAAGTGTAGAACTCGTGAACTATGTGTCATCATCACTAATGTAGCGTAAAAAGTCTCTTTTTATGTACATTATTTAACCCATATCGGACTTAAAATCAACAAAAAAACACACTAATATTGTCATAATCAATCATATTTTGTTAACTCGGTCAAAACTTAACTATTATTTCTAAAGATAGTAAAAAGGGACAAAAAACGCATTAAAACGGGCACAAATCAAGCACACGTTCATTCTATCATAAAATCTAAATTAGAAGCTGAAATCTATCTTAAAATGTTCCTCAGGAGATTACGAGAACGTGGGCGCAAGAATCGCTCAAAACGGATCAAGAACGAAGAAGTTAGAGCAAAACAAAGAAACCAAGTTACGATCCCGCACTCAAGACTCACGACCGAGCACCATACGACCAAGAAAAGGTGGTATATGGCCATGATGCCCGTATACGCCCTACAAAGAGGCCGTATACCACCACCAAGGGCGTATTCACCCTCCTGATTTGGGTGTATTCTCATTTTGGGTGATTTTCACTCACAATTTGTTCTTGTGAATACACCCAATTTCCAAAGGGTGTCAATGTGGGTGTCGAATTTTACCTTAAAAATTTGATTTTTATACCACAACCAAATACGGGTGGTGAGTCATTTGGGTGTATTTTGAGGGGCTTGAGCCTATAAATACCCCCCTCCATCAACCTCCTCAACACACCTCAATTCTTCCACACTTCTCTCTCTAGTTTCTCACTCAAGAAACTAGTTTGTAAATATTAGTTAGTTAGTTAGTTAATTAGTGGTAATCAAGCTAGATTAGAGGAGCTACTATTGTAATCAAGGATTATTGAAGTATTAATTCAAGAGTGCAAATTAAGTTCTCGATATTACGTTGCTTATCTCCGGGTGACATCTATTTCTCTCATACTTATAATATATTTATTTTGCATGATTATCTTGTATGTGGTTTATTTGTTGCCATGATTACTGAGTAGTTTAGTATTGTGATTGTTGAAATGTAGATAATTAGAAATATGGATGATGTTTAATTAATCATTCAATTATATAATTAGGAATTGTTCTGTTATGTATCAGGTTAAACTCATCATGCACTAGACCTAATTTATGGATTACCCTTTCCAGTTTTTCACGTAGCAATCTCTTAGTTGTTAGGAATTGATCAAGCCTAATTACGGTAGGTAGTTATCTGTGTATTAGTATAAAAGCGACGTAACTACCGTAATTCGACTAAGTACCTGGTATAGCAATGGAACCACCATCGAGTGTATTACAATTGTGGAAGCCCGGGAAAAGCCGTTGGTATCTTATTTCGTAAAATACCTAGGAGTTAGCCCTAGACATGGTCTGAACACGAAAGCTATGAATATACCGGTAAAGCGTTAGATTCATCGTACGTAGGTTTAGGGATGTACAACTGATTGTAAAGGAGGGTCTAGCCCAGGACAGAGGTATTTGAGCTTTTAAACGTTTTAAATAGAGTTTAGAAATGAAAGCGAAGATTCATCAGTAGTCTAAGATGCTTAAACCCCTAGACTCTACATAACTGACAGTTTAACGTACGTAGTAAACAATTAGTACATACCTTAATAAAATCAATTAGACCTAGGTGTTAAGAAAGGTCAGATATTATAAACAGTCTGTTACCTTATTCATGCACCCAGGATATCTATCCAAGACGGGTCATTAGTGCTCATCGGACAGTGTTGGGGGTCAAGCGGCCTGATCTGATCAACCTCATGATAACCTAGTACTCAGTGACATACAGATTTAGGTTATTGACTAGATTTGTAGGGTGCTAGTGTTTACACCAAAAGTCTATCTGATATATATTTAGGAATGTCCCTAATTATCTTTATAATGAATATCATCCAGAAAATCTAATTGTCAAAGTTTCAGCAATCACACTCTATCTATCTAATTTACCTATCCTTAGTTTAGAATTTATTTTTATGCAAGTAGTTTAATTAAAACATACCAAATCTACCTATCCTACACAGACCCATCCTAATATAGGACCTATCTTAGGCACAAAATTCATTTCAATTCGTGACGATCGTCGAACGATCTTGAGTTATACTTGCTGCTTACTCACCCAGTGTAGTAAGTAGTACATATAGTTTTAGCCCCAGCTCTTATAAATTTAAAACACACTGATTGTGCTCCCTTCTGTCGCTATCCTGCAATCAATACAAACCGACGACACCTAGTCAGGATTAGACCGACCGTTGTGCATACATCAATCACTCATGAGTTTCTTAACTGGAAGGATTTTCTGTAGTTGCTCTCTCTTGATGAGACTAGTATTCTCCTCTATTGCATCATTCTCTGCCTTCAAAAACATAACCCATGTATACCTTGTAAATTCATCCACAATTACAAGAGTATACTTATTTTCTACCAAATTGCTTGTGCTCATAGGACCAAATAAGTCCATATGAAGCATATGTAGAGGTTGATTAATTGAATTTAGCATTTTAGAGGGAAACTGAATCTTAGTCTGTTTACCAAGAACACGGGTAGAGCACACTTTGTCCTTCTTGTAGGCCCCTTACCATTTTCTTCTGAGATAACAAATTGATGTTCTTAAAGTTCAAGTGTGATAACCTTTTGTAAAATAGGCAGCTTAGTTCAGAGACATATTGAGTATATAGGTAGGTTTCTATATTCTCATCAACTGAACTCAAATCCAAGAGATACACATATCTTTCTTTTCTTGTAAGTCGTATTGGCTTTCCCTTGGGATTATATATGACACCTGCCTTTTTTCTGAACCTGACTTCATTTTCATCATCACACATCTTGCTAATGCTTAGCAGATTATGCTTACCCCAGTGAATTTCACGTTTTCAGCCTTTACTACACCATACCTTTTAGTTTTGGAAACAGACTTGTTATCGTAACAGGAACGACTTACATCATATCATATATCTTAAGTAGTCACTATCTAGGTACCATTTTCTCTCATCCTACACAAGACAAACAAATAGGTAAGATACTTTTGTGAACCCCCTTTATAAGTGGGTCCTTTGAGATGACTAATAGTCTTCCCTTGTTATGTTTTGTTGTTTCCTGATTTTACATATTCAACCGCAATCATGTTTGTTGATATCCTAGTATCGTAAGATTCTTCAAAATTTACACCTTCATGACCTTTGATACCACAATTGTAACAAGATTTGTTCAATTTTGTAGTTCTTTTGGGTATGTGGTTGTAATTATAAGAATATCCAGAGTTAGGTTGTTGTGTGGACTGAATAAAAATTTTGAAGTTTGTGGTTAGTTGTAGCAGATGATGACCAAGTCTATTTAGTATCTTAGTCGGTGCATGTACATCATTTTGTTGATGTACAGACTGAGATTTAAAGCTTACATACTTAGAGTTAGATGTTACATAATGTGAATTTTTTTTACAGATTGAGATATATTAAACTCCTTTTTGATTGGTTTAGTGCCTTTAAATTTAACATTAGACACAAACTTACTTGTATTAGTTTGTTTACCAAAAGATTTGCTTGAAAATTTGGTTAAACTTTCCTGTTTACCTTATTTGAATGATTTGCATGTTTTACAGAGGTAAGATGTTTACTAATGCTTTCTTTGTTATCTTTTGATTTAGTGTTTAAAACTGGTGTTTTAGTACTGTGAGAACCCTCAAAATACGGTTAATTCCGTACATCATTATCACGTGCATTTAGGCTAATTCCCTATTTAATCTGAAGTGAATTCGTTTTTATGAAATAAAGTCTAGCACAAAGCCCGTGTTTGCATATGAGATGCACAATAATTTAATGCGAGATGCATTAGTGATTTTCAAGAATTATACGAAACAATCGTGAGAGAGCGAAATTCCCGAACGTTGTGATCGTTTTTCTTAAAATAACGTAAATCTATTTAATAATAAATAGTAGTTATTAATGATATGATAATTATGCTAATTTAAAAGCATAACGAACTTTAGAAATCAATAAACGTTCATGTGAACTAAGAAACGTGTAATGACGGGATAAGTTGTGAATTTAATCGAACAAGGTATCGATAAGTACTTGAACATTATTTTAATTAATAGTAGTTAATTACTATTATTATGCAAGTTGTTTTATAACATCCCAAATAATCAAATCAAAAGATTATACGAATCCGATAAACGCGAAAACGTAGAGATTTCGCGAATAACAACAAACGAAGTATCAGCAAATGAATCGAATACTATTTCAATCAATTGACAACATTATAATATCCTAATAACCTTAATCTATCATAATCATCCTTAATCTACCTTAATTAACCCTAATTAACCTTAATCACACAATTAAAACCTAACTAATCGAGATTAGCAACTAACGACCTAAATATCTAGCCTAATCTTGGATTAAACCTCAAAGGGGCCCCCCCTTGTTTCCTCCTCCTAAAATCAGCCAAGAGAGGGTCCCTAGGGACCCCTTTGATCTTCTCTTGTTGATCCATAATTCAAGGAACATGCTAGCCTTGCCTTCTCCCATGCATCCCCCTCCTACACCCCTTGACTTCACTTCATTTCTCCACATCCAAGCCAAGAAAAACACACATTTTCTCTCTTTTTTCTCTGCCCTTCCAAGAAATCAGCACAACAGCCCCATTTCAGCCACCTTTCTACCACCAAAACACCACCACAACACCACCATAACACCACCCTTCAACCACCCTTGCACCACCCTCCACCATCATGAACCACCAATGCTAAATCCCTCTTTTTAAACACTTTTAACCATCAAAAACGTGCTCACCTCAGCCCTTATTTTATTCCTAAGAAAAACAAACCAAAAACCTATGGATTGGAAGCTAGGAACTCCCTCACAACAAGATCAACCACTACTTTGCTCTCCTTTGCTTTCTTAGTGCATTGTAAGGGTGTTTCTACTTTAAACTCTTTATTTTTCTTATTAAAAAGATTATATGATGGTTAGAATATGTTTAGATGTTCACTCTTGCTAGAATCTAACATAAAAAGTCGTATTTGAATGTTATATAACAAAGTTATGCTAAAGAGAACTAAAACAAACACTTAAACAACAAACTGAAAAATGGCAGAAACTTTTGTAAACTTTGGAGCTTCATAACTCAGTCGAATCTTGATGAGATTTCGTGTTTCTTGAGTCAAAAATTAATTTCAAGAAATTATCTTTCAAACCCCACCGGTTTCATAATTTTTAGACAAGTATTGATACCTAAAAATGAATTTCTAAGAAAATGTGTACAATCTGCATTTTCGTGACAGAAAATGACCTAACTTTGGAAGGTCATAACTTTCAAACTATAGATCTAAATGAGTTGATTCTTTTTCCTACAAGTCACAAATTGTGTTAGCTTTCAAAGTTGTATAATCAAATTCTGTGACAATAATTATAACTCATAAAACTCACGGATCTATGACCAACTGTCCAGAGAATGTACTGTAGGACCTTTGTGTACTATAATATATATTTGGACCCCTTAAACGTAACCAAAAATTATTAATCTTATATTTCTGGAAAGCTAAGACATAGGGGAACATGTGGTAAAAATTGCATAAAAATATAAGCTTGTTTGACTAGTGAAAACTGTAGCCAAAGATGGACTAAATTTCGGACAGAAACTGTGAAAAATGGACAATGTAAACTAAAAAGGATAAAAATCATATATTGAGGACTTATGTATTAAAATAAGTAGTTTTAAATGTATTATAGATAAATTCATGAATTTAAAATGTTAAAACCAAGACTTAGATAATTAAATGCGGATTAAAACCGAAACCGTGAGCTAAAACGCGAAAATACGGAATTTACGGAATAAAAGTATAAAATTTCTTAAGTTATGGGTTTAAAGTATGAAATCAATAAAGTAAAATTTAATATAATCCATGAGTTAAAATATTAGAAATGAGGTTTGTACGATTAAAATCCGATAAAATCAAAGGTTAAGTTAAAAACGGGATTAAAAAGAGTTAAACGGTATTATAATGATAAAGTTATAAAAATGGATTATAAAGATTTTTACGATATTGACATATATATATACACGTGTATAAGTATATATATATACTTGTTAAAGTATCATGACGAGATTATATTAACCTACGATTCCTGATTTAAAAGCCGATTTAACGAAGTCGAGAACTTGAGACAATACACAATCGAGACAACGTATAAGTAACGAATCGAGATCAGTGATCTATATATTATGATTTATAATATGTTATAACGTTGACTTAAATGATTTTTGATGTTTTGAAAACTAATAAGGATCACAATGTGTCGTTTTCATTTAAAATAAAGTTATATGATATTCAAGCCCGTCGATGGCATATTTAAATCTAGTTGAGTGAACAACTGACATAGACTGACTATTGAGTCGTCTACATATATTGATATAAACTCTTGCGTTTAGGGCGCTAAGAGACTTTGTTTGGACAATTATATAAAGCTGTTTTGCTAGCACGCTCGGACTCAGGTGAGTTCACAGCCCCACTTTTACTGTTTTAATGCTTTCATCTTGGGGTGAAAAACATATAACTTAATGTATGCGATTATTAAAACCTGACATTGTATCCGTATGAGCGACTAAGTTGGACAAGTTGTAGTGCCGAAGTCCTAGCATGCAATACTATAACCATTAGTTAGATGACGCTAACCACTGAGTATACAGATAGTACTATCGGGTTTTACAGGCCCATCCCACGTTTATTTTAGTTAGTAGCGCTAACTAGCGACCTTGTTCGCACGATTTTGGGACGAAGTATACTTAACCGGTCCAAGGCAAACGATTCATTTGTGTTGTGGTTTGGTTATAGGCTTAGTTCGGCATATTAACTCGACGGTTTAGCTAACCTTCGGGGGATTCGTAGTCAGAGGTTTTATTGTTTTAAATTGAGAATAATCGCACAATAGGCCGTTGATGCCATTTTTGATCTATTGATGAAATGATTACTAAATGATGGTTTATGATCGAGTCATTAAACTTGTGAATTCACTCAACGTTATGTTGACCTTTTATAAATATGTTTTTCAGGGGAATTAGCTAGGCCGTAAGACACATGCATATTGGGACCGTACCTGCCACAATAAATTAGGATGCCATATTTTAAATTTGAACAATGGGATTAATTGACTTGTAGTCTTATTTATGAAATCCCGAAACTTGTATTTTATTTAAAACGATGTATTCGATAACCTTGACAATTGAACTGCTCGATGAGCCGAAATGTTTGTAAAACTATTTTGGCATCCTAATAATATAGATGTTCTGCGATAATCATACGTTCGAGGTAATGTTATTCGATCTTCATCACGCCCCGAAAGCTTCCGCATGATTTACTATAAATGTCAAATTTGGGGGTGTGACACGTACTAATATCCTTAACCTTTCGAATTTATTTTCCTTCATATGAGTCTTGTTTGTTAGAGTTTGTGTCCCTACACTCACATTGAGTCTCATATACAATGTATGTTTCTAAAACTTTACCACTTTCAGATCTAACAAAAGCCTCTTTTATCACTAAGTATATAACTTAAAGTATTATGTAAAGTGTCAGGTACAAATTGTTTTGCTTTTGAGACCGTATCCTATTCCAGATGGGACTTAAGATCAAAATCTTCACCAAGCACTGCTTGTAGTTGACTATTAATTTGTTTTGATAAACAATCCTCATTCTTTACTCATTCTTTAGAAAAGCATATGTTGGAACATAACAATATTTTCAAAATGCTCTTCTTTCTTTTTAAATACATGTTTTTCTAAATCTAACATTATGTATGCTTCTTTTTGAGCATTCAATTCAATTTTGTAATCACTGTTTGCAATAATATAATCATTTTTTTCATGCAGCTCACTTTGAACCTCATTAAGCCTATTTTTCAATTTAGAAATTTCTTCAAGTCTTGATTTGAAGTCTACATAAATAAATTCAAACATTTTTTACTTTTCAGACTCATAATACAGCTTGAAGTTATGTACCGTATATGTAGAATCCCCGGTTCCAGTCAAAATTGCAGCTCAGTCTTTCAACTTCTTTGATATCTTTTTAAAATTGGTTTGCTGCTTTCTCCTATGCAATGGTTGCCATCAAACACATATCTTCCTACTCATCTTCATCATTAGATGAAAGTTGGTCTCTAACCACTCTTCTACATATAGGCATTTTCCTTCTTCTTAGGTTGTTCCCCCCCTTCTTTAGGTTCATGTACTATTATTTGTACTTCTTGACTGTTTCTGCAACTCTGTAAATCTGGGAAGTTCCACTTGAATTGACTTTAAAATCTGTAACTATATGATCTATACTGTCACAATTATTATAGGTATTCTTCATTGAACCAAAGGTACTTTTTGTTTTTAGATGCACCATACTTCTTCTTTTCTAGCCTTTTAGTAATCAAGACTAGTTCAGTCTTTGGTGCCTTGCTTTCTTCATCATCAAAATCATTACTTTCTATGTCACAACCCCAAATTTATCATTTAAAACGTTTTAGCGTGCGGAAGCTTCGGGGCGTGACGGTGATCGATTTATACAACACATCATGAGCATATGATTATTGCAGAACAATATATATTAAGATGCCATTAAAGTTTTACAAATAACTCGGCTTATCAGGCCGTTAAAGTATCGATGTTAACAAATAGATCGTTTTTAATTCAAAAGATAAGTGTCACACCCCGCTAAAGCGAAAACACGAGATGTAACAGTACAATGATTTCACAATCGAAAATTATAAAAGATCACCGTTCAACGGTCTACAATTAATACATTACATAAGGTCTTACAAGCGTTTACAGCACAAAAGTAAATAATCTAAACATGCGATTACATCCAAAAGAGAAAATCCCGTAACGCTACAGCAGCATAGATCATATAACGGGTTTAGCTTCAATAAACAAGTGGTGACTAATTCCTGAAAAGCATGTAAAAGTAAACAGGTCAACTATGAAACATAGTTGGTGAGTACACAGGTTTTGTGTAATGAAAGACCCTTTTCCAGTGTTTACAAAGTCTAGTTTAAAAGTTCCACGTTACTACGTGATTAGTTCGCAAAAGTAGTATGTTTAGTGTCGAGGCTCATACAAAGACGATAATCATCCGACAAGTTCTTGAAATCAATTTTTAGGATAGTCAAACGCTATTGCGCGGATAATTATAAAAGTAATTCATTAAAACAAGGCTCATTTAAGAGCGATATTCATTTGATAGCTAGATTCATTTGTTAATCGATGTTTTGTTTGCAAAGGAGGTTTATTTAAGAACAAGGCTCATTAAGGAGCGATTCCCTTTTTGTACTCAATTAAAAGTCGTGATTCATTTATAACGCCCCGTTCATATTTTCAAAGGAATATTTAATTCACGTTTATAAAACTCAAGATATAGTGTTTAATAAGTTCAAGTTATGTTTATAAAACTCATATTGTAGTATTTAATAAGTTCATGTTACGTATATAAAGCCAATGGATCATCAAATCAATATCAAAACGTTTAAAGTCTCAACGGATTATTACGTCGAAGTTCATAAGAATGCGCGACGTTATTATGAAACCACGTTTATCATAGTCCAAGACCACATTGATTTATAGTATAAAACTCAGGTTATAAAATCTATGGTTTTAAAGAAATATGGTTTCTAATAACAAAGTCATTTTCAAGTTCGGGTCGTAAGGTTTATAGTTTCAAAGAAATGTCGTTTCAAACGACAAAGTCATTTTCAAGTTCGGGTCGTAAGGTTTATAGTTTCAAAGAAATGTCGTTTCAAACGACAAAGTCATTGTAAAGCTCGGGTCGTAAGTTTATGGTTTCAAAGAAATATTGTTTCAGATGACAAAGTCATTGTAAAGCTCGGGTCGTAAGTTCATAGTTTCAAAGAAATGTCATTTCAAATGTCAAAACGTCATACGTTTATAGTCGTTTATGAAATTTCTATGCTATCACATTATAATGTCTATAGTCACAATGAGTTATTATGCTTGAGTCCACAACCAAACCTACAACCGATAAACCTTTGCCCTAAAAGAGAGATGCCCTATCGTTGGCATTTAGGATGATGGGATACACTCACGTGGCCGCGTGAGTGGGGAGGTGGTCTCGCTCCAAAATAGTACTATTCATATGCATCATTTGGCTCATATAGAGTTAATGGTCGTGTAGATATACCGGGGACTTTAGATACGATAGAAAACAAGCATATAATCATGTTCGTATAAATGGAAAACATTCACGACATTATTTGTAATCAATACGACATTTTAACCATGTGAAGTATTCGAAAGTAAGCATAGCATAGCATTTGTAAATCAAGGATAGCATTTGTAAAACGAGCATAGTATAAGCATAGCATTCGTAAATCAAGGATAGCATAAGAATAGTATTTGTAATCCAAATATAGTAGTTAGATCATATAGCATGCTTTTCACCCCAAAAATTTAAGTAAAACGTTAAAAAGAGGGGCTGTGTAAACTCACTATTGAGCGTGAGCGGAAGGATGGATGTAATGCGCGTGCCGACTGGGTTTGACCCCTATCCAAGTCCTAAGAACACAAGGTTTCTAATTAGTTTCTCGACTAATACGGTTTGTTAGGATTGCTTAGCTAGCTAATTAAATTACAAAGTGCCGTAAAAGTTTGAATTTCCATTTAAAATACATTGCCGGTAATTGTTCGAGTTGTGAACAAAATAATGGAAATATATGTATACAACATCTAAAAATTACCAAACTTGGTATGAAACATGATATATAGTTCAAACATTTTCTGTGAAAATTTGGGGATTTTTAGACGTATGGATTATTTATAATCATTTTATGTCTAATGAGTGGGATAATTATGGGAAAAATAGTAATTATTTAGGAAAATTTTTGTAATTTTTACCAGATCATTTTCTACCCATTTTTAGGTTTTTTTAAAATTTCCAAGTCGTTTTGAGCACTGGAACTTAGGTTCCCAACATTATGCGTTTTAACGAGACGTAAATCGGAAAACATATCAAAACACCTCCAAAGAGTGTGAAATTTTGAGTATAGTGTCATTTCCTGAGGAAAATGACACTGGAATTTTCCCATAATTATTTGGTGTCCAAAAGTATTTTTCATGAATATTTCACCTTTTATAGGCTTTATTTGCATTAATTTAGGAAAAATACTTATGTTTTTCCAAAAATTCCTATTTTTATCTTCAAGAATCTTTTCATGATCTAGTTACTGGAAAAAAATAATCCCCAAAATTTTAACACGTTTTCTCTAGCAATTATGTATTTTTGAATCAACACAACACAAGTATTTGAGATTTACAAGCTTACAACAATGCATGATGTTCATGCATTTTCTAAAAATATAAGGTCAACAAGATAAAATACCATCTTTTTATTCTACTGAGATAAACTTGTTAGGAGTCTAAAAACAATTTTGTTTGAATTTATTGAACACCTTAAGACCCATGAACAAGTATCACAACAAGGTGCTCACAGAAAAGTTACTGTTTGCGCATCAGTTTTGTGTGATACATTTGGAGGTCGAATGCTCAATGGATTTGAGTGAGACCAGTGGGGTTTTAAAGGTAAGACATTAAGCTAAATTCTAGAAGAAAAATCAAGATTTTTGGACCATTTTTCACTGAGTTATGGTCGTTTCAAGTGAGGTCAAAATCTGGACAAATTACATATAAGACAATGGTGATCATTTTGGTGTGTTTTTCACTACCAACGATTTTTAGACCTCATCCAATGATTGAAGCCTTGTCTTTTATGCATGTACATGTGTTTTACAGAAACATAAACATATTTTAACATTTTAACCATTTATTCTAGCAAGAACATGTAAATAAACTCTATAACATCAAAAAGTCGACTTTTTCGGTTTGATTTCGGTTTGATCATGGGTTGCCCTTTTGTTTTTACACTTAAACAAGTGTAAGGGAACCTACAAACTATCAATCCTTTTATGAGAATTTTAGCCATGAAAAAGGCATAAAATCCATGTTTTTACAAGAATCAAAGTAAGAAATTGCAAGAATGGAAGCTAGAGATGGTGTTCATACCTTAGAAAGTTGGTTTAGGTGTATGAACACCTTCAAAGATATGATTTAAGGATGGATATTCTCTGGAGTTTAGTGTGTGAAAAGAGAGGTTTTTTGTGTGTTTTCTTGAGAGAAAATGAGAGAAATGATGAGAGGAAGAGTGTGTAAGTGGTAGAAGACTTTTGCATGGAATATAAGTGGTTAGTGGAGAGGTTGAGTGGAAAAAAAAGAGAGGGAAAGGGGGGTCCGGTTTTGGGTCATTAAAATGAGGTTTTTAACTTATTTTTTTGTCAAAATAAAATGTATATTAGTTTTAGTATTTATTTGTATTAAAATTTCACAAGTCTTGTACATTTAAAACTTTAAATTGTGTTGTTTTTGTGCTTAATATTAGGGTTGTAAAAATTGATGTTCTAAATTTATAAAATACTTCAAATTGTATTTTAGATTGTTTATAATGGGTATTCAAGTATTAGTTTGTCGGATTCGAGTTTCGTTTATTCGATTCGGGTCGCGTTTGCCGAGTTACGGAATTTCGGTTAATTCCGATTTTTGTGATGTCTTTGTGATTAAAGTTTGAGTCATAAAACTTTATCTTATAAGTTTATAACATTCATCAAAATGTATTTGATTCTATCAGGATTGACATTCGCGAGTCAATTAACCGATTTTCGGTTGCGTTCACTGAGTTACGGAATTTCCGGTTAAATTCCGATTTTTGCGATATGATAACTATTTTGTGATGACTTATGAAATTTAATTTCACTTGTTTTCTTTGGCACTTTGTAACCTAATTTTGTGTTCCTCACAGTCTTAAAGTTCGCTAAGCAATCTCCTAGAACGTTACACGATTTCGGTAACTTACGATTTCGGTACTTAAGGAGTCGTAACCTAGACTTTTCACTAGGATTTTAGACTGCTGTAAACGTAATTAGATAGACTAGGAATTTAAGTGCGTTAATGACCTGAGATTTTAGACGGTTGTCACAATAAGTCTCAGGAAACAACAAATAAACTACATTAAATTAGTTAAATAAGTTTCCATAGTTTTCAAAAGATGGCATCCCAATCGTCGTGATAGGGCGGTCCCAACATTCATTCAACTTACGGCATGGCTAATTCCCTGAAAAACATATTATTGAAAAGTCAACATAACGTTGAGTGAATGCACAGGTTTAATGGCTCGATCAAAAACCATCATTTATAAATCATTTTATCATCATTTCAATAAGATGGCACAAAGGCCAAATACGATTATTATCAATTAAATTCACTGACTGTAATCCCCCATCAGGTTTGCAAGTCCTATGAGTTAATATGCCGAACTAAGCCTATAACCAAACCACAACACAAATGAATCGTTTTCCATGGACAGGTTAAGTATACTTCGTCCCCAAAACATGCGAACAAGGTCGCTAGTTAGCGCGACTAACTAAAACATACGTGGGATGGGCTTGTCAAACCCGATAGTACTATCTGTATACTCAGTGGTTAGCGTCATCTAACTAATGGTCATAGTATTGCATGCTAGGACTTCGGTACTACAACTTATCACCTTAGTCCTTCATAAGGATCCAATGTCAGGTTTTAATAATCGCATACAAATCAGTTATATGTTTTTCACCCCAGTTTAAAAGCAGTAAAACAGTAAAAAATGGGGCTGTGAACTCACCTGAGTCCGAGCGTGCTAGCAAAACAGTTTTATACAATTGTCCAAACAATTCTCTTAGCGCCCTAAACGCAAAAGTTTATATCAATACATGTAGACGACTCAATAGTCAGTCTATGTCAGTTATTCACTCAACTAGATTTTATAAGTTTGCCATCGACGGCTTGAATATCATGTAATGTTATTTTAAAAGAAAACGACACGTTGTGATCCCTTTTAGTTTTCAAAAATCACAAAATCTCATTTAAGTCAAATATTATAATACCTTTTTATACGCATTTTATAATTAACGCGAATCTTTGATTTCTTATATATATATATATATTCCCCTATTTATATATATATATATGTATATTTTTATCGCGCTTGGATCAAGGTTCGGGATTTGTCTTCAATTTCGGAAATCTTTCGTTTATATGGTTATCACTACATTATTTATTCAATATATATATAAACATACTCATATAGGTATATATATATATATATATTTTTTCAATATCGTTATAATACTTGGACGTTATATATATATATATATACTCATATATATATATATATATATATATTCATGTCGTTATAAGTTTTATAATTGATTTTTATACCTTTGTCGTTATAATATCGTCTAAGTCGTTTTAACTCCGTTTTTAACCTAACTTTCAGGTTTATCGGGTTTTAATCGTACAAATCTCGTTTCTAATATTTTAAATCATGGATTATACTAAATTAAATTTTACTTTATTGATTTCATACTTTAAACTAATAGCTTAGAAGTTTTATGCCTTTAGTTTCCTAAATTCCATATTTTAACGTTTTTAGCTCACGGTTTCGATTCTAATCCATATTTAACATCTAAGTCTTGGTTTTAACATTTTAATTCATAAATTTATCTAAAATACTTTTAAACCAACTGATTTTACACATGAGTCCTCAACTTTTACGGTTTTTGCAACTTAGTTCTCCTAGTCTTATTTATCTTATTTTTAACACATAACTTTGGTGAAATTAAAGTTTAATAATGTAGATCTTGTTCTAATTTGTTCTAATACTTATTTTATACTTAAATACATGAATCATACTAATTTTTATATCAAAAGTCCTTAATATATGATTTTTATCATTTTTGTCCTTTCTAGTTTATTTGTCCACTTCTAACAGATTCTGTCCAAAAATTAGTCCATCTTTGGCTACGGTTTTGACTAGTCAAAAAAGCTTATAATTTTATGAAAATGTTTTTGCACGTTCCTCTATGTCTTAGCTTTCCAGAAATATAAGATTCGTAATTTTTGGTTAAGCTTAAGTGGTTCAAACGTATTTAATACTACACAAAGGTACAACAGGTACTTTCATGGACAGTTGGTTAAAGATCTGTTTATATACGGAGTTGTACTTACATTCATGAAGTGTAATTATACTACTTTTAAAGCTAACAAGATTTTTGACTTGTAGGAAAAAGAATCAACTCATTGTACACATTTTCTTAGAAATTCATTTTGAGGTATCAATTCTTGTCTAAAAATTATGAAACCGGTGGGGCTGGAAAGAAAACTCTTTGAACTTAAATTAAGACTCAAGAAACGTAAGATTTGGTTAACTTTTGACCAAGATAATTAGCTCCAAAGTTGGGCAAAGTTTCTGCCATTTTTCAGATTGCCGTTTAACAGCTTGTTTTGGTCATTTTTAGCAAACCTTTGTTATAGTTCATACGAATACGAGTTTTTAAGTTCATTTCTAGCATGAGTGAACATCTAACATGTGTTAAACTATTTTCTAAGTAATTAAATGAAAGAATCAAAGAGTTCGTAGTTAGATTTTCCTTACAATGCACTAAAATAGTGGTTTTGAGCAAGAGGGTGCTTGAACTTGTTGTGGATGAGCTCCTAGCTAACAAATCATTGGGTTTTGAGTTGTTTTAGTTAGAAATGAAATGGTGATGGTTGTGTGCACGTTTTTGGGAGTATAGAGAGCATAAAATGAAGGTTTTAGTGTTGGGGAGTCATGGTATATCAAGGGGTTATAAGGGAGGATGTAGGTTGTTGTTTGAAGGTTGTTCTTGAGCAAGATGAAGGGTGTTTTTGGGGCTGCTTGTTGATGGCCGAATTTAGAGAGAAAGAAAGAGAGAGTTTGTGAGTTTGTGTGTGAAAGAATGAAGTGTAAAGTGATGCAAAAGCTTGTACAAGTAAGGGTGAAGGTATGGTGTTGTAAGAGAGTGGGAAGTATGGGTTGCATGAAGTCAAAATATGATGATTTCTCCTTGATTTAGGGGATTTGGCATGTGGGCTTTGTGCAGATTTTTGGTCAAGGGAGGGGAGGGTTTAAATCTTAATTAAGTTAGATATCTTAGTCATTAGGTGAAAACCTTGATTAATTAGTTGCTAGTTGTGTACTTAGGGTTAACGTAGGTTATTTAAGGTTGATTAAGGTTAATTAGAGTAGTTTTAGGTTACCAACATGTTACTAAGTGATTGAAATAATAATCATTTGATTTTCCGATACTTGGTTCGGTTAATTTCCTAATTTATCTCATTGTTGTACGTTTTCTAGTTCACGTGCACGTTTATGGATTTTTAACGATCGTTATGCTCTTAATTAGCATATGAATCATAATAATAATAATAACGACTATTAAATTGAATAGTTTTACGTTATTTTCATAAATGGATCACCAACGTTCGTGAAATTTGATTTCTACCGATAGTCTCGGTTAATTCACATAATTCATGAATGCTTCTCGCATTTAATTTAATCGCATCTCATATGCAAATATAGATTTTGTGCTAGACTTAATTTAATAAAAACAAATTCACATAATTAATCGGGAATTAACCTAAATGCACGTAATTTAAAATGTTCGAAAAATACCTAATTTTTAGGGTTGTCGCATTCTAAGTCTGCCCTTGGTAGTTGACAATCTACACTTGAGTATAGCTCCTTATTCCTTCTGCTAGTAGCAATTAGAGCAGCTTCTGGATCCTTAGCAATCTTCTTGGCATTTAGTCTTTTCCTCTCATTCGATTCCTCATAGTTCATGAGTAATCCGTATAAACCAGCTAGATCATATTCATCCAGTTTATCACTTACCACCAAAGATGTAATAACCTCAGAGAATGAATCTTAAAAATATCTAGAAACTTCTAACAGATCTTTGCTTGACTTTTGATTACCTCTACTATTACCAAATCATTGATTAGGATTTGAAATATGATGTGTATATCAGTTAAGGATTCTTTTGATGTTGCAAGAAATTTTCATAATTCCTTATTAGATTTTTCCTTTTCTTAGTTTTGACTATTGTTACACCTTCATATTGGACTATCATGGAATCCCATATCTGCTTAGCATTTTTACAACTAACAACCTTAACATAGATTGTTTCAGATATTTCATTACCAAGAATGCTCTTGGCTTTAGCATCCATATTATATAAGGTTTTATCTAAGTCCGACCATTGACTTTTACGTGATTCAACAAACTTTTCTTGAGTAACAAGTTTAGCCTCATAATCTTTAACTTCATCAACCCATTTACCAGGAACAATGAGTCCTTCCCTTATCACTCAGAGCATCTCATCATGGATGCCAGCAAGATGCAATTATGCATTAGCTTCCAATGGGAAAAATTGGTCCCATTGAAGATTGGAATTCCTTTTCATGTCATGAGTATGGTTGTTGCCATTGATTGAACTATGACGTGTTTTGAATTATATTTATGGGTATTTACTTAGATCGTTAAGGATTAATATTAACAATTAAATCTTTTATTGCTCTGATACCAGTTGTTAGGTCTTAAATTATGAAGCAAGAAAACTAGTTAACAAATTAGTAATTATTCAATAAGAATTAATCAATACAAACTCGATATTCATCGTTTAATATCAACTTAATAGCAATTCAAGTTATATTGATCTTTTTGGAATTAAGAACAATATTGAATTCACACAGAATTGTCGAATATAAATGTATTTTATTATGAAGAATTCGATCGATAGAAGCACAACAATCCTGGTTTCTATGAATTGCATAGAAACTATTTATACAAGGTATAACTGTTAAGAAATACAATTCTACCGTATCTTTAACTAATAGAGATATCCTACCTAACCTCTACGGGTTTTATGGACACAAAATCAACTATTATGTAATTTGATTTTTCCTCACTTATAAGATATCATCGTATCTTCTAATCTTGTTGTCCAAGTTCTTCTGAGTATGTATGACTT
Organism: Logfia minima; assembly: GCA_963921325.1. Classification (NCBI taxonomy): domain Eukaryota; kingdom Viridiplantae; phylum Streptophyta; class Magnoliopsida; order Asterales; family Asteraceae; genus Logfia; species Logfia minima. The sequence continues at coordinate 7,604,865 of OY992773.1, forward strand.
GAGTCTGTAAGGCTTGAGTCTGAATGGTTTGAGTTTGTCATCATAATTATTCATTTGAGTCTGTCTTGGTCTGAGTTTGTGCTCCCCATACTTAGACTTAGCACTTTATACATACTCAATAACACTTAGTATATTTTTCACTAAGTTTTCTAGACTGAGACTTTGACTCATCACATTCATAATATAGGTTTGACCATTATTTTTCACAACAAAAATGTTGTCCCACACAACTGCGGTCAAGATACATCGACTTATGTACATCAAAATATAATTAGTTATGAGCTAATTTTGATCTATAGTATCCAATTAACTTAATGAATTTTTCTATCAAGTATCAAGTATTTTTGTTGACATTACAATTAGATATTTTGTAATGTAATTTGAAGCATCATCATTACGTAGTCAAAACTAGTGTCATGTCATATGAAAATTGGTGTCAAGTCATTCGTTGACAAATTATAAAAGGTCAGATGCATACAATAACAATAATTGAAAGTTTGTTACACAAAAGTTTATATATATATATATAGTAGTTGATCAACTCATATTTCAATAATATTCCTTGGCAACGACATAAAAACGAAATATAAAAGACACTCCTTGTGTTGTAAGGCTAGTCTCCATTTAAGAGAGCTTTACCTGGTTTGAGTTTATGTGACGGTGGACTCAGACTTCGTGGATTAGTCAGTAAACGGTCAGAATCACGATTTAAATAATAATAATAATAATAATAAAATAACTCAGTACAGTGGATTAAATAGGTTAGCTAGTTATATTTTGTTCACGCGTGTCTAGCTATTTGGAAAATATTCAGGTGAAATTCAAACAGTACATTCGTTTAACGCATTGCGACCCATCTTCTCTAGTTTTCGATTATAATCAAATCCCAATTATGAACATTAGAAGAAAAAAGAAAACACATTTGAGGTGGAACTAAGAGAAAAAGTCAATTTAGCATGCATATAAATAGAGAGCGACCATACACAACTTGCAAAGAAAAGAAAACCCTCTTGAGCAAATTTAGTACAGCCTCTCCATTATTATACTAATAAGATAAGATTCATATGTGTAAAATGGAAGGTTTTACATCAAATATACATAGTTTTAAACCTTCATTTTCTTTCATAGATACTGATCACAACATGGAATTACGCAACCAATTTTCATTTCAATATGATAATATTTCTGAAAGCTTCATGGGGTCTTCTTATGACAATTTCTTATCGCAACAAGTGGTATTACCATCATTTGATCACCAATTGGTGCAAAACTTTCCACATGAAAAGAAAAATGTCATTATGAGTCAAGAGGCCATTTTTGAGGACCCAATCGTAAATGGGAAAAGAAAGACAATAGATGTTTCTGCGAGCAGTACTTCAAGGAATTCGTCATCTCATTCTGTTAGTGAGATTGCTAATCTAATGGACATATTCGTCATCTCATCAGGACTAACTTGATTAGTTGCGTGTACTTACTTGTTTTTTTTTTTTTTTTTTTGTAATTTTTATTTAGAGTTCAGAAAAGGGCAAGAAAGCAAAATTGAGTGATAATGGAGAAGCACAAAAGGAAGAGGTCCGCGTTAGAGCCAGAAGGGGCCAAGCAACTGATAGTCACAGCTTAGCAGAAAGAGTAAGCTTAAAATTTGGATTTTAATTGCAAAATTCAATTTTAAAAGATGACAAAAAAGATATATAATTCCGAAGTCATCATTTTCTTTTTAGAACGTCAAACACTCACATATTCAGCTTATAATATGTCAAAGTAATACAAGGAACACCTACGTTTTGGATGACTATTTTGACAAGTATTAATTCTTGTGAAGTCTAATTTACTCCCGAAAATTCACTCGTGTGAATTAATTGAATAGGTTAGAAGAGGGAAAATCACTGAGCGCTTAAGATGCTTGCAAGACATCGTGCCCGGGTGCTACAAGGTAAATCTTTTGTATTACAATCAATTGGGCGTATTGTTAAATAGTATACATATAACTGCTTCTTAAATTGATTAATAAAATTGGGTATATACATACAGTCAATGGGCATGGCAGTAATGTTGGATGAGATAATCAACTATGTCCAGTCTTTGCAGAATCAGGTGGAGGTGAGTTGAATGAACTATTAGTATAAAGACTAGTATTATTTGATGAAATATTACAGACAAATAGCATTTGTGATTGTTGATTATAAAAAACAAAAAGAAATAAAACTACAAAAAAAAAAAAAATCTTGAATTTGCTTTGCAGTTTCTTTCGATGAAACTCACTGAAGCAAGCAGATTTCATGACTTCGATTCAGATTCGACACATATCGATACATTTCAGGTAATTTTACACCTTTTTAACATATTTATGTGACTATTTCTTTTTAATGAACTTCTTTGAATGGTAAATCGTATACTGCTGATTCGCATGATATTTACACATTTATCACATTATTTACATAATTTGTCTAAAACCAATTGATCTCAGAGTCTCTTAATCGATGAGTTAGGCTAATACCACTTAATTATATGTTGCAATACCATAATATCATCCTTGAATGATACTACTATAAATTATAATTTAATTATTTAAGTATGTGGTCAAACTTTATTTTATATCACATATATATTTGTTTGGCGCAAAAGATTTGGTGATTAAAGACAAAATTTGATTGATGGCAGATGGGAAATGTAATTGAGGGACTGAAGATGTAAAGATAGGAGGAAAGAAAAGTGAGTGGCCCAGTTGACCAGAGTTTTGGCTCTTATCTTTCAGTGCCATACCATAGAACATAAAAGAAGATCCCTCTTGTTTTTTCAGATACATATACATACAATTTGTATTATTGTTTCAATACATACAAAATGTATAACCAATTACACAATTATTGAAATATGATCAAAGTTTTTTTGGTATATAGATGGTTATTGCGTTTTCAGTTATTAGTAAATACTAGCATTATATACTCGTGCAATCCGAAATTTTCATTCGGTCACGAGTCAGTTAGTAGTGTGTCGCTATCAAATAATTTAAATTTTTATTCTCCGTACATCATATTTTTAAGCGGGTGTAATAAATCAAAGCCAAATGTAAGTTACAAATTACTCTTATTTATTAAGTCGTTAAATGAGATAATCAAAGAAGGGGTAAGTGTCCTTAAATTTAACGGATATAAAAGGACAATAAACGTAATATTCCTTGAAGAGCTTGGATCATATTTACGGAGTGTTTGATTGGGGTATTAAAGAGTTGGGAATGAAATGATGATAAATAATTGTGTTTGGTTGCCTATAATGCAATCATTCATTGTTTACTAGTGGGAAATCATTCGATCATCAGATTAATGGTAATGTGTATCATTACCTATAATCATCTTCACGTATAACATTTATATACTCATCATAATCAATCAATCCACTAAATTTAAACTTTCTAACCAGTTCAATTTTTTGAGTCGGACTCGAGTCAAGTTTCAGGTGAATGGGTTACCCTGTCATATCTAAAATTAACCCATTAAATTCGATCCGTTTTACCCAAAACCAATCCACCTACCCAAAATTATTTCAAAACCAACATACCAACCCATATCCCTTTTGATTCGTTTGTCGAAACAGGTCATGAAGACCGTGTCCAGGCCGTGTATTTTGACTGTCAATCCGCTAATTTGAAACTCGCGAACCCGTTAAATATTTCAGGTCAAATTCGGGTCAAGTTTCAGATTAACGGGCCAACCCACCAATTCAAAAGTTACCCACTATATTTGACTAATTTGACCCTAAACCAACATGATAACTCATTAACCTGTTTGACCCATTTACCTAAACGAGTAAATCATGTTGGATCGGGTCAAGTATTTTTGACTTGTCAACTTGACCCGACCCAATTTGTCACACTACTCACAGTTGTATGAACCAAATATCATCAATGAAAAAAGTAATACTAAGGAATGCTCATTGTGTTGCTTAGTTTTCCATTTCCCTTTCTTATTTCCATTCCCCGTTCCGAACAAAACACACCCTTACTGGATTTTGTATTCCTTAAACTTTAGTTAGAGTAACCTTCATGAATGGTCCCTGTGGTACGGATTTACAAAATTGTTCATCAACTCTTTTTTCGCTCTATCAGTCTAAAAGCTTTACTTTTATCTTTCAAATATTCACTCCCTCATTTGAAATGACTAAAATACTCTAACCAATTTTATTTTCATTACTGTTTTAAAATAATATAATGAAGGTTAGGGGTAATTTAGTCAATTTAAATAAGGAGATACGAGATAAAAACGAACTTTTTGAACATGGATGAAACGATTCCTTTATATGCGTATGAAGCGCAGGACCTTCCATGAAATTTACTCTTTAATTTATAAGATTTTTTCATTCTATCGGAAGGTATCAATTACATATATTTTTCACATTAGGTCATCCGATCCATTCCACACTGATAAAATAAATTAAAAAAAGGGGTTAAGTAACTTCTAAATGTTTCTTTTTGTTATATTGTCATCCTACTCATTGACACTAATTAGCAATCAAGTAGTTCAATTACATTGTTAGATTTTTTCTTAAAAGAATTCATTAAAGCAAAAGTTAAGTTATTAATTCATAAGTCTATAAAAAAAATTGATATTTATAACACATCAACTTCAATTAAATAGTAGTTGTATTAAACATTATGGATTTTGTCCCCCTTCCCTTTATTGCTTTCAGTTGTTACGATGCTTATATCCAATTTTTAATTCAGGTGCATAGTACTTGGTTTTTTATTTTTGTTGGGTACTTACTGAGCTTCAAAAATTTTATATCTTATAAAAAGGTTGTTATAGATCTTGAGTTTCTGGTTAATACATTTTCATTATTGATTAATCAATTATAAAATTAATTATATACAAGAAAATCCAACAGCAGACATGCAAAACCATCAGGTTAGTATGTCTGTTTTGTTTGCATTAAAAAAATAAAATTTGGATATAAACGCAAGACCAACCGTCAATTCTTATGTTATCCTTACATATGAAGACACATAAAAAGATTAACCGGCGTGACTACTACAAGGCAGGGTATAAACTAAACCACAAAAACATCGTAAAAAGATGAGAAAATCATTTATGCTCTTAGCCCTCCAACCATCTATATTTCTATATCTTTATAATAGGACCACTCTTCCAAACTTCTTCAGTGTCACCTCTGCACCACGTTAACACTTCTTCAAAAAGACTAAACGCTGTCAATTCAAAAAAATTTCTTTAAAAAGACTAGAACTTACTATTTATTTAATTACAATAAATACAATTACAATTAGTTGGAGTTGTGTGAAAATAATAGAGGTTATTTAAGTTGTAGTTGAGAGAATTGTAGTTGCAATTGTGTGAAAAAAATAATAAAATGATATATATTTATATATATATGTAAAAAAAAAAAATATGAACGTTTGTATCTGATCGTTTTAACTTTTTTCTTTTTTAATGTTTTGGACCGTTTGTTTAAGAAAAGAAAAAAAAAAAACACTTACTTTTTAGCGCATGTTGCCCTAGTTTTGACATCCACTATTGTAAAGGGATAGTGTGCTCCATTCAATGCAACAGTTTTATAGGAACCGCATAAGTCAACATGTAAAAGATCAAAGGCATTGAAAGTAGAAATAGTACTTCTACCAATAGGAAGTTTGTGCATTTTAGAAAGAATACAACTTTTATAGGAAAATTGAGACAAATCAAAAGATTTTTAAATGTCTCATATGGCCTTTCAGAGTTAGGCTCAATCTTCCACTCCGTAATTACATTCCATTTCCTAGTCTGGGTCTCTGCTCACTCTTTCGCCTCTATTAACATCTTCTCAAGATTAGTAAGTTTCATATCTTCTCTCTTTTGGGTGACTAAAGGTTCGTTATTCCAAGGCCTCGAGCCATAGTGTTGGATTTCCCTAAAATTCCTATTACCTTTGTAACTACCTCGTTCGTAACCTCCTCATTGTGTATATTAGACAATTTTCATATTCCTTTGGTGTGACATCATAGGCACATCATCATCATCAATCTTAAGAAATAAAGGTTCGTAATAATGAAAATTCGTGTAATAAGACATTGATAATTTTTTTTGCTAAAAACATAAAAACTAAAAATAGTTAACGTAACTACTTAAAACAAAATAAACAAAAACTAAAAACAATAAAAGTAACTTTCGAGGAAGAATCCAAGAAAGGATTGATTAACTAACACTCAAACTCAAAATCTTTATATAAACACATTCTCTAGCAGCGGCGACAAAAGCTTGATGTGTAAAAGCGAGTAATAAAATTTAAATAAGAAAATACCGCAAATAAACTATTTCAAAACCAGGTGTGTGTACCTTATTGTGTATTAGTATAACTATAATAAGTCTAGGTCGAACCCACTGAGAGTGTGTAATCAAGAGTTAAGTGTGTGTATGATTAATCTAAACAAGTAATCAAATGTGGGGGGTGTTTGGCAACTGAATTGCTACGTTGCAAGTTTTAATAATAAAAATTAGAAAACATAAAAACAGGTAATTGAACTCCAAAGAAATTGTAAATATATAATAAAAATGACATTCACATGAACTAGTTCACCAGAGAGTTCAGTGTGTTTGTTAAAACTAGTTTACTCTACGTTGTGTTCACAAATTGTATTCAACAAAGGATTAGCATCCACCTTTTTTAAAACAAGTTATTAGAAATTATCTACAACCTCCCTCATCATGTTTCTAATGCAAACTAAGCCTTATATTCAATTTGTCAACTTATAATTTAACCTAATAAAAACTACTTCAATAGAATTATTAAACTTAATTAGATTTCATAAACATAAGTTTGTATCAAACAAATTCAAGTTTAATTAAAGTATCTTATTCCTATCTTGCTCCGTAAATAGATTAACAATTTTTGATAGGCACATAACTATAATGAATTATTCGTATGCAGTAGCATGCGCTATTAAATACTAGATAATTCACTAAAAAGACAAATCAATTGATAAAACTTAAATACATTTGATGCTTCAATTAAACATAAAGTTGAACCCGTAAAACATCAAAAGATTAACCCCCATAATCTATGAATCATATCATCTAAGCAAGTGTTTAAGTAATTAGCCCATAACTAGGCTAAAAAGAACAAAAACAATAAAAAGAATCGAGTTAAATATTGTTTCTAAGGAAAAAGATGTAAAACCGAATGATTAATGATGAACACTTTTGATTCTGGAATGATTGAAAGCTTGGAATGATCTTTAAAAGCTGTGAAAAGTACTCCAAGAAACCTTATATTTTGATTAGAGAAAAAGCTTCTTAGTTTTGAGTATAATAGGGGTATTTATATGGTAAGTAATTTAATTATTTTTATTCCAGGTTTACATTGCGCTGCAACCAGATTCATTACTTTGCAATTGGGCACTTGTTTCTTCTTCAATATAGGTTATGCTCATCATTTGCGGCGGAACTCCAGCTGTTGCGTCACAACTCGCCTTCTTCTAGATTTTTGGCTTCGTTTCTTCACTCGATTCTTCATCAATCCATTCTTTGTCATATTTGAGACTTTATCATCAACTCTTGGCATTTCTCTTCATGTAACGGCCAATGAACCTATAATAAACAATATACTCCATTAAGTATCGAAAGTTCAATAAATTAACCACAAAACAAGTACAAAACTAATGATATTGCGTATGATAAATATGTACAAAAATGTGCAATATCAGATGGAGAATCTTGAGTATAGTTATTCACCTGAGCAACCATTCTAGTATTATTTTTAACACCATTACCTCTCTTACCCTTATACCAATCTAAATATCTTATTTTCTCAAAACAACTGACTTCAAAATGCCCTTCTTGTTGACAAAAAGTGCAATACCTTTTTCCATTTCCATCAGACTTAGGCTCATACCTTTTACTTTCCTTCTTTCATCGAGTATTGTATTTATTGTTTCCAGTAATTACAAAGAAAGCAGTAGGTTCTATCACATGATTAGTAACCTGCTTTTGTTTTTCAATTTGTTGAACAAGATAGTAAGCTTTGTTATCAATAGGAAAAGGTTCCATTCCTAAGATCTGGCTACACAAAGATTCATATTCATCATTCAATTGAAATTGAATAAATATTAGTTCGATTATCAAGTTCTAGAAAAACTAAGCAACTAAATTGCATGAACACTTTCCATAAGCACAAAGAGGGTTCTATTTAAATTGTAAAGTTCATACCAACAACGTTTCAATTTGTTGAAAAATACAGCAATACTATGATTACCTTGTGTGATTTTGCCTAATTCATGCTCAAGTTGATAGATCAATGGTCCATTACTTTGACCATACCTTTCAAGAATTTCATTCCATAACTAGAATGCAGACTTTGAATAGATGAAGGCTTCTAACAACTCAACAATGATTGAAATCAAGATCCAACGTGTCACCATATAGTCACAATTAACCCACCTTTGGAGATTACATCATCTGAATTAGGTTTTAAACAAGTACCGTCAATAAACCCTAATTTTAGTTTCGCTCCACAAGCTATCTTAATTGTACGACTCCATCCAAGGAAATTGGTGCTATTAAATGACGTATTAGCCAACACCATACCTGGATGATCATAACTCACAATGTAAAGCGGTATGTCAATCGAATTCAAATTATTCAAAGAATTTGAAGAATGAGGTGTACTAACACCATCATTATTAGGAATTGCCATTGATTAATGTCAAAATTGACAGTCAATCTTCAATAAGAATCAAATTAGAAATATAAACCCTAACTTGCTAACCTCTAGCAATTCAGAAATCTTATCAATTGACTCAATTTCAAGAATAATTTGATTTCATCTTTTTAACTTGGGAAGCTAGACATGTATCTAATGTACCAATTCATCAACATCATTTTACAGTAGAGAAAACAGAAAGAGAAAATAAAAAAATTATGATTGATTTATCAATTCATCAACATCGTTTTTTATTTTTCCCCTTTTGTAAATTGTTTGTAACTATAAAATTTCTTGGTGTTTTTCATTTGTAATTTGACCTGTTCTTCGAAAAGTAATTAAGAACTCATAATAGGTGAAATCTTTGGAAAGACCAACATTTACGTACATTATGAGAAAAAACTTCAAAGTGATATATCATCAAAAACATATTACAAATTTTCTGTGTGGAAATTGAAATCAAACTTCGAATCCGTGAAAGAACGATTTATGTGAAAGGCTTTATCATCAAGTACCAGAAGGGCACATCGAATAATTGAATAAAAACGAAATTTATGGTGCATTATCGAGTTCTTTTTATAGTGGAAAAGAAAGGAAATCAAAGACAAAAAAAAATACTAAAGTCATTCTCGAGTTTTTTTATAGGAAAGAAGGGAATGGAAAGAAATGGATTCGGATGAGTTTTTTATTATAAATCTTTTCGGTCCAATTTTGAGGTAATTGCAACAATACATTTAACTATTTTCATTCTCTTTTTTCTACTTTCATTCCGACTCGAGAATACACGTGAGCTATCTTATATTATATTATTTTCCATCTTTTACTTCTCTTTTCTTTTCTACTAAAAAAAACTCGAGACTACAACATTAAATTGATATTTCTGGAGTTTTATGTAGGGTTGTGAAAGGTGGAGAAGATGTTTACTTTAGTTATGTATTTTCATATAAGAATATACTTTTATAAGAGTATGTATTTTTATTATTGTAAAAGTTAGAAATGTCATATAGTTAGAAACAATTTACAAGATAACCAACTTGGCAACAGGCCTCAGGCCCATTTCTTAGTTTACTCCTTTAAGTCCAATTCAATTTTGATTTACAGTCCAGTAAGGTTTGAGCATCATTTCTTTGTGACATAAACAACTTTATGTTTTCTTGGTAATAGACTTATATATGTTGCTTTTTGAGTGAGGGAAGCTTCTCAATCTGGATAATACTCTAATCTTTTCAATTAATCCCATTGTTACTTTTCGTACTTGAATCATTGTAACTATGATAGATGCTACCTTAAACAGAAATGAGAAACGTCGAAAAGAAATAAAAAGAAACAAGCAAAGAAGTAATTCAATAAAATTCACATTAAACATATATGAATACAATTGTATCACGATAACCAAGTTCAAAAATTTAATAGTAAAAGAAAACATACAAATGAAGGTAGTTGGTGCAAGTCTAGGAAAGCTATATATGTTGGCCTTACTGAGGGATAAGAATTAAACATAAGCTATGAGGTCTATTTGCGGAACCAGTAAACGCCACTTTCCTCTGCACCCTCATCAGGTTCGACGTAAATGCAGTCCCTTGTTTCTCTCCAGAAAGCTTTGAGGATTGGAGTATCATCGTATTTGTAGTAGTCGCCTAGGATGGGCTTAATCGCCTTAGTTGCCTCCACAGTATGATAATGGGGGATACTTGATATCAAATGGTGCACCACATGAGCATTTGTTACATAATGAAAAACATGGTTAAAAATACCATAATCTCTATCGACGGTTGATAAAGCACCTCTAATCCAATCCCACTCCTTTGAGTCAAAGTGGGCTAGAGATGGATGACTATGATGCAAAAAGGTGAAAAAGATGAAATGAGCGTTCATAACCAACAAAGGGGCACCGTAAATGCAAAATAACCATGTTGCACTTGTGGCCGCTGCGATCTTGTAGAGTGTATAGTAAGCTACAAGCATTCCAGCATCAGAGAGCCAAATTTGTTTGCGCTCGCTATCATTGAATATTGGACTTTGTGGGTAAAAGTGACTTGCAAACCCATCGTATGGTCTTCCGTGAAGGTTGAAGGTAAAGTACAAGGGAAAGCTTAGAAGCAACCTAACACATGTCATGAACATGTTGCCGAGTGGGTTGTTGAGAAGTTCAGAATAGAAGGTATCTGCTTTCCTTTTGGGGATCCATACCTCGTCATACTCCATTGAATTCGTATGAGCGTGGTGGCTACGGTGACTATACTTGAAAGAAAAGTATGGAGTGAGGAAAGATGAGTGAACGACGAAACCAATTGCATCGTCAAGCCATTGGTATTCGCTAAAGCTATGATGCCCTAAATCGTGACCTATACTCCATATGCCCATAAAACTAGTACCTTGACAGAACCAATAAATTGGCCATGCTATGTACCTAAGGGAACTAGGTAAAAGAAGAATGTAGTTTGATGCGATTTGGTAAAAGGTAAAGCATATTGCAATGTCAGCAAAAAGGTAGTAAAGTGAACGTCCGAGATCTCGTTTGTAACAGTGTAGTGGTATTGCTTTCTTGAGATCACTAATTTCAAATGGAGTTTTCTTAACGGGTACACGTTCGAGGACACTCTTGCCATCAGCAGTAACGTTCATCCGACCACCGGCTCCCATCGTATTGTTTTTAAATAATATAACCTGCAAAAATTAAAAAAATAAAATCAGTATGTATCCGTGAATGAATTTATTAGAAGTTACCAGATTACAAAGCTTAATTAGGTAGATAGATACCTTACAGTGAGACTTTGAGCTTTGTTGCTTGCTTGTTGTAGAATTAGGTTATGATGAGTACCTTTTATACTTGTGGGTTGAGTGGCATCCTTTTATTTTATCTTTCAAATTTAATTAAATCTATTACTTTTAGTCCGTTCTGGTGTGCTTGTTACATTGTTCAGAGTGTCCAGTCAAAGCAACTAACTACCCATGTTTTGGACGTACAGGACCACTTAATGTATAGAAAGATTAAGTTGCTAACTATCAATCCTTTGGCGTGTGATATTTTTCGATGGTCTTGTCCTTTTGCAAAATAAGTAGTTAACCTCCGTTTAAGTATCCAAAACTAGGATTTTAATAAGCTGGCAAAGTAATTAGTAAATAACTTTTGCAAGGAAAACTTTGCGTATTGTTTTATGAAAAATCTCGTTTACTATCTCTCAAGTTGATTCGTCTAATCATATCCATAGACAGCGACGTACCGTGCATTTTGATGGCGTCGTGTATTTCTAACAAGTAACAAGCTCGGTCCCTTTAACACAAAAGGTTTAAATGCAAGTAAAAATTAAAATTCATCAAGGTTGCAAATTAAAAGCGCGCACAAGTATATCAAAATGATGGGTGCAAAGTGCTTTCGTCTAAAGTAATCACGTGTCCTAACTAAATCCTTATAAATCTCGATCTCCTAATAACTTTATCAAGGCCGAATTAGTATCGTTTTCACATCCATTTTTTGTTATAAAAATGTAAGTTTGTCAACTACACTTGACGAATTATCTAATTGAATGGGGGTGGTTAGACTAGAACAAGTTATATAATATATGAAATAACTTAACGATCATCTAACAATAACCAGTAAGGCTCTACTGCACCATCTCGGGTTTTAATCCTCCAAGATAAAGAGCAGTTGACTGCTCTTCGGACCCGATAGTGTCACATTTGATCATAAGATGGTCAAATATGAGCTGTAGTCTTGAGCGCATTGTTGTCTTGTGGAATTTCAAGCAAGAGTCTTGCCTATAAAAATTAATGCTAGAGGGCTACTGGTCTAGCGATATTTAGGTGGCCTTTAAATTTTAAGTTGTGAATTCAAATTACCGTTTTTAAAAAATGTATATATTCATAGTGATTGTGTGTAAGTTATTGCCTTTAAAAAAAATGGTATTGCCTCTAACTTTTGGCAAAATATCTCTTGATCGAGCTCCCTTTTCATTTTCTCGTACGTGTGAATAACATCTCTCTTGCTTGTAATCTTCTTCACTATCACCATGAGACTCGTCATTAACTTGGTCATCTTGGAGGCGGTATGACCTGAACCGTTGCTCTGGTACCAAACTTGATTCTAGATTGTTCAAAGGATGGATGTTAACCTGATGTGAATAGAAACAGGATTTTCACCACTGAACGTGGCTCGTTGGGAAGTCCGAACAGGTGTTGTTTCCATTAAAAATTAGAGTTTTACAGCTTATATGATCAAAATTTTTATTGTTGTCGATTTTTTTTACTAATCTTTTTATTTTGTATTTTCTTCTTTTTTGAAATTTGTTATACGAAGAGAACGTTTAATTTCTTGAATATCGACTTCTGTGTATTGGGTTGTTTCCCTATGTCATAGTATATATTGTGTTTTAAACGTAATTAGGTCATAAACTCGCGATAACGCGGGACGAATTTAACTTTTATAAATGAATAGAATATTGTAAAGATTTGTGGCCAATTTTTATATAGTTTATAGACCTGCGATAAGGTGCGAAGAATATTACTTTTATAAATGGATAAAATATTTAGTCGAATTTTTATATTGTGACCGATTTTTTTAATTTAAACAAATACATCAAATATTTAAGGGTCGAAAGTGTAATTACATGAAAGAAATATTGATCGTTAATTTATAGACCCGCGATAAAAAAAATATTCTTATAAATTAATAAAGTCTTGTGGTCATTTTTTTATTTAGTTTATAGACTCGGCTTTAACACGGGACGAATTTAATTTTTTATAAAATAATTAAATATTTGGTCGATTTTTTAATATATTTTATAGACATGCGATAACGCCAAACGAATTTAATTTTTATAAATGAATGATATATTGTTACTGATGTTTTTATAAATTCAATTTTATTTGGTTGATTTTTTAATTTTTAATATAGTGTATAGACCCGCTATAACGCGAGACGAATTTAATTTTAATAAAATAAATAAAATATTATAGTTGATTTTTTATATAGTTTATAGACTCTTTAAATTTTATAAATAAATAAAATATTGATTCTACTTTTTAATTTAAATAAATATTAAATATTTAAGGGGTCAAAAGTATAATTATATAAAAGAAATTAAGATCGTTAAATCGTAAAAGGTAGAAAACAATAAAGGTTTTAAATTCTTCCGTCATATCGCTTTTTAATTATATATAAAAAAAATAATATATATAAAAATAAAAGATCACGTAGATTATTGTGCATTCGTGTAACAGCCAAAAACCTATATAAGGATAGTTAAATATATGATGAGTAATAATAATAATAATAATAATAATAATAATAATAATAATAATAATAGCATCTGCCACCAATTGATTTAAGAAATTGGAGTTCTATAAAAGTCAAAGAATAGCAAGTAGTCAAACTTTGACTTAAACAGATGGTCAAACTTCGACTACTAGTGAAGGACAGAAAGGTAAATTACCCTTATTAGTTCTGTTGGAAAATAAATAAAATAATGAAAGGGTTAATTTGAGTCTTTTCTTTGTAGATATTGAGAAAATTGAGAGTGAGCAAAAGAAATGTTGATTTTGAAATCAACTTGATTAAGTAGTTGCTCATAAGATAGTTCTACATTGGTCAATGATCACTATAGATGAAGTTAGAAAGCTTTTTCATCATGCAAATAGGAGAAATCAAGGTATATGCTATTTGACCCATTTCTAACACTAACAGTGGTGTTCTGAGGCGTGCATGTAGATTTAAGGTTAAATTGTCCAGGATAGCTATTATAATGTATACTCAAGTATCTTGATGAGTTTGTGTTCATAGAAATAAGGTTTTTGGGTAGAATTTAACCTTTTGAAACTTTGTGAGTCTCTTGATGATTAGACCATTTAATGTTCGTTACGCAGGCTTGATCTATGTTAAAAGAGTTTCCAAACAAGTTTAAGTTCAAGGTTTTAGTTTATGAGAAATCCATAAATTGATTTGAGTGGGTTTGATTGAGTTTGTCGGTCAAAACTTTGTTGCTGATAGAAGTTTTAATCCGATTTTTTAACAGCTTTCTAAAATTTGTATTCTTAGTATGTGTGAAGAACGAACAAACTAGTCAAAGCCTTAGTCTGGTGGAGTAGCCTGCAGGTAGTTTCTAAGTCTGTGGTGTTTTGTGTATATGGCTCGGACTCATATTTTCACCACTGAACAAACTGGTCAAGAGTCCAATCAATTCAATTTGGGTTTAAAAGATTATGGAGTCTTCTGTTATGTGGTTAACCATTTGGTTCTGTAAATAGGTTCAAAGTTAACAAACAAATGATGTTTTTAAAACTTGTTCACCGCTGAAATTATATAGCACACTTGGTTTAGGTCATTCGATTCCACTTCGTTTGCATTGTGTTGATTAGTGTGTAAGAAATTGATTTCAAAGTTAAAATCTTAGGTAATCTATTCGAATTATAATAGGTATCATCGGGATTATTAAATATGCTTTTCAAGTCTTCTTAGTGGGTCCCGGACATATTTAAGATTCATATCATGTAATTACCAAATTCAAGACATGATGTTCAAATAGTAAGGATACATTGTATGTTAATGATTGTTTTGATTACTGTAGCTTCTTGGAATTTCCTATTGGATATAGTATTCAAGATTATCAAATAAGTCAGTAATATTTAATATAATAATATAGTCCTTTTGGGTTGTTCTTAAAACATAATCTAATAATTACTTAAGGGACTACTTACATTAATTAATAGTTTAATTTAAATTGGAATAAAGTACAAGGATTTAATATAGAAATAAAAGAATATGAATTATATCCCAACTAGGATTCTAATTTCATTCTCTATAAATAGAGGCTTAGGGTGAAAACCCTGATTGCTCATTCATTATTTTCTTTCTCCCCTTGAGACAGTTCTCTCCCTCCCCTCTCTTGGTTTGCTTTATTCCATCATTCTCTAAGGTTTGGTTTAATCAATCAAGGTTAGAGGTTATACCCGGTAATCTAAGGGCGCGTTTGGTTCAAAGAATGTCGAAGGATTCTGATGGAATTGGAATTAAATTCCATTCTGTAGCGTGTTTGGTTGGCCAAAATGAAAGGAATTGAATTTCGTAGGAATCTTTACATTCCTTCATTTAAAGGATTCTCATTCCTTGGGGGGGTGTGATGTAATTTAACTCCATTCCTCCCTTGAATCTCCAAAAGACTGAACTACCCTCAACCTACGCTTTTCTTCGAATTTCTTATGTTTCTTCGTTTTTTACGATTTTTTACGTTTTTTTTCGTTTTTACGTTATTCATCGATTTTTTTTACGTTTTTCATCGTTTTGCTTCGTTTTCTTCGTTTTTTTTACGTTTTGCTTCGTTTTCTTCATTTTTTACGTTATTCTTCGTTTTTTTTACGTTTTCATCGTTTTGCTTCGTTTTCTTCATTTTTTTTATGTTTTTCTTCGTTTTACTTTGTTTTTTTCGTTTTGCTTCGTTTTATAGTACCATGATGCACCATATCTTAAAATGACAAAAACGAACACGTTAAAAAGAGCCAAAAAAAGAGAAAAAACAGGAAAAAAATGGGAAAAAAATGTAAATAAATGAAAAAAGTATAAACGATAATAAAAACTTAATACGAAGAAAAACGTAAAAAAATGAAGAAAGACAAAGAAAAACAAACAAAACGAAAAAAAAACATAAAAAGAACGTTAAAAAAAAGAAAAATGTAAAAAAAAAGAACAAAAACGTAAAAATAAAAACGAAGAAAAACGTCAAAATCGAAAAAAGACATAAAAGGAAGAAAAATGAAGAAAAACGAAAAAAGAACGAAGAAAAACGGAAAAAACGAAGAAAAACGTAAAAAAATAAATAATTGCAAAAAAGGGTATTTTCATCAATTCACGTAATCACATTCCATTTCCTTTGACAAATTGATGAACCAAACAGAAAACAGCAAAGGAATTGAATCTGATTCCATTCCATTTTCTTACAACCAAACAGGATACAGAATCTAATTCCTCATAATCTAATTCCTTCATAATTCAATTCCTTTGACAGATTCCATTCCTTCCAAAAACATTCTACTAGCCAAATGGGACCTAAAGGTTGTTGTTTTGGATGTGATTCCATTAGAGGGATTCTCCTATGGATCCTCTTTCATCCAACATTGTGGCAAGAACAATATCACAAGGATTGTTTCCAATAGCAACCAAAGTATGTCTTCTATTCGATTAGTTAGTTGCATCAAGTTTTGTAAACCGTTGATTCTTAGCTAGGTTTTAATCATGAGTTAACTAGACAATAATTTGTTTCCGCTGACATATTAAATTGTGTTAATTGCATGAAAACCTAACATTTACATGATGAACTCTTTGATATAAGACTGGTATGGGATAGTCATTAGGTGAGTCAGTATATTTGCGAAAAGAGAGTACATAGCAAAAGAGTCATTTTTTAGTCTTGTTAGTATTAAATGCTTCATATGTTCCTATTGCGATCTTGATGCAAGTAATATTTGTACTTCTTATTGTGCTTGTGTTGGACTAAAATAAATGATAGGAAATTTTAGTATTATAGTTGTTTGAAATAACATGTGTAGTTTTGTTGATTCTATGCTAGTGATGTAAATATTATTGTTTGTTGTGCAAGTTAATTACGGATTGACAATAGCCTTTTAAGATCTATAGGTTGCTCATTATAATTGGATAATTTATATGAGAAAAGACAACGAATCCTGTAGATAAATCGAGTTTGACATGATTATAAAAATCATGGAATGAAACATAAATCGGATTAACTCAATTTGTGAGAACCTAAGTAGGGATGCCTACATAAGAAGAATGGGCGGTGCCGATTGTTAAATACAACACTAAGTATCACAAGTTTACTAGCATGGACTTTGACCGGTGTAACCTTATGGCACCATAGGACAAAGAAATATATGTCGATCATTTTTGCAACTTGGTTGATATATCATGTTTAACACTAATAACTTTAATACAAAACATGCTTAGTGGTTGCCGCCAAATTCAATGGTGGGAATCCCATAATTAAATAAGAGGGTTAATACTAATAAGAAGTATATGTAGTAATGGATAACTGTGCAGAATAAAAGTGAGTGTGAGTGCATCGAATTAACGTAAAATATAACATGAGTGCTTGAGAGATAGGATTCTTTTTCGTTTGTCCCAAATAGGAAATGCGACTAAATATTTGAGGTGTTTATAAGTGTAAGTGGTGAGGCAAGTTCAACAAACTTATAACCATTACACACTCCAACTCCTACGCGCAAGGGGGGCGGGTGCAAATATATTGGATGAAAATGGGTCGGGGCTCCTTATCAATGGTGCGCCCGCACGACCTGCAAACTCGAATGCAAACCCGTATTTGTTAGACTCGACTTGTGACCCACGGTTTGTCCCATTAGGACCCATTACAGTTTCCACTATGGAAATGAAATGCATAATCATTACTGTTATACTTAACAAATAAAACGATATTGATTGCCCCAATTACAAGTTTATTTTTGAAAGTTGATTATCGTTTTAATGCAAGCGTAATCGTTTTTAATATTGAACGATTTGGTGGAGCATTATATAAAGGATGTCATTGTTCTCTTTTAAGACACCACCAAAAATCATTCTCCTTCTCTCTAATAAATTATACACACGACTAAACTCTGTTGCGGTATTCAACTATTGTTGACTCCGGCAGTATACTGTTTTGGCCACCATACCTTGAGAAACGGACAAGAAATCTTTTTTAAAGAAATTATGTATAACACAAGCTCCGGCCTTTATGATTCATTTACATTCTATTTTTCTTTTCTTATTTAATAAAATCATTTATTACTTAGTTTCGTTTTACTTCTTTGAATAATACATTATATATTCATGTACTTTAGAACACAGTTTCTGTGGATAAACAGTTACATATGATCAAAGTCATGCAAGTATATATATGAATTATGCAGATAAACTAGACATGTTTTTGTTCAATTAATGTCATTGTTTGAAAATACTAGCGCTATATAATGCTAGCAAAAATAATCCTAGTTTGTTTGAATATTAGTACACGGGGAGAATCTTTTGGCCAGATTTTGTCTCTAATATACGACTTAAACCTAAGTTGAGTGTGTCGCAACCGCATGTCGAAAATAGTATTAATTACTATGGATTAAGTTCAAATGAGAATGGAAATTTTACACTGTATGCTCGAGTTTTTTTAGTGGAAAAGAATGGGATGGAAAATAAACAAGAAGAAAAGAATGGAAATGAATGTAATATAAGATATGATACATGTATTCTCGAGTCGGAAGGAAAGGAAAAGATTGTTCTCTTCTAATCCCCTCAAAATTAGGCGGAAAATGTTTCTAATAAAAAAAACCCATTTATTTCCATTCATTTTCTTTCCTTTCCCTTCCTTTCCTTCCTAAAAAAAACTCGAGAATCACTTTAAATTATTTTTTCCTTTTCCTTCCTTTCCCTTCCTTTCCTTTCCACTAAAAAAAACTCGAGAATGCAGCGTAAAGAAAAAATTAAACATAAGTTGGTCCACCTGACATTGACCCATCGATACCAGTTCAAAAATGTCAAAGAGGAGTGAAAACCAATATGGTAAATGGATCACATTGTGGTTAGGTTACTACTTCGCGAACTCTGACTTGTATCATGTCAAAGAAAAAAAAAAATTTTAAGATTAACTTACGATGCGTATATAATCTTTTAAAAATCATGACAACACCTAAACGGTACTAGGAATCATATATGTCATGTGTGAAACTACATGAAATGATGCACTAATTTACTAACTTCATGTAGTTTAGTAGAGTTTTGAATTGGTAAACTACATGAAATAATGCACTAACTATACAAATCATCCTTTCTATAATTGTAATTGGAATCAATATATAGTAAAAGTATTAACAAATGATATCGACTCCACTGCGAAGGCGATACAACACCCCTCTGTTAAGATGCATTTATCTTTTTATCCAAATTAAGAGTTATTTTATAAATTAAAATTTACTCAAATTGTTGCTTTCATTCCTTTTTAACAGTTATTTTAAATAATTGAGTATTTGTTTAGAAAAATTCAAGTCATTGAATAATATTTTGTAGTCCCACACGTGTCTGCTTATTGCCGTATAATTAATTTACTATTATATTATAACATCCACATAATACGGAGGGTAAAAATTAATTTATTTTCCAATTTGAAAACAAAACTTATAAATCTACAAATTAAATTAAACTTTACTAAACTTTGTGCAGAGAGCTTTCTGATCTCCACAATTTAAGAATAAGTACATGATACAAACATTGAATATGCATATATCCATATTAGTAAAAGGAGCATGGAATAAATGAAGTATCAAATCAGAAATGTTAGTGTGAAGAAACTACATGAAATAATGCACTAATTTTATGTAGTTTCGTGGAGTTTTGAATTGCTAAACTACATGAAATAATGCACTACTATACAAATCATCATTTCTTTACACTAACATTATGAACATAATACGGATTGTAAAAACTAATTTACTATTATATTATAACACCCACATAATACGGATGGTAAAAATTAATTTCTTTTCCCAATTTGAAAACAAAACTTATAAATCTACAAATTAAATTAAGCTTTACTAAACTTTGTGAACAGAGCTTTCTGATCTCCACAATTTAAATCTAAAAATAAATAAGAATTTCTTGAATCAACTTGGTGTCACAAGATCAGTCGCTTTATTTTTCTTATTTATTTCCCATCACCAAATTTCTCGAATCAACCTGTTTGAATACTATGAAAGAGCTCAGTTCATCACTCTTACTCACCTCACCCTCACCCTAACCCTCATCCTCACCACCACCACTACCGCCGCCGCCGATGACGGCGGCGTGATGTCCGAATTCTTATCATCCCTAACCCCACCCCCATCAAACTGGAAAGCAAATAATTATTGTTCATGGGATGGCATTAACTGTGACAATGCGAATCGTGTTACTGCAATTAATCACGCTTCTAGATCACTCACGGGAAAACTGCCCAAAACCCTAAATCAACTCACCCAACTGAAAACAATTTCACTGCAAAAAAACTTACTTTCCGAAACAATCAAGTCATGAACTCAGACAATAAATTCAATTTGTTTTGTTCGTTCAATTTATTCTTCACATTCCTAACACTAACATGATCTAGATTCAAAATTTGACAAGTTTTTTTTAGTAATTGATTTTTGAATTTGTGATGAAACCTTCCTACGTGTTAACATAATAGTATAAGTTATTAGTCACTCTTTTGAGAAAATAATATTGCAATTACATGGAAGATAAATTAAATAAGAACCTACTTAGTGTAACACTCTAGAATTTAGTGTGGAGTTCCACAATAGAAACATCAACGAAGTTCAAATTTTAAGGAGAGTAGTCGACACCGACGATTCAGTGTTAATTTTAACACTGTATGCTCGAGTTTTTTTTAGTGGAAAAGATTGGGATGGAAAAGAAAAGAGAAGAAAAGAATGGAGAGGAATGTAATATAAGATAGGTTACATGTATTCTCGAGTCGGAAGGAAAGGAAAAGAAAAGGAAGGAAAATATTGTTTTCTCTTCTAATCCCCTCAAAATTAGGCGGAAAATGTTTCTAAAAAAAAACCCCATTTATTTCCATTCATTTCCTTTCCTTTCCCTTCCTTCCTTCCTAAAAAAAACTTGAGAATCACTTTAAATTATTTTTTCCTTTTCCTTCATTTCCCTTCCTTTCCTTTCCACTAAAAAAAAAAACTCGAGAATGCAGCGTTAGTGAGAATGAAGGAATGAATCATGTCCATCCATTTTGCAAAACCCAATTTTCCGCTAAAGTTAAATATCTCACAAACGGCTAATAAAAAAATTATAAAAATTGCACCATAGAAATCAACGTTCTTTTCTCTACGATTAGACATCTCTCATGACATATATTCGGTAAAATTTTTTTTTTTTTTTTTTTTTTTTTTTTGGGTTGAAAACCAGTAACATATGTATTAGTGGTTGGTAACACATGTGTTAGTTGCGGTAACACATGTGTTAGTGGCATGTGTTACCAACTACTAACACATGTGTTACCAGTTTTCGAAACCCACCAAAAAATGAAAAAAAAAATCGTCAAAAGTATACGTTGTGACATGTCTAATCGAAGAGAAAAAAATGTTGATTTGTATGGTGCAATTTTATATTTTTTTGACTAGCCGTTTGTGAGATATTCAATTTTAAAAAATGTTGAGGGTATTATTATTTTGATGAAATGAATGGTTGAGATTGATTCCTCCATTCTCACAAAAAATCTCATTCTCATTTGAACTTAATTTTAATTACTTTTAGTTTTAATTGTGCATTTTTCGTTTTAATTCACTGAAGAGTTATTTTACTTTCAAAAAATACAGTTGGTTATTGACCAACAAGTTTAGTGTACTCTTATAAACTTCTAAAATGATAAATGAACTTGAGAAAATTAACAATTGAGTCACTCAAAGAATCAAGTATTTAATATAGTGATTGTACTTTTTCAAAAAAATTCGTCTAATAAGTTATTGGTTGTAAAAGGTAAAAATTAAGTGAAGTATGTAAATAACACGTTTTGTAATGAGCTTGTTTTTTATAAAATAAATTTAATTTTATGACCCAATTGGATTTACTTTAAAAAGGACATAATAGACTTTATTTTATCAGAAGGTATTTGAGTCGTATGATTTATAAATTTTGAATTATTGCTCAATAAATCATATTGAAAATATAGTATAACAGTGTTTTAATATGTAAACTTTCACCCATTCATTCATGATTATGTCTGCACATTGTCTACTAGATGTATCAGATTCAATGTAAATACTTTATTTCAATTACCTTTCTTTGTGGACCAATACTAATTGTTCTATTTATTATTTGTTATTTACTTGTTACCTGAAAAAATAATCAATGTGTTAAACTTGTCAATAAAAAGTTTTTTGACGCTTTAAAATATTTTAAAAATTGTAATATAAAAGGTTTAGTTGATATAGACTTTACACATCGTATATTCTTTTAATACGTGACTTTTTCGAGTTCACAAACATGTTATATAAACACTAATTTACTCAAAATAAAATTATTTAAACACTCAAAAGTAAACTTAGTTTTTATATATAGTATGTTTGTGAGGTCAATAAAGTCATGTATTAAATGAATATATTATGTGTAAAGTCCACGTCAGTTAAAACCGACCAATAATGTAAAAGATAAGTGATGAAATAGTAATTTTACCTCTAATTGAATTTTTTCTCTACCTTAAATCCTTTTACGACACGATTTCCAAATATGGGTAGAATGGCTTGTTGGTCTCATGTCCCCGGTTGATCCATGTGTTCCCTTTCTTATTCCTAGCGACTTGCTTGGTATCTAATTTGAAACGAAGAAGTTCACGAAATTGAATCTTAATGACCTGGTTTGGTGTTGCATAAGAAGCAGAAGAGATATAACACAAAACAACAACCAGAGCAAATTTCCATTAACGTGCATCAGTACATGCAGTTACAAACATAAAAGAAGATGGTGCAAATCTTGGAACACTTATTGTGAACGCATGGAATTATACAAAACATAAGTTATGAAGTCTACTTTCGGAACCAGTACACACCACTCTGTTCTGCACCTTCGTCGGGTTCAACGTATATGCAGTCCCTTGTTTCTCTCCAGAAAGCCTTTAGGATCGGGGTATCATCGTATTTGTAGTAGTCGCCAAGAATGGGCTTGACAGCCTTAGTTGCCTCTACAGTATGATAATGAGGGATATTTGATATCAAATGGTGCACCACATGAGCATTAGTTACGTCATGAAATATATGGTTAAAGATTCCATAATCTCTATCGACAGTTGATAAAGCACCTCTAATCCAATCCCACTCCTTTTTGTCAAAGTGGGCTAGAGATGGATGGCTATGATGCAAAAAGGTGAAAAAGATGAAATGGGCGTTCATAACCAACAATGGAGCTCCATAGATACAAAATAACCATGTTGCACTAGTGGCCGCTGCGATCTTGTAGAGTGTGTAGTAAGCAACAAGCATTCCAGCATCAGAGAGCCAAATTTGTAGGCGCTCGCTATCATTAAATATTGGACTTTGTGGGTAAAAGTGACTTGCAAACCCATTGTATGGTCTTCCGTGAAGGTTGAAGGTAAAGTACAAGGGAAAGCTAAGTAGCAACCTAACACAAGTCATGAACATATTGCCGAGTGGGTTGTTGAGAATTTCAGAATAGAAGGTATCGGCTTTCCTTTTGGGGATCCATACCTCATCGTACTCCATTGAATTGGTATGAGCATGATGGCTACGGTGACTGTACTTGAAAGAAAAGTATGGAGTGAGGAAAGAAGAGTGAACGACAAAGCCAATTGCATCATCAAGCCACTGGTAATCGCTAAAGCTATGATGTCCCAAATCGTGACCTATGCTCCATATGCCCATGAAACTACTACCTTGAATGAACCAATAAATCGGCCATGCTATGTAATTGAGCGGTTTAGGTAGAAGAGGAATGTAATTTGATGCTATATAGTACCAGGTAAAGCATATGGCTATGTCGCCAAAAAGGTAGTAAAGAGATCGTAAGAGATCTCTTTTGTAGCAGTGTAGTGGTATTGCTTTCTTAAGATCACTAATCTCAAATGGAGTTTTCTTAACGGGGACACGTTCGAGGACATTGTTGCCACCAGCAGTATCATTCATTCGACCACCTGCTCCCATCTTATCGGCTTTGAACAATGGATCCTGCAAAGTAAAGAAAAAAAAGTTTATTGTTTGTTCATAAAGTCAACTTAAGCATAAGATGTATAGTTTGGATCTTAAAGAACAGAAAAATACCTTAAAGAGAAGCTATGATGTTTGCTACTGATTTGATTTCAAAATAGGGGAAACTCCCTGCAATTTATACTAGGGGTTTGGGTGCTTTATTTTTCTTTTTAGTTTCTGTTTATCAAATTATACTAATATTGGTCTCTTTAGTTGTGCTGGATAACATTATTTACAGTGTGCAATTAAGGTATTTAGTTAACTACCTATGTCTTGGATGTATATGAGCAATAGTTTATCATCAAAAACATATTACTAGAGCTTTGATGCTGTTTTGGATGTATATGATCAATCTACTGAGATATTTTGATTAACAAAAAGTATATGGCTTCAGTATTTTCTTCTTTTCAAAACTATATTATACATTAGTGGAGCTTTGATGCCGTTCCAGATGTATGAGATCGATCAATTAGAATGATTACGCCCGCCTATCAATATCAAGGTGTCTAATAATCAATAGATCGTGGATTTAAGTCATAATGCAAAAGGGTGATGTATCATACATAGGATGTGGTTATGTGATTTTTGATCTGTTGCTTTAAAAGACTGTAGTTGCAAAAATAAATAAATAAAATCACTGTAAATACAAAGTATATTACGGACTGTCTATATTTTGAAAAATACAATATGTTTTTGTTCGAAAAACAAATTATTTCATGTTGCAAGTTATGTCATCTAAATTAATGATCAAAACTGTGTCCTTATATTGTCAATGTAGCACATATTGTTACTTTTGCATCAATTAAAAAAACTTACCCTGCATTTCTCAATAAAAAAAGTAAAAAATAAAAAGAAAAAGAAAAAAACCATGCACCCATATAAGCCTGAATTGGGTTCTGAAATGGGTTAGATAGTCATTTACTTATATATTTTCAATTTTTAACTTAGGACGTAAGCTTGCACTTGATAAATGTCATTTATCATTTATGATTTAACGATTAGTATATTATATATCAATTAAGATTATGCATAAAATAGATTTTTATTGATAAATAGCTCTCATTAACAAAAGAGTGTTGATAAATCCACCACTAATATTGATAAATTTACTAAAAATATACATTTTATGAGGATCTCTTTCCCAAATATATTATGTAGTATTCAATAGCAATGAACGAATTGTCGTCCATCTGATCGACTACAAAAATAATATAGTCCCGGAAGTTATAACTTACAAAATAGTAAAATCAAGATTATTGATAGCTAGAAGGGATTTTAAAGCACATAACAAAAGAACGTCACCACTAGGTGATATATATTAACCATCACTTGCTTTGTTAATTATTTTCCTTCCACGTGGTTCAGAATCGGCAACAAAAATAAATTCGTCCATGTTGGTGGCTAACTACCACTCTTTCTGTTGACTTTTGTTCACCCTCTAACTTTTTCTTGTTTCTAGTCACTGACAATGAAAGTAGTGACGGGCGTATTATTATTATTATTATTATTATTATTATTATTATAATTATTATTATTTAAATAATATATAAAAATATACTTATAACAGTATCATTATAATTTGAAATCTAATTAATGAATTAAAAGCCATAATTTAATTATAATTTTAAAATATATTTTAAATAACTTTTTACCTAAAAAATCTTCTTTAAAAATAAAATTTTAATTCATTAAAAATTAATCTCCTAATCGTCAACTTAAAAAAAAGTCCCATCCCCTACTAGATAAATTGCTTTCACTTTCAATTTATTTAATTTTTATAATATTAAAATAATAAATATTCATTATTAATAGTAAGATAATAATTATTATATTATACTATATCTTTATCTTTATATATAATTAAAAGAGAATACGATTGAAGAATCTAAGCCTTTCGTTTTACCTTTTACGATTCAACGATCTTAATTTCTTTCATATAATTACACTTGATGTAATAATATATACTGGTTCGTATGATGTAATGTATACTTGTAATTAAGCATATCTTTTTTTTGAAAGAAAAAAATCATACTATAAGTTGCTGGAAAGCAACAGGGAATTTCTCATTAGCAATTGTTAATTAGAAATCTTGTGTCTACATATGGGAATTTATTTGTAATACAGAAGAGTAGTGGTTACAAGCATAAAAATATCATGGAAAATATGTGGAAAGGGGCAGGTAGTAGAACTTCTAATACTTCTAATACTTCTAATCTAATCTAATCTAATCCCTACTAAAGTTGAGTTATATGTCTATCCTTCTACACTCCACTTCGATGTAATATGATAGATGATATAACTATTAACAAACTACTCTAGAAGTCTGTAACAAATTTTAATGTCTTTACGATAGGTATTAGGTTATATTCGAATATTCTTAAGTAAATATTGTTGGGGTGGCTGGTTACAGTGACATACAAGTTTAATCGTGTACTTCTGAATAAAAAAGAATACGATAACTTAAACAAGAAAAACTTACTTCATTTATCATGAAGTGATATATAACGGGTGAACTTATACATATAAGTTTTTGAACAGCCAATTGCATTAAACTAGCCTATAAGCTAGACAAAAGAATTACAAGGTGGTGAGATTTATCGAAGTTGAGTTACATGACCAAACAACCCAATCAAAACGAAATTAGCTTTGCTCTTCCTACTATCAAATTATAATATAAAAGTTTGTCGCATCAGCTATTGTATCGCATCTCCGGTTTTTTTACTAAAATTAAAACCGCTTCATTTCTAAATAGCCAAATTAGCCATGTTGCCAGCATGACAACTTTGAAGAGCTTCATTTTGTATTTTTGAGACGGGTGGGGACGTGATACGTATATTAAGGATTTCTTCGTATTGGAGAAATGAAGTTCTTCAAAATAAATGTTAATATTTATGTTAAATATATTTTTGTCATTCATATCAATATAATCAACCTTAACGGTGTAGGATTTCAATTAGATGGTCCCCTAATTAAATTGGAAGAAAAAAATGTTACAGATACTAATTGTTTTTTATTCACTTTTGTAACATCCCACCTTACCACGATCACAATATTGTCCGCTTTGCTCTCGGGCGCACGGCTTTTTCTTGGCGACCACACGAGGACTTCCCAGGAGGTCAACCATCCTAGTACTACTCTCGCTTGAGCACGCTTAACTACAGACTTCTCACGGGATTTGTTGTGCTTGTGGTCCCAAAACGCGTTGTGTCTGATAAGGATGAAATTTACCTTATAACTCCAAGATTCGCATCGATGTGAGATTTACTTAAGGTGTTACAACTTCAACAAATTTTGTGGATTGGTTTGGCTCGATCAATAGATTTCGAGCAATTAATTAGTGTTAAATTTATCATCGATTTGAAAATTGAAGTAGCTGTATCGATTGAAATCATTAACGACACCAATCTTCACAAAGTATAAACTTTTCATAACTAGACAAAAGCGTCATAATTGTTTTATTGTTACTATATTGTACCCATTTTAATCCACATGTTCTCTCACCAACTGACTTCAGCGAATGCATGCAAGTCCCTTGGTCGTTTGCCCCCGATATTGACTTGACCCTCTTAAAATGATCGAAAATGAAAGCCATATGGAATTGCAAAGAAGGTTTATTTTATAACATTCGAGTACGTATTCAATACATGTGTGTGTAATCTACATGTTATATAAAAAAGAAGAAGAAGAAGAATACTAATAATAATAATAATAATAATAATAATAGGTGTACCATACATTATTAATAGGGTGCGCCTAAAAATATAATTAATGCGCATGTTAAAATTATAGTATAGATAACTAAAAAACAAGAATAGTAGAGTACTAAGTGTCAAAAGTAAAGGTATCGTCGTACATATTCTAGTCTCATATTGTTAGGTCTAGTTATCAAGACTTACAAATATCCAATCAAATACATGTATGATGATGATATCATAGTTAATTCGTTGTATCAGCTCTAACATCACGTTGATCAAATAAAAAACCATGCAACTTAAAAGACCATATAATATTTATGTTCAGGCCATAACTCAATGCACGTGCTCATAAAATATTGATGTGGCTACAAAATGTTTATCTTTTAAGTTTTGTCCTGTCGATCATTTGAATTTAAATGTAATAGAAAATCCTGATGCTTATACAACAGAACTACTAACGTTTTGTCGTTTGCGTTAGTCAACACTACACAAAGCCTACGTCTTTTTCATTTTTTGGATCCAAAAAATCGGTAGTTAACCCGAAGCTAGCAGCCCACCTTCTACGACTTGCGGATAAATTAACATTAACCTATAACGCTAATAAAAAATGTGTACCATCACGTACCCATGTAAAATTATTCTTTTAGTCAAACATTCAATAGTACATGTAACCCAATAGCCCATCAACTATAAATATATATAGTTTCACAACATGAACACTATCCACCAAAAATTAAAGCTTTATAGTTACTTCTCTTACAGGTAGCAATTTGAGTCTTTGAGTTCCAAGCTATATATATCTTTTTTAGTTATTTATATCAGAATGTAAGCTGATTTAGTTTCTCTTTTGCAGAATTCTTTTGTGTGGACGATAATAAGATGGGAGCCGGTGGCCGGATGACTGATGTTTCTTCTGGCAACGACGTTTTAAAATGTGTTCCAACCAAAAAATCTCAATTTGAGATTAATTAGTGACATCATGAGTCGAGTTAAAAATCTCAAAACAAGGTGGCTCAGACCCCGTTAAATGACTCTGACTCTTACGAGTTATTGATCTACACTTTTGAGTCGTGTCAACTCGTGACTCTTACGAGTCAGAAAATCTGTCAAACTTTTAGTATAATATCAAAAGAAAAAAAAAGATAACAAATGACTAGAGTTTGTTTTAAATCAAGGGTTTATTGATTTGTGATGCGTTTAACATTCACAATTTTATATTGTATGGTTTAACTTTGAAATTTTCTATTGTACGAGGTGAATCTTCTAAACTTTTTTATTGTATGTAATATTTCCTTTTTTGGTCATTCCAAAAAAGGAAAGTTTCCTTTTTTGGTCATTCCAAAAAAAGAAAAGTTTCCTTTTTGTCTAGGTCAAAAAAGGCAAGTCAACATACATTAGAGAGTTTTGAAAGTTTACCTCATACAATAAAAAATTTCAAAGATTACCCCATACAATATAAAAACGTGAAAGTTAAACGCATCACGAATCAATAACTATACAATAGAGAATTGGATTGGATAAGAGGTGCTTTATCGACTATTGATAGAGATTACGGACTACTTCATACTGTTTTCCATGATGTAACTAATGCTCATGTGGTGCATCATTTGATCACAACTATACAACATTATCATACCGTTGAGGCCACAAAAGCTATCGAGCCGATATTAGGTAACTGCTACCAATACGATGATACACCGATTCTCAAGGCTTTTTGGAGAGACACAAAGGAATGTATTTTTGTTGAATCAGATGAAGGTGCAGAGAAAAGTGGTGTTTATTGGTTTCGGAGGTAGATGCTATAATAAAATAGTTACATGGACAACGTATTTTAAAACTATGTTCACCCCTTGTGCCTTTTATTTTCACTACAACAAAAGTATCATTTAGTGACACTATTTTTAGTGACACACTAAAAAGTGTCATTAAATCCACACTTTTAATGACACTTTTTAAAAAGTGCGTGTAAAAAATGTGTTTTACTAACAAAAATTATAAAAGAATAGTGTCACAAAAAGAAATACTTACACTTTTTCTGTCACTATATATAGGTATTTACCCGTCCCTTTTCTAGTTACACTTTTTTCTACTTTTAGTGACAGTTAGTGAAAATTTTTAAAAAGTGTCACTGAAAGTAGAAAAAAGTGTAACTAGAAAAGGAATAGGTAAAGACCTATATATAGTGACAGAAAAAGTGTGACTATTACTTTTTGTGACACTATTCTTTTATAATTTTTGTTAGTAAAATATACTTTTCACATGCACTTTCTAAAAAGTGTCATTAAAAGTGTGGATTTAACAACACTTTTTAATGTGTCACTAAAAATAGTGTCACTAAATGATACTTTTGTTGTAGTGTTTGTTTTTGGTCTGCCTCTTTTGTTATTAAACGCGCTAATGATGCAAATGCAATTTTTCATGTTAATGTACTTACGTCACTTTGGTAAGGTATTTTGTTTTAATTCATTTCATTGGTCTGTCAATGGTTTTAATTTGTAGATGACATATATTGAAACCACATATCATACTCAAAAGTAGATGAAGAGAAATTCTTCTATTGTATTATTTGATCAGCAGAAAAGCAATCTAGTATTCTCTAGCTATCAATTAGGATTTCTAAAGATATTCTTCAACTATAAAGTTCCTAAGATAATGGAAAGATAAACTTAATAAAATTTGACTAAATCTATACATTCATGTTCATGTTGGTGCATAGATGTCAAGCATTCTCAACTTGCTACAAAACTTCAAGAACACACAGATTGTAACTGCTTTGGTAAGAATATCAGCAAATTGATTCTCAACAAATTCTAGGCACCTCCACAATCGTTTAACATGCTTGGTTCGATCATGTTGTACATAATCATGGGATATATCAAGTGCCGCTATATTGTCACAATATAATTCGATTCGTTGTGTTGGTGAATAACTTAAATCTTGTAAAACCAATTTAAGCCATAAACCTTCATAAAGAGCAAGTGCTATACCTCTTAACTCTGATTCTTCACTTGAGCGAGCAACTAAATTATGTTGCTTACTCCTCCATTTAAAAAGATTAA
The DNA here is from genome assembly GCA_963921325.1 of Logfia minima. Taxonomy (NCBI): domain Eukaryota; kingdom Viridiplantae; phylum Streptophyta; class Magnoliopsida; order Asterales; family Asteraceae; genus Logfia; species Logfia minima. The sequence goes on from OY992773.1 coordinate 7,636,042, forward strand.
CACCAACAAACGTAAAGTAACCAGATGTGGATCTTTTGTTATCTAGTGCTCCACCCCAATTAGCATCATATAAACATTTATACTATGACAATCTATAAATTAGTGGGAAAACAAATTCCGTTATTGGGATGCCTCAAAATTCGCATAACAGCCTTCATATGTTGTTCTTCTGGATTATGCATAAATTGACTTACAATGCAAAGGGCATTGGAAAGATCAGCTCGTTTGTGGTACACTAATTAATAATAATAATAATAATAATAATTCTAAGTTTCATAGTTAGTTTTCATATTACTGTTAGTTTTAGCATGAAACTTCATCCTAAGTTATTAGGCTTATTGAGACCTAGGCTAGAAGAATCGTTCTAAAATATGTCATCCAATTAAACAACCTCGATATATATTATTCACGGAATAACATTCTATTTTCTTTTTATCATAATTTGGTCAACAGTCAACTTGGCTCTGTATTTCTATTTTCTTCCTTTTCAGTTTTTTATTTATTAATAATTAATGTTATGTTATGAGATATGAGATATGAGATATGAGATATGAGATATGAGAAATGACTTTCAAGATTTTATTTAAGCACGCATCTATTTTCGTTACGAAGCTCGATTGTTATGACAATACCCCGATAATAATATATTAAATTCATAAAACCACACATAAATGAAGAAGAAACTAAATAGTAGCATACCAGAGTGCAAATCTTAGAATAATATTGTATAGATTAATAGACGCAAATTTAGACCTATGGACACATTTAACACCACTCTATCACTGATCACTAATTAACTTAAATGATGATGCACGCACCTTATTTTTCGTTATGAAGATTATTGTTATTATTATTATTATTAAAAAACAGCTTAACAAATTAGATATTTTAATCAATAAAATACAAAGAGTTTATTAATTCGTGATACATTTAACTTTTACGTTTTTATATTATATGTGGTTGCTTTGAAATTTTCTATTGTATGGTGTAAACCTTCTAAACTTCTCTATTATATGTAATATTTTCTTTTTTGGTCATTCCAGAAAAGGAAAGTTTCCTTTTTTATCTAGGCCAAAAAAGGCAAGTCAACATACAATAGAGAGTTTTTGAAAATTTACCTCATATAATAGAAAATTTCAAAGCTTACCCATATAATATAAAAACGTAGAAGTTAAACGCATCACGAATCAATAAACCTAAATACAAAATACGATGAGAGATGAACATAGAATAAAATAACTAATTGATACAAGTAACTGAAGCATCAGTAACACTATTAAGATCCTTACAATTATCTCAATAAATCATATCACACATTATATATAAAATGAAGAAGAAACAAAAAAAGAGCACCAAAGTGAATCCCAGCACAAGTCTTTTGGCTCACATATTTTTTCAGTTTATCTTATCTTATATGACATTATTTTATGATAATATTGGAGACATCAACCTACTTCTTGAACCAGTAAACACCTTTTTTCTCTGGATCTTCTTCAATGAAAAGACACTCTTTTGTCTCTCGAAAAATCGCCTTTAGAATCGGAGTATCATCGTAGTTATAGTAGTCGCCCAGAATAGGTTTAACAGCTTTTGTGGCCTCTACAATATGATAATGTGGAATAGTGGAAAACAAATGGTGAACCACATGAGCGTTAGGTTCATCATGCCAAAATGTGTTCCATAATCCATAATCCCTATCAACTGTTCCTAAAGCACCTCTTAACCAATCCCATTCCCTTGAATCGTAGTGAGCGACCGAAGGATGGTTGTGGTTTAAATATGTGAACAACATGAAAAACATACACATAATGATCAAGGGGTATCCATAGATGTTAAGTAACCAATTGAAACCTTGTTTTGCACCAATTCGATAAAGTCCATAAAGAACCGCAAATACACCAACATCGGATAGAAAAACTTGAGCGCGCTCACTATCGTTGAAGATAGGACCTAAAGGGTTAAAATGGCTAGGGAAACCCTTGTAGATTCTTCCATGAAGATTGAACATAAAGTATCCAGGATAGCCGAAAACCAACCTAAACATAACAAACAACGCGTTGCCTATTGGGTTGGAAAGAATTTCAACAAACCACGTATCGTCCTTGAGTTTAGGGACCCAATTTTCATCCTTTTCAAGTGAACTCGTGTTAGCGTGGTGAGTACGGTGACTATATTTGAAAGAAAAGTATGGAGTGAGGACAAGAGAGTGGAAAATTAGGCCAATTGTATCATCAACCCATTGATATTCACTAAAGCAATGATGACCACAATCGTGGACGATATTCCATAATCCCACCATAACACTAGCTTGAGTGATCCAATACATCGGCCATGCTATGTACGAAAAGGGTGGGGAGAGGAGGGTAATGTAATTATTTGCGATGTAGTATAAGGAAAAGATCATGCACAAATCACGAATCAGATAGTAGAAAGAGGTTGAAAGAGATCGGTTGAAACAGTGTGGCGGTATTGCTTTCTTAAGATCAGCGATCCCGAATGGAGGTTTTTCGACAGGAGCGTGTTTAAAGACATCTCTCGGCTTTGTAGACTCGTTCATTCGGCCACCTGCTCCCATTGTGTTCTTGTAAAGATATCTAAGAACCAGCAGAAGAAGAAACTAATGATTAAAACACATATATTAGTATATATTAGTTATTAATTATTATATAAACTCTTGTTTAAGTATAATTAATCAAGTAGTTTTGAGATTCAAAGATCAAACTCATACCTTGAGGCTTAAGAGATATGATGATATTTACTTTGCTGTTTGATGGTCTTAAAATGAAACGAAACCATTTATAAGTGAAGTACGGTGGAGGAATGTTGACTAAAATACCTATCGCTTTCTACATGTATGATTAAATAATACTTGCGGTCAAGTTTGGTGGGCTTTAAGCAAATATTAAAATACTAAAGGTCTAAATATATATAATTTCTTACAGTGAATACGTACAAAGTAATTAAATTGGTATTGTTCTGTATGTAACGATTACTCTATCCGATTGTCAGAGGCGGATTTGCGTTTTAGCCAACAATAGGGCAGTTTACTAGTCAATTAAGTCGAAAGAGTGTAAAAATTCTAAAAAGTTGTTGGTACTTTAAAAGTGCTATCGGTTAGGTTTTGATGATTTACCTCATTGTTGAAATGAATTTACCTATAGATTCAATTGGCCGCACACTTGTCTTCAAGTAGAAAGGTGCAAGTTCGATACTTGTTAGCTTAACATTTTTTAGGTATTATATTATCAGTATTTTGTCTTTAGATTCCATAAATGGAAATTCTATTCCAATTCCATTTGCTAGATTTTATTGTTTCTCTCTTACGATATAGTCATAATAATACTCTAAGAAACATTAATGGTGTAATCTTTTATTTAAGCATGTTCTATAACTTTGATATGAACATTGTTTACATATTTGAACTCATTGTCGAACGTCTATCATATTTCTAAAAATATTTGATTGGTGAACATTTTGTTATTCTTTAACTATTTATTTTGTTTGATTAAAAACTTTATAACATCAAACATTGTATCACGTTTTAGTTAATAGCATCATTGGTTTCGGCTTTTGATTTTGTTAAATGAGGTGTGCTTTAGCTCGCCACTGTTGATCGTGACACATGTTTATGAATCTTTTTGGCACGTTGCACTCGATGCAATCATCTTCTGATGCCTCTATTTTTTTATATTCATGTTAACTGCATGAAATTTTAAAGAAAGAAAAGTTACGGAAACTCTCTTTTACATAAATACTAACATTTAAATCCGTATGTAATAAAAATGCATATTTAACTATAGTTTACTTATGTTAATATATTAATAATAATGATATTTTTTATAATAAAGGTATTAATTACGTGAATACATTTAACAACAATTCGCTTGATTGCTGTATTGGGTTTATCATATTTCGTTTAGTGATGTACTGTTGCGGTCGTTCACTAGATCGTATTTGTTAATAAAGATCGTTAAAAGTATTAGTATGAAATCATATATTAGAAGAGTTTTATACAAGAATAAAATGATTATCATTGATATACACATGCACGAAACCCCTTTTTTTACCAAATATTTATGTGTGAATACTTTTTCCTCTAGGGTTTATCTAAAATTGATTTATTTAACATAATTATTTAAATTTAATTATTATTTTTTGAAATAATTTAACTATAATATATATTTAAGATTTAAGATAAGATTAAAAAATGATTGTGATCCTAAAGCTATCAAAATCGATCGGTAGTTTGGGTAATTTTTTTCTTTATGTGCTTCTAACAAATACGATCATTTCTGAATAAAAAAAAAAATCATACATGTTTAAAAGCATTCACTTACTTTAATTTCTTGGATTAAGTGTTTAATATATTCAAGTTTATTGTATGTAAATCAAATGTTATGATTTTTTATAAAAATTAATGCTTTAAAATGTTCTTAAGACTTTAATAGAGATTTAAAAACAGAAATTAAATTAATTTTATTTATTGAACTTCTTTTACTTTTAATTAGTATTAGTATTAGTATGTTTTTATAGTTTAGTTATTGCAATTAGGAGATGACATGATCGAATGCATCTTTTTGCATAACGACCAACACTTTGGATTCAAATGTTTTTAATATTAAAAGGAAAAAAATAGGGGTCTAGACTCATTTTTGTTGACTAGACTGTGTTTTTCTATTGTTTGAGATAACACTATTTCGATCGCACAAGTAGTCAATTACAAAAAGAAGATATTGATTTAGAAAATAATGATCTTTTCAACAATTTCTATATTGCAAGTAAAGTCAGAATGGGTGGCTTGGAGTTATATCAAAAGACAAAACTTTAGTAGTTGTTAAAATCAAAGTCGAAAAAAAGGAAAACATAAATGATGTCTTAATAGTTTATGTATTTTTTCAGTCATGGTTTGAGCGTTCAATAACACTTTTAATAGGTCACTATCTCAAGGCGATTAAATCCTATTTCACATAAACTTAGTGCGTGTGTATTTTGTTCTCATTAAATTCTGAATCAATAGCATGTGTGTGAATATATAATATATCTTCTAAATAATTCGTAAATAAATAATAGTATTTGTTTTATGTGTTGAATAAATTGACTGAATAACTAATAATTATCAAATTAACTCTCTATAGGAGGCAATTTAACATGGTTGTGTCACTAGTTTTGAAAAATTCATGACCTAATATGAAAATTCACATTTTCATAACTTAAATTATTAAGACATGTATGACACCCGGATATTTAGCGAACCAAAACGGATATCTTTTTTATTTATTAAAGTTTTACATCACAAACGGAAGCGGAAATATATTACGCTATAAATAAACAAAAACGTCTTCGGGCATCATCTGGTTCTACAATCCCCATCGTGATGAGTCTACTTGATGTTTCCTGAGATATACACGTACATGCATAAGTCTAAAGGCTTAGTGATTTTCGTGTGTTTGTGTACAAATTATCACACACAATATGCAGTGATGATGCAAAATGTTATAATATAAGATATATATATATACAGTATGATAAGGTCTCTGTGTCTGTCAGGATTAACCAGATCTCAATTCATCTCCGACATTGATTTAGCATAGCGGTTATCTGTGTCATGACTATCTATTCCAGCACTACACAAAGTGACAAGTATATGCTAATATCGACTTAGTACAAACACCGTTTGTGTACTAATCGTATCAATATATATGTAGGCAAATGACTATTGCGTTTCAGCATTAAATACATATATATGTTAGTCAATTATCATTATGTTTCAGCTCATGGTTATCCGACGACTAACATGACATAGTTTAAAAAACAATGTGCGTGCTATTAAATGCAATTAAGCAGGTAATCAAGTAATCAGGTAATCACGTGACATTTTGTATATATCTCAGTTTTGAAAATAACCAGAAACTCACCTCGTTAGTTTAGATTTGATTGTAGTTTCAACCTATTAATCATATACATGTAAACAATTAATATTAGTCATTATATATATAGGGAAGCTCCAAATCTTGGGGAATGAGGGAAGTAAATCTTAGCTCTTAATTTTTTCATAAATAAATGTTTTTAACATTCATTTGTGATGAATGCTAAATTTAGAAATTATTTGTGATTTTCAAAATTCATTTTTGATGAAATCAAGGGTTGAGATTTATTTCCCTTCTTCCGTAATTTTTTTGTTTCCCTCTTGATTCCCACCCTATATATATATATATATATATATTGCAGGAATTATTACTATTATTACAAAAACATAAAATAATATGCTACGTACTTCCTTTTGTCATATTATATGTCATATTATTATTTAGACTATAAAGATTGAGTATACGTAGATATAATAATTATTATTACTATTAGATGAAAATAATTAAACAATTGAGAACAAGTATTAACTTACTAGTCACGTGAGTATGTATGTGCATGAGTTGTGAGATTAGCTCCTACATTTAAAGATCTATTTATACTAGAATTGCAAGCACCTTGTCAATAGTCTACAGGTTATAGGTGATTATTAGTCTTAATATGTAGCGTTGGTATATCGATGCTTGGTTAGTAAGTATCATAACTCAGCAATTTTAGGATATTTTCTTTTCTTAGTCAGGAAAGATATTTATACTTGACAATCTATCTAAAATGAAAACGTTATCTAAAACCTTCTTTGTTTATTACTACTTAGTTGTCTAAGCATATGTACGGTTGTAATAATATGACATATTTTGAATTCTTATAGATTTAAATAACTCTATTAATAAATTCAGTTATTAACTCATTATAGTAATTGCTAGTCAAATTGATTAATTAAGTTTGTAATTTAATTAAAAGTTAAACTATGTTTTACTCTTCACATAATAGTATAATATTTATTAGTATTTCTAAGGATGTTACAAAATGTTTTTTCATTAAGTCAAAAACAAACATATCTAAATATCTAAGTGACCTACGAAATTAAGTTCTATATTCATCAAGTTAAAAACAAACAGGACCTTATTCTAGGTTAAATTCCCTCAAGGAATTTGACGTGACTATAGTTGTTAGACTCTTACGAGTGATGAATCGAATCAAAAATCTCTAAACGAGGTGACTTATACACCGTTAAATGACTCACACTCTTATGAGTTATTGATCTTCTCTTTTGAGTCATGTCGACTCATGACTTTTACGAGTTAAAAATTTGACAAACTTTTAGTTTAAAATAAAAAAAATAAAAAAAAAAAAGATAATAAATAATTACTAGATTTTGTTTTAAATCAACCAGTCGTGGTTGTTGTCAGTTGACGACTTCACAATCAACCATCATATTGATCTACTTCTCCTGAGAACAAAAGTCTTATATAACGACTGTCCATCTGAGAGATATCTTAAAACAATGTAAAGACTATGAAAGTATGTGATTAAGTAAGGAATTGAGGGGTAAATGGTTGATTAATGAATCAAGTTTTTACAAGAGTTTCATCTACTCTATTATCATGATCAATCTCAAATTTAAACTTTTTTAAATATATATAATAAATACAATATATTTTTATTAGTTTACTATAATTTACTATAGTTTTATAAATTTAATCTAATTTCTTAACATTTTTAAATTATGTTAACTTATACTATTAAATCTGAAGATTTTAAATCTATAAGATATATTGATACTTATTGACGTTCAATTTTAAATGTGTGTGTGCATTATGACCGTTAAGAGTTGAATCATGAGATGAGTCACGAGTAGAAACTTAGAATTTTGAATCATAAATCAACAATAATGAACGTGACCTCTAAAAATTATTTGCACCAAGATTTATACATTGAACGTCATCGTAAGAGTTAGTTGACTCAAATTTACTTGTTACTTTACCCATAGGAATTAGTTCATGTATTTCGATTGTAGTTAAATTTGATAGTTTCACATTATCGTATCTTTATATTTTTAAATACAGTGTGTGAGTCGAAATGCAGCTGAGCGCAAAGCAACATGTATCATTTTCTAAAAAATAAAAATTAAGCAAGTTAAATGCCTTAAAATATATATTTGAATACCAAACAATATTGTTATAAATTGTGTTTAACGAGTTTTTTTCACTCATCCGTTCTGGCGGAGTTCTAAAAGTGATACATTTTTAGATGTTAAAATTGTGTAATACTTCTTTTAGATTGATTGTTAAAATTTGTTATACTTAAAGTGTAAATATTGTGGAAATTTGTTAACCCCGACAATTTAAATAATTGTTAAAATTGATCTATTAAATTCACATCATCTAGGTTTCTATGTAACAAATATATTTTACTCAGGTAATTAATTTAATTTGAGTTAGATTATTTTTTCTCAAATCTTATCTGAAACTCAAATTTAATCTTCTTATTAATACAATAAATAAACTATCTACATAATCAATTTACAATTATTTTGAGTTATATTATCAGGTATGTGTTATAATATTTAGTGAAATAACGATATTAAAAAACATGTTATATCAACTTCACATTCATCATTTTCTTCATTCATATATTTATTTCATGAATAAATATGTCAAATATAAAAAAACAGTGTATAACATATATACTTGAATTTAAAATATAAGTTATCATAAAGTTGCATTAAAAATGCATAAGGAATATGCATCCTAACAATTTATATATAAAATGCAACTTCTAACGAAAGGACATCCAATTTGTTAATTTATTTATACTACATACGAAGTTCTCATGAAAAATAGTGTAAGAGCTACTTCGATGGTAAAAGGCTACCATCAAAGACTTCTCTTATTGCAACATAATATTCTACTAACTTAGTCTTAAAAACCCATACATACAATGTTGCAAAAATAATACAAATAATTAATAAACTAAATACTCAATTTTGTCAAAATAATTGATAAAAAAAAAAAAAAAAAAAAAAAAAAAAAAAAAAAAGTCTTTACCCCAATCTGAAAACGTCTTTAAAATGGCTTTTTTTCTTATTTATTAAAATAAATTGAAGATACCCTATGAGAACTTGTGAACAATCGTCCTTAAGTGAGACACCATTTTAACATCAATATTATACTTGACATGTATAATTTAACTATATTAAGCTACTTATTTAATATTTATACTTATTATAAGTACCCTACATAACTTTTTATCTCTTTATTATATTATTTATATTTAAATAATATGAGTGGAATCAAGAGGGAAGAAAAACAATTAGGGAATGAGGAAGCAAATCTCAACTATTGATTTCATCATAAATGAATTTTAAAAATTACAAAAAATTTCAAAATTTAACATTCATCATCAATGAATGTTAAAAACGTTTTTTAATAAAAAAATCAAGGGCTAAGATTTGCTTCCCTCTTTCCTCAAATTTTGAAGCATCCATATGAATCTTTCCCCTAAATAATATAATATATAATTTTTTATATCATATCACTTATATGTATCTTTCATGATTTTATAAATTGGTAATTTGTTTAAAATTGACATCCTCATTATTGATCACCCTTGACTCTACTTTTTTTTGTCACTTCTATACACCTTTCACCATAACTGCTAAGAATTAGATAGTCATGTTCTACAGTTTGCTAGTTGCTAAAGAGCAGTTGAACCTGCAACAGGTTATAAACAGTTCAATTACCGTTGATAATTGTAGTAGCTTAAATGCGTATATCAGATTATGCATTAGATTATTGATTAATGATGATGATCAACATTTATCATTGGACTATAATATAAGAACAATAATTAGTTCACTTCCAAAATAGGAGTATATCATTGGTACCTACGTATACATATATACATATATTTAGTAATAATATACTCGCTCGTATTAGTTTTACATTATTTACCTATTTAAATGAGTGGGCACTGGTGAGATCGGAAAAAATTACCTGATTTCACTTGATCCCAAGTCCTTATATACAAACTAAAAGTTTACAAATTTAAATTAAGATATACCTTTTTTATATTCAATATTCACACATTTACATTCATTTCAAACACATGTTAATTAATTATATTTGAATGCATAAATAATTATACAACTACTTCAGCTTTAATCAACCACAGATCTATTTATTTTATATAACCTTGGGGCAGGTTTGGACTTAAGGAGGATGCTTGAATTCAAGGGTTTGATTTTTAGAATTATGATAAATCCATAAACCAAACATCCTCTCATTCTTATCTCCATTCCCACATTTCCAAAACCTCAATCAAAACACACTCCTTAAACAAAACAAAACGGTTATTTATTAAAGGGTTCATTGATTCGTGATGCATTTAACTTTCACGTTTTTATATTATATAGGGTTAACTTTGAAATTTTCTATTATATGAGGTAAACCTTCTAAACTTCTAATAGTATGTACTATTTCATTTTTTTGTCATTTCAGAAAAGGAAAGTTTCATTTTTTGTCTAGGCCAAAAAAAGCAAGTCAACATACAATAGAGAGTTTTTGAAAGTTTACCTCATATAATAAAAAATTTCAAAGTTTACCACATACAATATAAAAACGTGAAAGTTAAACGCATTACGAATCAATATACTCTTTATTAAAACACAAGGAAATCACATTCAAGAGTATGAAACTTTATTCTGAAAAAAAAATTCTAATAAATGATACTGTTTATTTTTTACATCTTTTAGATTGTGATATTAGTCCCATTTATATTCTATATGTGTAAATTTCGGTAATTATTTGGTTTAAAATTAATTTCAGGTGTATATATTGAAGAATGATAGAAGAAGTGATGAAATTCAAGTGAAAATATAAAGTCTGTAGGAGGACGAATTATGGGTGATTTCAAGAGCAAACTTCATCATTCTTTTACCATTCTAACGCGGGGATTCAAGATTACAACATCGACAATCATTAAAATAATTGGTTTGATCATTATTTTGGATAGAATTATGACTTTCTTTTATTTAAATAAGTTTTTGATTATTGATACCCATATAATAGGCTAATCGTTTTAGTATTTGATTGGATGATGTGAATGCTAGTATGAATTGTTAACCTTTTGAATTGAACTATTGTTAATTACTTTGAATTATGATCAACTAAATAACCATAATTATTTGAGTTTAGTTATTTGTTCTTACACATGAGTTATTAATTTGTTAACGATGGTTGATTGTTAATAATATCCTCATGCTTAATTGCTTGATATAATTGAATGATTAAGATAATTAATAGAAATATTGGTTAGTTTAAGAATATTGACTAAGACTTGATTATTGTGACACCAGTATATCTTTAGTTATATGTGGGACACCTATATATGTGTGATTTAATATTAAGAATTAGTGAATTTGTTAGGTTAATTCTAATAACCGGTAGGCTATAATACTCAACAGAGATTTGTGATAGCACTAATTGAAGCAATGGTTCTAATTGGCTTTAATAAACAATCCATGAACTAGGGGGAACGAGTCCAAGTAAATACATTTAATCCAACTATTATTCGTTTTAAACAATTGTTATCTTATTACTGTCCGCTTTTCTAAATAACCCGCAACATGAGTTGCAAAACAATCAATTAAAAACCCTCTTTCTACGTTAATCATTAGTAGTTAAAATTCTTAGATAAACATTGTTCCATGAGGAGACGATACTCGAATACTATTAACTATCTGCTATATAATTAGGTAAGTTGCCTAATTGTATAATATTAATTGATAATATTCTTATCTTTCTAAAAATATATATTTTATACATGAACTGCACATTATTGGTCACGTCTTGTGGTAATCTATGCATCCAAGTAAGTTTAGAGAGAGCAAAAGCAGTAATCTATGCATTCAAGTTTAGGGAGAGCGAAAGCAAATAAACATTGTATATACCATTAGAATCATATTATCTTCGTTTTTTTTATTTACTTTAATTGTTAATAGCAGTAGCAATTTTCTTGACCACCAGTCGTTAAAAGGTATTACCTCTCTCATATTTACGTGGCTTTCAATGAAGTTTAACAATTAGTTGATAACAATTTCAATATACATCATTTTTCTTGTGGATACGATAACTCGGATTTGCCGTTTAAAAAGATAAACAAATAAATAATAACTACTTAACTATGGGTAAGAAAAAAAAGAAATAAACCTTACAAAGAAGTATGTTATTACATAGACCTTGAAGCATGCTGAGCCTTTGCTGTTTCCTTCAACACAGCACCCACAATTGCGGCCTGCTCAAGACATTCAGCTTTATGCAATGAATCCATAAGTACAACACAAGTATTAGGATACACATTACATCCTTTCAATCTAGTATCCTCAAATAATGAGTACGCTTCCATAGCCCTATTCGATACACTTAGCCCTTCAATCATAGTATTATAACAAGCCGAATCTGGAATACCTCCACTTTTCTTAAACCTATCAAAAAGACGATTAGCCTCAAATACATTTCCAGCTCTTGTAAGCCCACAAATCATTGCAGTATAAGTTATTACGTTCGGTTGTAAACCTTGTTTTTGCATCTCTTGAAAAAATACAAACGCTTTATTAAACTTTCTAACTCTACATAACCCGTTTATGATTACACTATATGTAATAGCATTCGGAGTGCACTTCAAATCTTTCATTGAATTAAAACACACGAGTGCTTCATCGATCTCCTCTGCTTTTACTAATGCATCGAGCATACAGTTCCATGTGTATACATTCGGTGTCAACCCTTTTTGCATTAATTCTTCCATTATTAAATACGCTTCATCAATTCTACCTACTTTTCCAAACCCATCAACGAGACTACTGTACACGACAACATTTAACTGAACACCTTTCGATTTAGCTTCTTCAAAAAGCATGTAAGCTTCATCAAGTCGGTCGATTTTCGCGAGACCGTCAATCACCGACCCATATGTAACTACAGTTGGTGGATATCCCTTAACTTTCATTTCTTCAAGAAGCTGATAAGCTTTATTTACATTACCTGATTTGCAAAATCCATCGATAACAGTGTTATACGCAAGGGTATCCATAACACACCCTTGTTTCTTCATTGCAGTAAATAGTTTATGAGTTTCTCGCGCAAACCCTGCTTTTATTAATCCGTGAATTAGTATTGAGTAGCTTCGAGCATCTGGTACAATACCATTATTGTTAATTTCTTCAAATAAAGCTCGGCCTTTTTCCATTTCACCAGCTTTGAAAACACAATCCATATAAGTATTTAAAAGGGTTAGATCTGGAGTAATCCCTCCCCGAACCATTTCTTTGTAAATCTTATGACCATCTTCCTTTCTTCCTAACTTAAAAAAACTTCTAATGAGAGACGTATAAACAACCGCATTTGGGATCACACCAGCTTCCAACATTTGTTCATATATCTTGTAAGCATCATCAACTCTGTTGTGTCTCCCTAATCCCTCTATAAGAGAACAATAAGTGTAATCAGTTGGAGGGCATACTTTGCGATCGATATTTTCAAATATCGACCATGCCTCATCAAGTTGTTGAGACTTACACAGCCGATCAATCATTATGTTCACGGTTAAAATATTGGGATACAGACCAGCTTCTTTCATGGAATCTTGAATCTTCAATGCAATATCAAGCTTTTGAGACTTGCAAAGATTATCAATGAGTATATTATAAGTTGATAAATTAGGTGTTGCATCTTTTTTCATATCCTTAAATAACTTCAAAGCCTCGTCTAATTTCCCTTTCTTTCCAAGACACGTGAGAATACAATTGTACGCAACAACACTTGGAATCGAGCCCTTTTGTTTTTGCTTCTCGAGTAATTGAAACGCTTCATCAAACTTCCCGGCCATTCCATAACCCATGATCATGGTGTTATAAGCATACGCACACGGGACTTTTCTATTATGCTCCATTTGGTCAAACAAGTCAATGGCTTCATTGAGTTTATTAGCTTTGCAGAGAACAGATATCATGCTAGTGTACGTGACATCATCAGGCATGATACCATGAGCCTTCATTTCATGAAAAAACTTCCAAGCCATGTCAACCTTTCCCGCCTTACCAAAACAATCAATACAAACATTATACAAAACAATATCACCATCAACTGAGTTACTTCTCATCTCATCTAATAAAGAAAGAGCAGCATCAACACGACCCTCTCTAGCAAACACACGGATCACAGTCGTGAACAGATGCACGTGTACTTCATAACCGAGCTCCTGCATTTGATGGAAAAGTGCAAGTATAAGATCGGGTTCATGAACAGTAGAAAGCGCTCCTATTAGCGTTGTGTAAGCTGAGAACGCAGGGCGAAACTTGAACCTTCTCATTAGTTGCATCAGATCATACGCTTCTTTTAGCTTATGACTCTTAACGCAGCTTACAATCAACTCGATACAAACAGTATTAGACGGGCCAAAGCCAGCAACATTCATGTCTTCAAAAACTTGCTCAATCTGATCAAACTTTTTACTTCTTACCATCACCATGAGAAGCGAATTGTATGCTTCAGGACAATGTGGTTGATTGGTTTTCCTCTCAGCCCATTTAAAATAGTTTACCGCAAGATTCACATCCCTTAACTTCCTTAAAACAGAAATCACGAGATCCCTTTGTGTACTCCCATTGCATTTCGCTAAAGCATTCTCCAAAGACGTCCCCCATGGATCACCACCCTCCAATATCTGGCATATAGAGTCCACCCCTTGTTTATTCTCATCGAATCTTCTAATATGTTCTTGATGACTTTCACCCATAGAAGAAAGTGCTCTTCTTTGCAGATAATGTTGCCCATCATATGAAACTAGCAACCTCTCACAAAGTGCAACGATACCAGAGCATAACTTCCCTGCAGCAAGGCATGAACAGTGATAAATTTTATCCAAAAAATGCAAGTTATTCAAAGGAAAATTCAAAAAAATAAAAAATAAAAAAAGGTAACAGAAGTTCGAAAAAAGCATGATATAGCAAACCGTAAGTTCATTCTCACATTACAAAGACTGCAAATTTCAATTTTGTTCAAAAAAGGGAGTGAAAGTTCAATTTCATCAACAAAAAGGTGATAAAAATCATAAATTTGGTAATCTACATCGATTTTTTCATTTTATGTTACCTTTTTATGAGGAAGGTTGAACTTTCTTCCTTTCAACGTGCGAATGAACTTAAGTTACCTACATCGAGCTTTTTGGAACTATCATAAGTTTAAATTTCCGTGTGTTAAGAGTTATACCTCTGCTTGTAACAAGAGCCTTCATTATCAAATTTAGTTACATTTACATATCATCTTTTTCAATGATCTGATTCCAGTTTTGAGCAATCACGAAATTTGGAACTGTTAACCAAAACATTCATAACGCACAAGAAACGATTAATCGATTACAAGTTAGAACAATAAAACACAGAAAATGTGTGCATACATGATCATATATATAACATAAACGAAAAATATAAATAATCAAAATGATAATTAAAAAACGAACTAGATAAGCAGTGCTTCATATCAAACAACTATCTAAAACCTAGTACCAAAAGACCAGCATTTTAGCATCTACAAGCTGTCACAATTCAAAAATATAACCTGCAATCAAGAATCAATTACAGTAAAGTTAACTAATTTTTATTAACTGCAAAATTTTATTTAATTTGAACTATAATTTTTTTTTAAAAACGAAGACAGATATATAGTTAAATAGTTAAATTAACATAAAACGAAAATTAAAAAGGTGAAGATAAACATTATAGAGTTGATTATTGTGTCAGGGTTGAAATATTATAACAATGAATTACTTACATGAGCTTTGTAAGAAAGATGATGTTTTCACAAGGCCGGAGAAATCGACAGAGGTTTTCGTACGGCAGAAGTAACTAAAGCCGGTGATGCTACACCGGAGTAATCAGGGCTGAGAGGTTTTCTGAGTGTAATACGTTTTTGGGCTATTTTTTATTGGGTTTAGGGTTCATTTACAAATATTTTAAAAAGGCCCAATTTGGTACAAGGTGAAATTCACAAAATCATTTTGTATTTTATTTTTGTTTACATGTAAAGTAGTACACGATAAAATGTAACTTATTAAATATGTAGGCTCTTCAGTTATCTAGACTGGGCTGAAGTCTTGGTGGGTCGTAATGTTGTATAGGCCCTTTTCCGTAGGTTTAAATAAAGGTGTTCAAAATTGGTTCGGGCCCAAATCAAACCGGTTGGGGTCAACTCCGATCAAAATCGGTTTGGCCCAAACCGGTTCGGTTTCAAATCAGGTTGAGTAGGGAAAATTCCAAACCAGTTTGAAACTGTTTGGTTGAAACTGGTTTGGTTGAAACCGGTTTTTGCAGTCCAGTTCAGACATATCCGGTGAATAGGTTCTTTCTAATCAATATATGTTGATGAGAAAGGTTCTATCTGTCGGATAGATTATACCTATCTGCCGAAAGAGCCTTTCTGATCAATGCGAACTTAATAAAATACAAAATATACAAAGCACGTTTTTGGAGCAATTTTCTTGTTTATTTGCATTTCAACTACAATTGGAATACATACCCAACCATAAAAACATAAATGAAAGTATTCGAATCGTCGTTGTTTATTTTGTCTTCTTCTTCGATTCGTCGTCGTTGATTTAGTCTTCTTCATAAGTCATGTTGCGTAAGTCTTCTTCATAAGCAAGCGCTTGCTCGTGTATTTCTTGCTCAACCCTTACCATTTCCCCTTCGAGTGGTGAAATGGTTTGTATCTGTTCAACAACGTCACGATAGTCTTTCAAACAAATACAAACTTCCACCTACAAATGGGTGAGTTTGGTTCTTCTTGGTGACATAATCCGAAAACTAATCGAAAAAATGAACTTTGAAGCTACCATAAAAGCTTGGACAGTTATAGATCACAGGTCATAGCGGCTATAATCGAAAATTGAGCTTCATGCGCTTTTCACCAAGCCAAAATATCCAAATTGTTAAATTCTTCAATAGTGAAGTATGTCAAAATGTCAGAACCAAAATGGCGGAATAAGTTATAACGGGAGGCAATCATTTAAAATATTTTATAAATTTGGCTTTCATTAGTTGTACCATGTGTTCAAAAATGTCGCCCCTCACTTCAAACTCGTTTATTTTGGAACACATTAAAAATATTTGGTTTAACACTAAACAACTAATCGGATAATAAACACCGGACAAAAAAGTAGTTTCTTGTTTAAAAACAACAAGCATTTCGGTAATCAGTTCGATAGTATGCCAACTCGACTCCGGAAAAGGTGTAACTCGATTACGTTCTGCAAGAAGGTAATGAAACATTTTTAAAAAAAAATTTGTCTTAGAGCACTTTCAACATATTACATGTCGAATTCTATCTAGTAGGTACTTCCCAATTCAGCTCTAACCAAAGGAAATTCGAATCGACACAAAAGTTCATTATATATGTTATCTAGAACTACTTGAACTAAAAATATCACATAACATTTGTTTTAAACTTTCTTTTATGTTTGAAATACAACTAACTCAATCTTGCACAACCAAGTTAATAATATGTGCAACACATCGGCTTTGGAAAAATACACCATCGCAAGCCGATTTACAATTTAGTTTCAATTATCTGACGGTGGCAGTGTTATTGGATGCATTATCAAAAGATATAGAAATAATTTTCCTTCCACTTTAAAACTTGTTATCACATAATCTAAAATTTTATATAAATTATCGTCGGTATGCGGATATCCAAATAATTCAAACACAATCGTATGCTTCATCATTTGCCACGTATGCAGATTAACCCAATGAGAGGTAATGTATAGGTACGAATCCGGTGAACCATGTGGAGCCGCTCAAACATCACAAGTTAAATTTATACTAGTTTCTATATTTTGAAATCCTGAAATAATTTCATTTTTAGCAATTTTCCACATTTTAGTAACATCTCATCTAAGAGTTGAACGACTTACATGTGTATAATGAGGTTTGAGCGTTTCTTGGATGAGTTTAGTCAACTGAGGATTGTCAAAGTGGTCAAAAGGAAAACTTTCTTGTATGATGAACTTCGTCATCCTATCTCGCACCAAACTTGCTTTGTATCCAAATAGTAGCATCATTCGTCATTGCCGTTTGATCACGCCCCGACCCATATTTCACCACTTTGCAACAGAGAGTTGAATGATTCTTCAAAGTAGTATTTCCGCTTCCCTTAAAAAATGCCCCACATTTCTTGTATCAAGCTTTTCTAAGACCGCTCGACATTTCACACAAGTCGTATCAACCAAAGAGGGGCTACCCGCCGGATAGCTCCCAAACCGGTTTGAAACCAGTTTCACACCGAACCGGTTTCACATCGTTGAAAACGCAAACCAGTTCCGCTTTACAAACCAATTTTTTTTACCACCTCTAAGTTTAAATAAACCTCGAGTATTGGCTTTATTTCGTGGACCCAAACAATTAAGTTTAACATATTTTTAGAAGAGTAGCTTGGCAGAGAGTTTATTGAAATTTATGAGAATTGAAAAAAACATAAAAATATATAACTTATTATATCAATACCATTTACTATTGTTTAAAGTAGTTTTGAAATAAAAGAGCGCTCTATAAAATAGGAGCTAAACTATTTGAAATAATTTATACATAAAATTATCTACAAGTCTATTTATTGCATCATGTAATATTAGTTAATTATCATGCAGTAAAAAGTATATGAAAATACTATTATTAATGTTAGCATACATATATATATATATAATAATAATATAGACACGAAGATGATTGTATAAGTAGAGACTCGATAATAGGTAATACATAATGACGACTGAAAAAAAACCTGTAAAAGAATAGTGTTTGAGGCTTATGTTTAACACAAAATAAATTCACCGTCTATTTCCCAAGGTACAACAATCGAAACAATTATACTGCCGGATATGACCTCTTTGCCTGAAAGTAAATCGGAACGCGCTTTTACATTATCTTTTCTTGAATCGAACCGAACCAATAAGCTTACTGCATTTTTCCTTGTGTGTGTATTAGATTTTTTCAGAATTTTTCAAATGAACCAAATGTTATATATTTATAATGCAGAAATCGCTTTTTCTAGAAATAATCTGATAAAAATAAAGCGATTTGTAAAATCATTTTTTACATTAGGTGAAATACCAGAAATATTTTATTAACAAAAATTAATGTCGAATTAGTTCCATAAATAAAATATGGAAGGGTAAAAAATTCACAAAAACTAGTCTTCCGCAGGCTCGGAAATTTTGGTGTAGTATTTGTGTCCGTAGGTCTTGGGAGCATGCATTGGTTCAAAATCTCGGACCAAAATCTGCACTTCCCCGTGCGTGTGTGTACACATGGGAGTAAAACACGAGTTAAAGGAATTAATAAGAAATAAATCCTTTCACTCATAAACTCCACCAAGTTTTGTCCTAAGTACCTAATTTCATTTTTTTCATTGATGTTTCAAGTACCTTCCTTTGAGAGTCGATATCTTAGTCATCTTTAACTCTATTTTGACATATCTTAGTTCGTTGCAAATCTCTCGTCAAGGAGTACGCGAATCCACAAGATATTACTCATATATATGACATATATACATATTTATTTATGTCTAAAATTGGTGAAAACTCATGTTTTCTACTAAATTTTCCAAGAATCCCCCACATGAATGGAGATCGATTGAAAACACAAAAAAGTTCCGATAGAATTTCAATAATTGAATCGTGCAAAGGATAGGTAGGTGTTGTTGTTTGGAAAAACGATGATCAAACCTAAATTATAAATTTCAAGAGTCGAAATATAAGTTTAGATAACTTAATCTTAAAATGGCTAAGTCTTTTTTAGTCTTTGTACATTTGCATAGTCTCAGTCTGTGAACATCACTTTGTGTAAAATGCTCAGTCTGAGTCTGTATGATGTCAGCAAGACTCAAACCAAGACAGACTCATACGGTGACAGACTCAAATGAAGTTTGACTAAAGTGAAGACAGACTAAAGTCATGACAGACTCATACTATACTAGACTTTCAGGATAATGGAGATAACTACAAAAGATTCAATGACATCGTATTAGTTAGGATTATTTGAGATTTAATCTAATTGATATCATTTCCATTAAATCCGTTGAGGTAGGTAGAATTCTCTATCAATTAGACATACGATGAGATTGTATTTCCTCATCGTAATTGAACTATTAACATGAGTGATGAGATGTTCTAAAAAAACATGAGTGATGAAATGTTTTATGAATTGCTAATTTCGCTCATTCATCGTTATACAATATACTGTAATTCCGTGTTTAATACGAATTGACTCATCGATAAATGATATTCATTTCTACATTCAAACTATGTGTTTCTTATTGTTCTTAATTTTTCTAAAGTTCAATAATAATTTATTTGTTCTTAACTTGGCATCAAGCATTAAATACTTTATTTAATTTATTAATCAGGTTACTGAGATCTACTATAAGACCTTACAACTAGAACCAGAGCGAATAAAGAATTGATTATTAATTTACAATTTTTAAAGATCAAAGTATACGCTGAAAATCAAATTAATATTCAAACCACTCAATTCAAGAATCAATCAAATGGCAACTACAGTAGTAATGGCTGGAAAAGATATTTTCATTTTTAACGGAACAAATTTTGCCCACTGGAAACTCAAGGCAGAATCGCATGCAGCAAGCATTCACGATGAAATGCTTAAGGTGATAAGGGAATGTCCTATATTTCCAGGCAAGATTGTTGAAGTTGCAAAAGATGTTGATGGCAATATTATTTCTCAAGAAGAAATTATTGAATAATCTAGGAGTACATGGATGACTTAGACAAGCAATTGTATAATCTGGATTCTAAAGCCTAAAGTATTCTTGGAAATGCAGCTATTAAGAATATTTTTTCAAAAATAACTGGTTGTAAAACTACAAAAGCAATTTGAATCAACGAATCATCCAATATGAAGATGTGACTGTAGTTAAGAGTTATAAGAGAAAAAATTTCATTAGGAACTATGAAAACTTCTTTACACAACCTAAGGAAACCTTAACTAACATTCATACTTGGTTCTAGACTTTAATCAATGACTTAGAAAGAGTTGATGTTCGCAAATGTCAAATTGAAATATTCCAAAATTTCTTGATATTATCCGAGACTCATTTTTTGAGGTGATAACATCATTCGTAGTACATGATAAGATGTATGAATATGATATAGCTTGCCTATCTGGATTACTGTTAAATTTTGAAGAAACCAAGGAAAGAAAGAGGCTAAACACCAAAAGAATAGCAAAAGATCCAGAAGCAGCATTAATTGCCAAAAGCATAAGGAATAGAGAACTTTATTCAAGGGCAAAAAGTGATGCACCAAAAGGAATCATTAGCCTAATCAAGAGAGAACAGTTGTAGAAAAACCTACTTGTAAAGCAACTCATGAGTGATCATGGCACATAATTCAAGAACTTTACACTCATTGAATTATGTGATGATAGAGGCATAATGCAAAATTTTCCTCGATGAGAACTCCTCAACAGAATGGATTTTTAGAGAGAAGGAATATAACACTCATAGAAGCTTCTACAACCATGTTATGTCATGCTAACATGAAGATAATATTTATGGGCAGAAATAGTTAACATTACATGTTACACCCAAAATCCAAAATAGATCTATCATTGTGAAAAGACATGGTAAGACTTCTTACGAGATGTACCATAACAAGGTTCGAACCATCCATTATTTCCATATGTTCGGAAGTAAATGTTATATCGTAATCAAAGAGATCAGTTAGCAAACACAGAACCTAAATCGGATAAAGATTTGTTGGATATTCATCTGTTTCAAAAGCCTATAGAGTCTACAACAACAAAACAAGCAAGATAGAGGAATATATCAATGTCACTATTGATGACTTTTCTTAAATGATGTATAGACATCTCAGTCTAGCATTCATTCTATAACACCCCTTAAATTAACTCAGGGTTAAAATAGTAATTTGACTCGGAAGCGATGGATAAAAGATAATATTATAACTTATCTTACAAAATGACCATAGATTTTTCGCGAGTTTACAATATTAAAATGTTGCTGAAACAAAACATATAATTGTTATACAAATCCCCATACATGTTAATTAACAAAACATTCATAAATATATCAGAGTTATGGCACGTATCAAACATTCTTCAAAACCACCTTCCTGCCCAACCCACAAAAGACATGCATAACCTGCAGGAAGGGAAATGGTGGGATTAGCACAAAGCTAAGTGAATGAATGTACAACTAACAATTCAACTTAGCTTAATAATCTGTTTACACTAAGCACAATAAACACATAAACTCAAGAGGATCGGCGGTTACTGAGGAACCCTACAGCCACGGTGGCCCTCAATAACACTTACCACAATCTGTAAAGGCCCATACAGAATAGGCCGATAACTTGGCACTACAACACCACAACACACTTTCCAGCGACAACACATGTATCTGGAACGTGTGTTGAACACAGTAGTAACCAAGTCCAATCGCAATTGACCTCTGAATAACACAGATGCCCGAAGGCCACATATGCATAACAAGCAGATATATTCAATCATAACTCAGACTAAATAGTCAATCAAGGTTTACGTTACTTGTTGTAATCACACCATTACAACTAACTCAAATTATGAGTTGCAGATCCACTCACCTGAGGATACCAGCTTACAAGCTCAGTAATCTTATATCACTGAGTCTTCTGCGTTTCTGAGAATAAACAGAGTACAAGTCAGTAGTCTGTTACATAATTCAGTGATTAATACTTATATAATAATCACACATACAAATCATTCTCAATAACTCACTCGGGGTCAACTGACGGGGTCCAAGGAGCTGGCCCCTGGCTGCGGTCCCGCTGGCAGGTCAGCGGGTGGGGTCAAGGGGCAACGCCCTTGCGGGGCTCGGGGCAGCGCCCCGAAACCTAAATGAAATTAGCCTGCGACATAAACTGGCGACACAACTTGCGACACAAACCTTGTGTCGCTAAACAAGTGTATGCGACATTAACATTGTGTCGCAACTAAAACATATGCGACATAAACCTTGTGTCGCAACATAAGCATGTGCGACATAGCCACTTGTGTCGCAGCATAACAATGCGACATAACCAGCGACATAACCTCTGTGTCGCAAAGATGAACACCCTTGTGTCGCAAAGATGAACACAGCAGACCCCAAGTCCGAAATTCACGAATTTCAACATGTAATACACAAATTAACACATATGAATGTATTCAAAACAAGTATTAACAATTATAGCATCAAATAACAAGAGTTTTACCTTGATTTCACGATTCAAACACTCTAATTTCGGATTAAAGCTTGCTTCTCACTTTCTTTCTCTAAATCTCCTATTTCTCTCTCTAAACCTCTCTTAAAACTTGATTTTTGGTATCTGGAAATGTTTAGAAAATAATTATGTATATATATACCCCACTAATTACACTTAAGCACCTCAATAATTTCATTTCAGCACGATCTGCGACACAAGCTGCGACACAACCCTTGTGTCGCACAACCAATACCTGCGACACTACCCTTATGTCGCAAAAACACTATAATAATTAATTTTTTTTTTTTTTTTTTTTTTTTTTTTTTTTTTTTAAATTTTGGGATGTTACACATTCATTAGAAGAACTTTCTATTGTAGGGTCTTATTCTGAGACATCAAATGTTGAAATTCATCAACTTGACTCTCACAGTGAAGATGAATCATCAAAAGATCTAAAAGTGTTCCTAGTACACCACATGATCACAACAAAGGGTCTTTCTCTCTATATGTTGCTATATATTCACCACTTCAATCTATCAACACATAGTCAAGTGCTCACTCTAGTAGCACAAACTCACATGTTCAGTCTGGTGATGGTTAATGAACAGATCATAATATGCCACCTCTAGAAGATAATGTAGAGTTTGATACTAGCAACATATTTTTTAAGATTATGTAGACTCTTGTTCACATCCAGAGTCATCATAAAGTATTAAATAACACAGAGATCATCTTGTTGACCAGATTATTGGTGATTATGATGCTGGTGTACAGACTAGAACACAAGTGACAGAACAGTCAACTACAAACTTCTACTTCTACACTAATTTATCATCAATCATTGAACCGAAGAAGGCTAATAAACCTTTACAAGATGATGATTTGGTAGACGTCATGCAAGAAGAGTTGACAGAGTGTGAAAAGAACAAATTCTGGACATTAGTTCCTCCTCCAAAAGATAAATCAATTATTGGAACTAAATAGGTGTTCAGAAACAAAATGGACAAGGATGGAGTGGTGATAAGAAACAAAGCTAGGTTGGTAGCTCAAGGTTACAAACAAGAAGAAGGAATAAGACTATGATGAAACATTTGCCCATGTGGCCAGAATTAAAGCTATAAGATTATACCTATTAATTGTTGCTCATAGAGAGTTCAAAGTCTACCAGATGAATGTGAAGTGTGCTTTCCTAAATGAAAATCTACAAGAGGTATGACAAAAAACCTTCAGGTTTTGTAAGTACTAATTCTTCTGATCATATCTATAAACAACAAAAAACATTGTATGGACTAAAATAATGAATGAGATATCAACTATTAAACAGCAAAAAACATTGTACTTTTTGACGAAAGCTTCATAATGAACTAATTCTCTAATTAAATCAGTTTCAATTACCTTCCTTTGAGAGTCGATATCTCATTCATTTTAACTCTATTTTGGACATATCTTAATTCATTGTGAAGCTTTCGTGAAAAAGTACGTGAACTCACAAAATAATACTTTTATATAATATATGTATATATATACATATTTATTTTTATGTTCAAAATCGATAAGAATTCATCCTTTAAGCTAAATTTTCCAACATATCAAATATACAAAAATTACTCTAATAGATTATACGCGAATAAAGTATCTCAAAGTCTCTTTTAGGCCTTTTTATTCTTGGCCACATCGTCACATATCAACTTCTAGACCAATCATAATGAAATAATGAAGTATATGAAAAGATGTACCTTTGGAACTAGCTTGTGTTTTCTGACATATATTTATGTGAGTTTGGTTATTTCAAGTAGGACTAAACCAATAGCGTCAAAAATAATAACATATTTATGTGTATATCGTATGTCACGTCTATATCAAGTCATATGTCATGTTTATATCAAATGACATACCATGTACTCTCATTTGGATTTTTGACATTTCATAACAACCCTTTATTTTATACAGCAAAAACAAAAACCATACTAACAATTGTCTAGTTTATATCTTTTTGCACAAATCCAAAATTATTGAATGAATAAGAATAATTTTCTCATAAAATCGATATTATCACCATGTATCTATTCTATATGCTAATATGTATATATATATATATATGGAGTTGATCTATAGGGAAGGGGAGAAGCAAGTCTGGACCGTCCGTAAACATTCATCACGGTGAATGTTAATTTTGGTCACGGTGAATGTTAATTTGGTCATGATGAATGTTAACGGACGGCCCAGATTTGATTCCCCCCCCCCTCCTCCAAAATTACCCCTTCCCTATAGATCCGCCCCCTATATATATATATATATATGAGAAGTATTCAGAGTAAAGCTCTAAATCTGAGAGAAGGAAAAAGTAATAATATGTTTTTCGGGATAGTTAACATTCTTTTCAAAAATGTCAAAAAATAAATAAATTTTGTTTGATAAATATTAATCAGAATCAATGGTATAAATGTTAAACTTTCGTAATGAGTTTTTGTTGTAAGTTATAACATCAATCGATGAATATTAGATCAGTAATCGTTAACATTCAACCTGAGTGAATGTTACCAAAATAAAAATAAAGTTGACGAATATTATCAATAACATGTAATTGATTAACATAAACTGACAGAACATCAATTAATGAATGTTAGATGATAAACTCAATAACATTCTTTTTTTTTTTAAATGAATACAAACCCTATAAATTCTAACATCAACGGGTGAGTATTAGATCAATAATCTTTTTAAAAGAATGTTACGTAGCTCGAAAAACATGTTTTTTAAAAATGTTATTGAGTTTATCACTTAATGAATATCAGTCAAATACATATTTATCCATAATTTTTAACTGATACTATCTATTTTGATTAACATTCAGTCGGGATGAATGTTAACGATTTCCCTTAATATACATCAACTAATGACATATGAAAAAAATTATGAAAAAATATTAGTAGTTATATTATTGATTTTGATTAATATTTAATGGTAAAAATAATATTATATTTTGATATTTGATGAAAAGAATGTTAACATTTCGAAAATCATATTGTTACTTCTACTTTCTCCAAAAATAACGTTTCTCCATAGATCTACCCCTCTCTCTCTATATATATATATACACCAATTTTGTTAATATATGCACTTGAATACAAACCCTTTATATTATACAACAAAAACAAAAATTTGAATATTGAAATGTCATTTATGTAGTGTTACCACTTGAAGTCTTGAACCCTACTTTGAATATTGAAATGTCATTTATGTTCAATCGATATAAAAAATATATGACATTTTCAATATTTTATGTAAATTATAACTATTATTAAAAGGATTATTTGATCGTATCTTCTATATATATATACGAAAAAATATGTCTAAAAGAAAGAGGAAGTGATTACTATAACCTCCTTATTAAATTGTATAACTGTCACTACTAAGAACATATTGCTTTAAATCTACATCTAGAAAGAGAAACAATCATGATGACTTTGAAAAGAAAATGACTCAAACATAACGGGTAGACGTCTAAGTGGTTTATGTTCGCAAAAGTGAACACGTAGTATATAGATTAAATATAATATTTAATTTACAAGTAATAACTTGGTTATAAAATAGACATTGCATTTACTGCAAGTTTGGTTGCGTTTTATTGAGTGTCTATTGCTACAAACATAAAACATTTGAACATCTTAATCTCTTTAAATTGGAAATTTTGATATACTATTTTACGCATATTATTTATACTTCCACATCTCTCTTGTAGTTCTTTTTATGTAGACAAAATACAACCCTAAATTTACTTTAATGAGATAAAATTAAACAATTTCCACACATAAATTTATATGACCGATACTAACCGATTATCGTCATTGCACATTTGTAGTAGCAATTCCTATAACAATGACACTATTTGATTTATAATATACTAAAAACCCGATTGAAAATATACAATTCAAATGGAGTATAGAAAGTTCTATAACTTACTCAACGAAAAATTCTATATATAGAGGAAACATGATATACTAAAAAACTTGATAAAGGTACATAATATGATTTTGTATAATCATATAGTTACATGTTGAATTTTGTTATAAAAAAATGAATATAAGTTTGATACTACACAATAAAAAATACGCCATGATAACATTATAACTTATAATGGAAAATGTAATCTTATTTTTACACAAAATTATAATTATATTATTTTTGTAAACTAAATATAACATATAACTCTATTATTGTGCAACATCATGTCATGTTCCATTTATCGAGCTTTTGGGTATTTTTGTGCTCACTTTTTATGAAAGCTGCCCATTACTTATTGAGTAAAATTAAAAAAATTTAGCTTACTTTTCTTACTATAAGTTGTCATAACCACTTGAAAATTGTTGTATGACAATAAATAATGGAATTTCTTAAAAACTAAGAATACACATATAATTATATGTTACTAAAGTTTTTCTTCAATTAAATACCACTTGAAACAAAATTAACATATATTAGTACATTTAAATAATAATTGTTTATTTAAAAATGTGACGCAAGACATTATGCATATATTAGTGCAATTTTGGAACACAAATGAGTTTTCTAAAATTCTCACAAAATATAATTACTTGAGCGAACATATTACCCAAAAAGTGTCAATTGTTTAATGAATTATCATTACCTTTAATAAGCTATCCAAATCCAATTGATACCCTTAATTGCAAAACAAGTTAGGAGTAGGTGTTGTGGGGGCTCATAGTTTTGCTTGAGATGCAAATGAGGAAAGTGACCCACTATCTCCCGTTATCCTAAAGCTCTCCTTTTGAGTCCATCATATCTATCTACGTTTCAATCAATTGCATCCGTTTTCTGTTTTAGGAAAGAAGACATGATAACAATAAAAAAGAAAGGTAAACTATCGGTTGCCGACACACATTATGGCTTGATTTTATGTATTCGTAAGATTTTACACACTTCTATTAATTGACAAAACATTTAAAATAAGTAAATTTATTTAATTTGTCTATTGTTCGTTATTAAATTTAGGCATGTTTAGTAATTGAAAAGGTTAAAGTAGTGGTTATTAGTGGAGTTTGGTCATCCTCCTTGTTTCATTTTGGAAAAATGAAGAGGAAGGTTGTTTAAAAAATTTAGTATATTCTTCCTTTTTATCTGGAGATTGATCCAAGATTTCAAATCAGATCGTATAAAAAAAATTACAAATTGTTCAACATAAATCAAAATGTAATGCATCGAGAATCAGTAGATGCTAAAAAGTAAATGACAAAATGAAATATCAAAATGTGTCTTACTTAACATTTACTATACATTAAAATATGAATAGTTGAAGACGCTCAACTTTCAACACTCTTAAATATCCTCGGATCACTCTCAAGTGTAGATTACAATAACGGAGCCCTTAACCTTATCGAAATACCAGAGACTCTCATATGCTCTCACTTTTCGCAACATTCTCACATAAACTCTACTACAACTCTTATATTTATAAACAACACTGAACTTCGATCTCCATCAAATTAACTTATTTTCAAAGTTGTCTTGATTCCAAATCATTATATTTTAGGAATTAGAATCATACCCCAATACGAACATCTAAGACAAGGCAAAACAACACGCTACCATCACTGATTATCATCAAAGCTAATTTGATAGAGAAAGAAGAAAAACAACATAACACTATTTTCGATCAACTGTTATAGATGAAATTTTGTTTTACGCAGCGTTGCATGGATTTTTTCTAATACATACATAACATACACCTATATATTTTCCACAAGGCAGAAATGTATGTTTAGTTATATTATAAGCGGGGTGTGATCGATATTTGCATTTGTCCGTTATGTAGAAGAAGAAAAACATAATTAACTATAAAAAAAAGCATGTGCAAGTTATTCTATCAATTTAAAATAGTAAAACCACCTTAACATTTTGAGGTTCACCGCAAAAGAATGTTCACGTTGATCGATATATTTAAATCTTCGACTTATAACCATGATTTTGTTGAAGTCGTCTTTTATGAGTCCAAAATAGTCTTTTGTTAAGTGAGGGTGTTTGAGATTATATTATGTAGGACTTTGAAGGTGATGCAAATAGCGACCATTTGCCTCACGTAAAAAATTACTATGCCAAGAATTAAAAACTACTTGTACTTCATGACTAAGCCAAGAAAGAGTTAAAGGTATTTCTAAGAGCATTCTATACTCTATTCTCTGAGTTTAAAACTAACTCGAAAAAAAAATGACAAAAGAAGATTTAAATAAAAGAAAATTAATTAGTGAATTGAGCAAAATAAAAATAAAAAAGGTAAACAGTTTTTTCCTTGATCATTCAATATAAGAGGAAGATTTTAAAAAAAATATTAACAGATTTAATTTATGCTTTCACTTCCTCTCTTTTACAACTAATAACAACTCGAGTACACATTATCAATAAACATTGTTTATAATGATCATTTAAACCAAAATGTTTTTGAGAAAGTATTTATCAATCGAGCCAAAGATTCTATGGCTAGCATTTAGAGAAATCCCAAGGGAACCGGTATAAGACTTTTTAATATATTTTGATTGTGTATATCCTTATTATATCTAAAAGTGGATATAAGGATGTCTAATTATGCTTATGTGGCACCAATGAAATTTTGACAAGTATACAAAATTCATATGTGTCATTTTCTTAAATTTTCTCATATTTAATATGCCATGTCATTAAATCTTATATGGAATTATTTAAATTTTAAAATTAATTTAATTTAATTAATTACCATTAAATGATATTAAATTTTCTTTATTACTTAACAAAATTAGAAATCTTCCTCTAAAAAAATTAAAAATAAAATAAAAATAAAAGAAGTAAATATATAATATATAATACATAATAAAAGAAGTAAATATATAATATATATAATACATAATGAAAGCAGCAACATCAATTTCGGGAGCAGTAGGTAAGTTGTATTGTATGTGCTATAAATACATAATTTCTAAAATAAATAAATTTGAAATTTAATAAAAAAGAGTACATAACTGTTGTTGTCACATATAGGGGAACTACAAAAAAACTAAGCATATACATTAACCCAATAAATAAACAATATCATATTGCCGTGCATCGCACGGGTTTTAGCACTAGTATATATATATATATATATGTTTGAAAGAACTCTTTTTGAAAATGTTATCAATTAAGTAGAGTGAGAAAACAAGAACTTTGTAATAAATTAGATTCGTTATAAGATTAAAAGCAAAAGAAAAATAATAATGATAGTCCTAATCTAGGTTGTTAAGATTTTTTTATTTGAATTCTTTTCGTATTTGCGAGATTAAGATAGTATAGTCGAATCAGATCTTAAAATTCTGCTTACATATTTCAAACTTTTATAATTCATATAAAAAGACTAGATGTGTGACAAATTAATAAAATTTTAAAATTTACACGCTACTCGGTCTAACATTAGTGCAATACTAATAATAAGAATATTGGTTTCTAAATTTGTTACTAAAGACATACCGTAGATTTTTAAAGTGTTAAAATTTTATAGTAGTTTAAGGATTGATTAGTTTTACCTTAAATTGAATAATTATTTTATTAGTCTTTTATTAGACAAAATTTTATAGCTCATTAATTTATGATAAGAAAGATCAAATTAAATCAGATCGGATTAAATTCCTAAGATCTTATGCTTAGGATTGAGATCTTAAGCAAATCTTATGCTCGAAGTGTTTGGTGATTTTAGTTTCATTTAATTGTTTTAGTATAATGGAAATTATATGTGTATCAAGGGGTTCGATTTTAGTTCTAATAAAACTTAGGAGGTGCGGAGTGTACACTTGTATTAATCTAAGTTAATCCCAGTACGACTAAAATGGCGGGGATCAAAGGGACTGCCCCCTAGCAGGATCCAAGGGGCAGAGCCCCTAACTGGGATCCCTATGTGAAAATATGGATTTTAACTGCCGAGTAAGTTTTTTGGTTTTCATCATTTTGATGCACACATTGAATACGAATTTCTCTCAATCATCAAAACACATTGAACTTGATTTTTTGTCCAAAATCTTGTTTGTTATTTGTGAATTATCCACATAATATGAATTTCATGTACCCATAAATCAAGAGTCAAAATATCAAATTCGGACAGTAATTCAAACATGATTTGTGAAATACTTCGCGATTTGATTCAGAAGACCAACACATCATCAATGGCTTCTTTAGTCATAGAAGTGTAAGATTTTAAAATGAGGATATACATTTTAACAACTTTGATTCTAAAAGCTCTCATTAAGCCCTTGTAAGTTGAGACATATACATAAATATTTGTATATAAATCATGACAAATTCAATGTTCATTAATGTTATCTAAGTAGAATATTTATACATAAACTCTAACAAAAGTCATTAGAAACTTCTATAACCGTCAGTGTTCTAAAGTGATTTATCGATCTTCTTGTAGTTTAGTTTAGATACCGTTTAAATCATGAACTTTATTTTTATATCAAGTTGGCAAAATTTAACGGAAAATTTAATCTGTCAGTATATTCAGACAAAAAAGAAGCGCATAATATCCACATGGTACGTCATGACAAAACAGCTGTCAAATAAGTCTACTTTTTCGTTATGCACATGTTTCTGCGTATCCATTACTGAACTAGATGTCGCATCTGTAGAAGTTCAAATACGATCCTTGTATTATATCATATACTAAACTGGCCCCTATACTATAAACTATCATTCATTCAACCCTTCAAATTTAACCTCAGCTATCTCTTTTATAACAAATACTCCACACTTAATATTGAAAATGACTGCGTTACCCATTTAAGAGTCTATGGTAAAAACGTCATTTTTCTCATTTAAGTTGTGTTAATTGAAAAATAAAATCTACATGTTATTAGGTAAGTTATATATGCTATTTGCGTATAAGAACCAGTACATCGTTGTTTGACAATAGATAGATTAGGTTTTAGTTTCTTTTTACTGATATAATTTAACTTATCAGATCCTTAGGTTATATATATATATATATAATTAACTGAAATTCAATGAAATTGAAATACGAATTTCATCTCTATCTTATTTGGTTAGTAGAATAATATTTCAAGTCTCATTACATAGTTTGCATTTGGGTTTATGTAAGGAATTGAACTATATCAAAATGCTATTACTACTCTATGTTTAATACAAATCAACAATTTATCATATACTGAGATATTATATTTGTTAAGATGTTAAACTAAACTAGGTTTTACAATACATAGTTTGCTTGTAATATTCAAATTTTCTTATGAAATATCAATAAATATAGAGTATTCATTTGTACACCACAAATACTGATTTTATTATTGTTATTATTATGTCATAAATTGAAAATATATTGCTTAGAATCTAGAAAACCTAACAAAATTACATTGAAGGGAAGGTTGAATGGGAAGGTTGCACTAAGTGACCATCCCATTGATACATAGAGGTTTAAACTACTTGCACTTGACACTACCACTTCAATTATAAACATACAACTAATGAACTTGAAGCTACCATTTGACAATTGAAAATGTTGAATATCTTTTGAAAATATTTTGAAATCATGTTGGCTCTTAAAAACATGCTGGAAAAACTTAATGAAAAATGCTCATGTCTTCGCACTCACCATGCACCGCATTTGAAAGGCGAGTTAAACACCTCAACACTGATCGGTTGGGGCTTTGAAATCGACAAAATAGGAGAAGGAACCAAACATGCAACAAATTGAAAGATTGAAGTCAAAAACATAAATCTTAATTGCGCCCTTAAAAACACCACAAATATATGATATGTGACAAACTATCACTTAATCAACCCACTTTACAATAGCATAGATGCTTGATTATAGTATGCTCAAATCACCTGTTACAAAAACAATCTATATTGCTCTCTTTTATATAATTTAAATGTTCTTTTTACATCTTAAATACGTTATCTTAAAGACAAATGCAAGTAGGTCAAAAGCTAAAGCTATTTAAAAGATACAACTCTAATACTATGAGGTTAAATTGGTATTTTCTAATAATGTTAGGGATGTTATTTAAAATATCCATGTAAGAGAAATAGTATATTACTGCTCGTTCTCGTGTCTCCTATTGCGGTGCCACTTTGTTTATGTCCGTTTTAATAAGTAGAGGTGCATAACAACTTTCATTAACTTAATAATAAATACAACAATAATAATTGACTGTATCAATATCACACCTTATTCAGCTATACTATTTTATATTTATATTTATATTTATATTTATATATCGTGTTGTAAAATTATAATCCAGCATTCCAACTATGTAAAATATATATATTTTTTTTCTAAAACTTTTAAATAATAATCGTCTCATTTAATGATTTTATACATCCGAAAATTGGCAGTGAAGTCTTTCAAATTTATTGAGTCGATTGTGTGCTTGCTATCATAGTTATGAGAGATATTAACTTGTGACAAATATAAAACGAGAAACATTAGTCCTAACAATTTGCTCAAAATTTTCAACCTCAACTCGTTGAAGGTCAAAATGTTTTTTTAAAGAAAATATTTTACATATTACTATTAAATTACCCGAGCAATGCAACAATAACAAATGAAAAAGTTTTAGCAACAATCGATGGTAATATTTGACAATAATATTAATGAAAAAGAGATTGATAGTTGTTGACGATGGTTGTTAATAATGTTAACTACCATCGTTGGTCAATAATGACATTTTATCATGAATGATTCATTAAATTTGTTTAATATTTTATATTAACTACCATCGTTGGTCAATAATGACATTTTATCATGAATGATTCATTAAATTTGTTTAATATTTTATATCTTTAAGAACTTTATGTTATCTTGCATGATTTAATCTCTCTCTAGTTTTCTTAATAATGATAAAAATTTGTTTTAATAATTATTCAATTTAATTATAAAATTAAATGTTAGATATTAAAGAAGAAAACAAGTATTTAAATTATATGATATATGATATTCTACTAATTTTTTTTGTATATATTAAGTCAATAATAAATACATGATAGACATTTTGCATTTTTGAAGATGTAAATTTTCAAATAAAAGGTGCAAATTCTTTATTAGTAAGTATAAATATAGATATTTTATACATTTATATATTATTAAATACTATAAATGATAAAAAGAAACACATGTATTTGATGTGGATATTTGTTGATACATCTAAAGAATCCTAAACATATCCACGTATTTACTTGCACTTGTATTTCATTCCTATTAGACTGATCAGATAATGTTTAAATGATATTATAAGAGTTGAACTTATAATCAATAATATAAGAGTTGAACTTATAATCAATAATCTAGTTAGTTATATGGACGCTTGACCAAAATTTAAAGTATAAATTGTGACCGTTAAGCTAATTACTAATGAAGTTTCAATATAATTAATTTTATACGTAAAATAAATAAAGAAAATACTTACTAAAAGGATAGTAAAACCGGTTACTTGTGAACTCGTACATTTTTTTTTCTGGTCGTCTTGTAACATCAATGGATTATGCTAATTTACTCCATTAAAACACAAAAAGTTATACATGTCTACGTAAAGGAATTGAAAGTTTATACAATTACTTATGTCAATTTACTCAAAGTGTCTTATAACGTCTATACATATAGATGGACCATACGTAAAGAAAAGTAGATAAACATGTATTTTTCTAAAATAAACCAAATTTCAATATAAATGTAAATTATTGTTTCTCGATATAAAATATACTTATTTTATTAGATGTGAATTTACAAAGAGGCGGCTACCCACTCGAAAAATTTTAAATCATAAAAGAAGTTATTTTTAAATAATACCGATAAAGAAATTTTTTTAACTTTTACCTCTTTACAAAAGTAAAAAGTAAAAATTTTCACCTTCTCAATTCAACTATTTATCCCCTCTGTCTCAGTTTAAAACGTATTATCAACGTGATTCTATCTTTTACTATCTAAATAAGTCAATTTAAAATGTCTTTTTGAATGCAAACATTGTTGATTTGTAGCAAATGAGTGAACATATCAACGTTATCGATTATCACATTATCATTACAAACATATATATTTACCATCTTTTTTGATAAATTCATCACATTATGTATTAATAGTTTGTATTGTACAAATGAATTTATCAAAATAGATGGTGGATATATCACTATCCTTTTCAAAGGGTATATGTATATTTTTGAATGCATAAAGTACAAGCTAACAGTTGAAAAAACTTGGTACCCTAGATTGAAGGACTATGTTTAGGGTGAGCAGTGAGTGTTGTTCCATAAATACCCCTTTTTAAGTTTTAACCCTTTTATCTGGTCCAGTTTCCAACAACAAAACAAATTACCCAGAAAGAAAAATAAACAAACAAACTAGAAAACACTCTAAAATGCGTCGACTCAGTGACAACCC
Organism: Logfia minima; assembly: GCA_963921325.1. Taxonomy (NCBI): domain Eukaryota; kingdom Viridiplantae; phylum Streptophyta; class Magnoliopsida; order Asterales; family Asteraceae; genus Logfia; species Logfia minima. The sequence continues at coordinate 7,671,632 of OY992773.1, forward strand.
AAAACACTCTCTACTATCACTATGTGTTTTATTTTGATTTGATAAATCAATAAATTAGTCAACAACGATATGGGAAAAAGATCCACAACATCATCTTGCTTCAAGATCATTTCTTGTGGTAATACTAGTACCAATGATTCTGTTGATCTTGATGATATTGATGCTTCTTCACAGGTATCACAAAATTGTCTTTTTATTTTAATTATTTTAGTATGTCTGACTTATATGAGTTCTTGATTTCTTGCTAAATAGTTAAATAGGATTGAATTAAGTTATAAAGTTGTTAACTTTTTATGATTAAATATGATGGGGTTTTTGAAATTTGATGTTTTGGGAATGCTGGAGAAATAGAATCTAAAAAGATGGTAGCTTTTAATTGAATCTGTGTTTTTTGAAGGTTTTTTAGGTTTTTGGGATCTGGGTTCATGTTTGTATATATATATATCCAGTTTATTAACTTACGGAAATCTGATGTTTTCAACTTTTGGAAAATGTTTATGAAATGGATCTAAAAAGTTCTTTTCAATTTAGGAGAATGTGTGATCTGTTTGAGTTGTGTGTGTGTGCATTATATTGTGATTAGTATGTATGATTTGATTAGATCTCATAGTAACAAATTTTGAATTAGTAAGTTCTTTACTGTACTAATTAATAAGTTGCTCATATAGTTTAATACTCATTACAGAACAAAGGTAGCGATAAACGAGGATGGAGTTTTAGGAAACGATCAGCTAGTCATCGAGTGCTGAGCAATACGATTGTTACTGAACCACCTTCCTCAGAGAATAAGGACATCTCAGAACTTGAACCACAAATTCATTCTAGCATATCTGAGAAAACAAATGACAATATATGGACAGAGGAGATTCAGATGGCTAAATTGTCAAATTCGAGTACTACCAAAAATGAAACAGTGTCAATTATGGTTCCAGAAACTGCTTGTGAAAAAGAAGATATTAAATGTGAACCTGATCTTGATGAATCCGAATCTGAATCTGGATTTGAATCTGAATCAGCTGTTCTTGTGATCCAGGCTGCTATTAGGAGATTCTTGGTAATGTATTTGTTTTATAGAAATCTTGATTTTCGTTATTGTATCTTAAATGTGTCTAAGATTTGTGGTTGAATGTTATAGGCTGAGAGAGAAGTGGTAAAACATAAGAATGTGGTGAAATTGCAAGCTGCTGTGAGAGGGCATTTGGTGCGGACTCATGCTGTGGGAACATTAAGGTGTGTTCAAGGTATTGTCAAGATGCAAGCTCTTGTTCGTGCTCGTCGAGACAAGGTAAAAAAATTTACAAATTTAATGTCGTCTTTTATTTTATTTCTTTATCGTACATTGGGAAATCTTGAATTATTATGTTGTTTCAGGGAGTAGAAAATTCAGGAAATGAATCGCGTCCGACTTATGTTTCTGTCGAGAAGCTATTAAGTAACAGACTTGCTCGCCAGGTAAATTCTACTGTATTTCTTTTTTTGTATTTATTGTTTATTTTAAAGGATTGTGAAGTAACGATTTTTTTAATAGTTGATGGAATCTACACCGAAGACCAAACAAATTAACATCAAATGTGATCCTTCAAAATCCGATTCAGCTTGGAGTTGGTTGGAGAGGTGGATGTCTGTTTCTTCACCGGAAACTACCGAGTTGCATGCACCAGAAAACAATCAAGAAAAAATTGATGTAGTTCCCTCTAATCTTGGGGAAGAAACAGTATTATCTGAAGAAAAAGATAACTCGATCATTATCGACGAAAGTTCCTATGTAAAAGACCATGAAGAGGAGAAGCCCGTACTAGAGTCAACGGAGAAGGCCGATTCTTCACTCGATGAACCTATGGATTTCATTACTGAAGCTCAGATCGAGGTAAAATCGTTTACCGAGAATCCTGTATCTGAAAGCGAGCCCAAACGAATTCTTGAAAATCCTGTATTAGAAATCGAACCCAAATCAGTTCTTGATAATCCCGTCTTAGAAACCGAACCCAAACCAATTCTTGAAAATCCAGTATCAGAAACCGAACCTAGATCAGTTTGTGAAAATCCCGTATCAAAAACCGAAACCAAACGCTCAGCAAAAAGGCTCGCCACTGATCAAGCAGATTCAGAGGGAAGGAAGTCTGTGTTTGGATCAAGAAAGGCTAGTAATCCGGCATTTATTGCTGCTCAGTCAAGGTTTGAGGAACTGACTTCTAAGACCAACTCAATGAAATCGTCCAATTCTTCTAATCATGATGATGAGCCACTGAAATCAACCAGTTCATCGAACCAGGATGATGTGGCAGGCTCAGGTTTGACTGCAGATATCTCTTCTTCTGACCCGTTGAAACTAGATAACGAGGTTTGTTCATCTGTAGAAAATATTGATTCTTCTGTTGCTGAAAAAGAAACACCAGTGACTGATGTTGAACCAGAAGAATACTCGGTTTCTGATGGTTCAAAGGTGGTTCAGAATGGTGGGTCAGAATGTGGGACCGAACTGTCTATTACATCTGCACTCGACTCACCAGATTTGTCTCCTGAAGTTGAAAACAAGAAATTGGTGGATGAAGCTAAAGTTTTAGATGAAACCGTTGGTGATACGCATGGTAATGACAATAACAACAATAACATAGACATTGTTATGCCTGAAAAATATGAAACTGATGTTATATCACAAGTTGAAGAAAAGCACTATAGCAGTGACATTGAGTTGGAGCCGGTCTCAGGACATCATGTTTACAAGTCTGATGTACACTTGGAGCTAAAGCTTGAGCCTGAGCCCGAGCACGAAACAGTTCCCCAAATATCAAGGGAAGGATCTCCAAGAAGCCACATGACGGTCCCAGAATCACAAGGAACACCATCTAGTGATATCTCAACAAACAACACTAAGAAGTCTAAAACTAATAACAAAGTATCAAGTCAAAAACGCAAGTCTTGGTCAACGAGTAAGAAATCTCCCTCAAGATCTAGTGTAGATTCTGGATTAAGAAGTAGCTTGGAGCAGTTGCCTAAAGATCCTAAATCTGGGAAACGAAGAAATTCTTTTGGTTCACCAAGACCTGATCACTTAGATCAAGAAGGTAAAGATAGCAACAGTAATAATTCTATCCCAAGCTACATGCAAGCAACCGAATCTGCAAAGTTAAAAGCAATAGCAAATAGCTCCCCAAAGTCAAGTCCAGATTTGCAAGATAAGGAATTTCATCTAAAAAAGAGACACTCGTTACCTGGTGCCGTAAATGGTAGGCAAGGTTCACCTCGTATCCAGAGGTCCATGTCTCAGGCGCTACAAACCGTAAAGGCAAACGGCAATCAAGGTAATTTCTGACCTTTTAGGTACTTAGAAACCTCAAACCGAAAATATTGTCATGTTGTAGTTTTTTTTGTATGGTTGACGTCATACACACCCCGTACTTTTCCACACACAAAAAACATACTACGCGTATGTTTTTTTCTAAAACATGCTCATTAAAGTTACTCATAATCTGTCGTTTTGATCATTGTAATCTGATAACCTAGTAATTAGTTTATTTGATGATAAAGGTGGACATGTAGCATAAAGTGGAGGTCATGAGTTCAATTCTCATCCCCATGTCCCTTTAATCACGGGTTATACGATTTACCTCTCCCATGTTGGCCATGGGGCAGGTCAATGGGGGCAGCCAGAGGGTTGGTTACCCTTTTTAGTTAATTTGATGATGTGGTGCGCATGTGCAATGGCGGAACTTGAAAGTTGTCATTGGGGAGGCGAAATCATTCGATATAAATGTAGCTTTTTTAAATTTTACAAGTCATAATATAATTACGCATATAAAAAAATAACGTACAATGATATCAAACAAATTATACACCATTTAAACTAACTCTAACTAATTTATTGAATACACCATGCAATCAGCTGAGACTAATTGATGTTTTTTCATAAACAACAAAAATCTGAAATAAACTCATAAACAAATCAATAAAGCAAGCCTTAAATATATGTTCATAAATATTTTGGCATAAATAAACGGGTGTATATTTACAAAAACCCAAAAACAGATATGAATATTGACCGGGGCCCAATTTAAAGACATGTACGCACTAGCACTACATAGTGGGGTTGGTTTCCAATTTGTAACGGTGGAAATTGTAAATATATGAAATATTTTTAGTCTTAAGCCCTCCAAATATATATATGTATTCTAGTTCTACCTTCGGGACCAGCACCCCCTGCCCCTATTATCTTCCGCCTCTGCGCATGTGGCGTCTAGGTGGCAATGGTGCCCATCTGACATCTGGTTGGCTCCCGCATGGCATTTTTAAGTAATAACGGTCACCAGTCACCAAAAGTACCAAACTGGAACCTAAAGTATCACATTACTGACTATATGTGTAAAAAAAGAAAAAGAACACTTAGTGTAATAGCGTTTTCAGAAATGTTACATTTGTATAATCTTAACCCTTTTTTACCTGTAACTTGATTATATTCTTGTGGTTGCTACAGAGAGGAAATGGCAGAGGTAAAGCTATAAACTGGTCAGTGCAGCAAACACTCAACTTGGAGATGGCCTAATATGTACGAAAACTGAAGTATGATTTGTTTAACAAGTAGCTATCGGCTTTATGGTGCCCTTAATTTTTCTATTTGGTGTCATTAATTCGAGCGATCTACAATCTACTAGTGTATCGCGTGTGTTTATGTGGTTATTGGTTATCATTTTACATGAACTTGTTGAAGCTTCTTCTTCAGTGGTCTGATTGTGTATTTGTTTAAACAGTGTTTGTGTCATTTTGTTGGGTTTTTGTTTTCCTATTGGTAAAGTTTTGATATTTGTGGTTATTGGTTTAAACATCATATATATATATAATTCTAAGGATTTCAGATTTAATGCTTTCTTTTCTCATCACTCTTCTATCTTTGTCATATGTTGATATCGGTTGATTGTGAATTTGTATATTATCAACATGGGGAAGACATACACGATGTGTTGATGACATATATGACGTGTTGTTGACCAATAAGGAAGCACATAACTTTTTATTTTTCACATTCTGCACTGTTCAGCCTTTTCAAATAAACAGAATTGACCCCTCAGTTAAATCTAATAGCACGCAACTAATAGCGTACTTGATTTGAATGTAAATTTATTTAATTTATTTTTATTTGTTGAAACTTTTGTACTGATGCATAACACTACTAAAACATGAGTGATGGTGTATGAACGAATTTTTGATGGTTTACAAATCACTATTTTTTATGGTGTATTGAACGGTTAAGTCAATCACTAGATTAGAACCATCTAATGTTCGAGGTTATATGAACTCATTAGAAAATCCATCTTTGAAAACTACGACCTACCATTAACTAAAATAAGTGATTCCGTTATAGAATTATTCACTGTGGATATTCACCTTCCTAATTGATATTATACTCTCTTTACCTATAAATATATGCTATCTTGTAACATATCATTTTGACTACATTAAAAAAGAATTCTCTCATCTTTTATTCTTTACTATTGTTCTTGTTATTCTTCATTATTTTATAACACGTTATCAACACAAAAGCTAAAGTATATTTTCCGTTGAACTATACCGTCTTGATGAGGAGTAACTCATGTTTTCTTGTATATTGAACTCGTAACTATTGACTGTTGGTTTGAGAAAAAAAGTTTGCATCTATGATTTCAGCAAACTCATACAGATTATCAGTGTCCCATTAATTTATTGTCTTATTTTCTTATAAACAAAAGAAATATAGGAATTAAATATACACGGATGAGACAAATAACTTTAGCTTCCAATGCAGTAAATAAGGATTTAAAATTTTAGTATTTAAAAATATATCATATTTACAGGTATATATATGGGTTTTCGACGACTAGGTATATTGGTTCTAGTTTTTCCTTTTTAGTGTTTATTTCCAAAATTATCTTAGCATAGAGAGAGATGACTTCTAGTTCAGAGTGTTGCTGACAGTATTTTAAAATACTGTTATTCAAAATGTAAAGAGTGTAAACAGTGTTGTGAACTTTATTTTTAAAATTTAAATAATTTAATAAATTAAAATAAATAATAATACAAATTAAACAAAATAAGTAAATTCATTAAAATTAAAAATAAATATTACACAAACAAAATTAAATTCATAAATAAAAAAAATACAATCAAGCGTCTCCCGAACCCGAATCCTATCCAAATCTCATCATCTCATGAATTTCTCATTTTCCCTTTCTATCGTGACTTTATCTCGTCCCGACAATTGGTCCATTGTTATAGACATAATTCAGAGCTGTGTTTTAAGATCATTTGACCGATAGTAGATTTGCTTGTCGGTACAGATGCCTTCAAAGTTATAGTGATCGAGTTGTCAAACGAAGCACGACGAAACGACGGAACCAACAATAGGTTTTCTTTTTTAATTTGTATCTTGAAGATTTCCATAATAGCCTAGGGGGTGGTAACCCCTAGTTTGAACTTATAGCGTTCCCAAATCTGGATGACATACAAAATCTCCTCCTTGCTTGAAATTCTCTTTCCGGTTCTTGAAACGGTTGAAAGATATCCAGATTATCTCCGACTCATCCACTAGCTGCAAAACCGAAAGAGACTAACTAGAACGTGACAAAGATAATCAAAAAATTACTATTACACTATGCACTAACTAATTAAATCGTAAAACGAAAGACGGAAAACTCTTAATAGATAGTATCTGTCTAGCAGCTAGACTAGGTCTATACGGAGGATAGAGTGTATCTGCTGGAAACTTTCACGTTCTATGATTTAACTCTTAATCTAACACTAAAACGAAAATAATATATAAACTAGCAAATTGAAACATATGAAGCTAAAAACAATGAAAAATCTCTTTCGACAAGATAAATCTTTTCGAAAAGAGTGATTAACTAAAAGTTTAATCTAAACAATTAAAAACTGAAAACCGTTTCCCCGGCAGCAGCGTCAAAAACTTGATGTGTAAAATCTAAGCTTTAATTATATAAAAGGATTCTACCATCGTTAGTGATTATTACACAATGTAGACAAGTGTACCTAATCGTGTAGTAATATAGTGATGATAAGTCCAGATATCGATTATATTTAGCAATGGCGAAATTAAAAAAAATACCATTGTAGATTCTATTAAAGAATTCTTTTTTCGATGGATTAGCAATCGTTGTAAAAAGTACTGTAGTAGCTGGCTGGACAGAATGGCTTAATTGCCCCATTCTTTGATGTATTTTGGCTAGCCTCTTGCTAGATTTTATTATATTTGAAGTTAGCTTTTTCAAAAAAAAAAAGTCCGGATATCGATCTCTTGGGAAACAGTAGTAAATTCTTAATTATTTAAACTAAACTAATAATTAACTTTAACAGATAAGTAAAAGGGGGTTGATTTTGGTGTTCCGTAGAACGTTTTGATTTTAAAATAACAAAAGGAAATTAAAACTAAAATTAAATAACAATGGAATATGGAAACTAACGTTAAAAGCTTTATGAAATCTAGATGGATGAAGACGTATTTACTTAGATTGACGTATATACTAGATTTTGATTTTATGAGTCTCTTATGTTAATGTTGTTTTATGGTGAATAACTAATTTAAATTAGACTTCTCATTAAAGTCCTCTAACCCTACAACTACATCATCAAACCATGCTCAGTTATGAAGATGGTTGAGAATGTTTTTTTTTTTAAGATTAATGATTCATCTCATCCAGATTGAATGTAATCTCCAATGTATCAGAGAAAATTTGACACTATCGTTTGAAAATAATGTTGCATGCATAGCTCAAATCAAAAGAAGGCTATTTGAAATGGGACTGAACAATACAAATTTCACTAAATTTTTCGACACACGATCTACAATAGGATGGCGTGATTGGTTTTTCTTAAGTTAGATCAAACGACAACCTGGCTGGCCTATTTATAAATACATTTCCGATGAAATTTTTTGAGCATCTTGTACATAAAATTGGTATTCGGCGATCGAAGAATATACATTGAGTTGAGTAGGAGTTTTATACGCACTACACTCTTTTTCTCTTAACTAAGCTTTTGTCCCACTGATTTTTTCTTAATAAGGTTTTCACAAGGCAGTTTATATGCAATACTGGTCTTGAATTCCGTATTGATAACTTATAATAAACGGTGAACATCCAAGTGAAGTATTATAAAATTATTTATTATGAATATTCACCTTTGTAGTTAATATTGCACCCTTTTTACCTATAAATATAAGTCGTATTGTAACATATTATTTTGACGATATCAATAAGAATTCTCACATCTTTTCTTCTTCACCATTGCCCTTGTTCTTCTTCATTATTTTATAACAAATTCACTTTTATTATTTTTTCACTTCTAATTTCATTATGTGTGCCAATCTCCAATTTAAACGTATTTTTAGACACAAAATTCACTTAATCATGTCATTTTATGGTCATTATTAGATGGCCTTTATGTTAGAAAACTAGTAGAAAACTTTATATCCAAAATGAGTTCTTATATTTTCCTGGGCTCCCCTCTACACTGATTTAAAAGTCTTTAAACTTCGAACATATGGGCTTCCATTAACTTTTCATGTTATATATAAAATTCAATATGTTCCAAATCATAGTAAATGCTCCATAGTCCATACTAGTTAGACTCTTACAAAGTTTTCAATTTAAAGGTTTTTATCAAAAGCAAGTTTTCAATTCAATGGAAAAGGCTATTAAAAAGATTTTGAAAATGATTTTCAATTAACAAGCAAGATAGAGATATAATAATTATTGCACACAATACTTGATATAATCCAGGTTATTGTTGGAAATAAAAAGCTCTGAAATGAAATCAGAACATAGCATTTCAGACATAAATATACACTAAATCATAAGAAAACAATTTCAATCATACAAAAATTATGTAAATATCCTTGTTATAGGCACATTATTTGTGAGTACTAATCAAAATGAAACATAATAGGTTACAACTTATACGAAAGCATTATTATTTTGTGTAACGAATCATGTGTGAACATAACATTCTGAGAAAAAGAAAAGAACGAAAAAAAAAAAAAGCATTACTTCCATCAAGCTAACAGAATTGAACTCCTTTATAATGTGCTGTAAAGAAATAACAATAATTGTTCCACTGTCCTTAGAAGTTGGTCCTCACCAACCAAAACATGAAAAAGGAGTTTCTTGACCCAAAAAGGTCATCATGCATAATTAACCTCCTAAGCATTAACCAAAATTTTAAATTCAAGGAAAACAAGAAAAATGTTGATCCGATTTCTTTTCTGGCAGTAGATGAGAGGGTATAGCACATAGCTTTAGATTAGCAGCAACGCATGCAACCTTGAGAGCATTTACACCAACTCAAAAATGGATGATTTATGTACCAGTAATCTCTCTATCCATTTTCATTCTTTTTGCACTTTGTGCCTCAGGCAAACTACTAACTCTTTGTGATGACGAATCATGCTGAAATACACAATTTGCACCATGTCTACATCCCCTTGTGCTATTAAAATAAATACACGGCTTCATTACTTTCGGTTTCATATCCCGCGTCTTCTGAATATTATTATTAGCTGATTCTGGTTTTTCTCCCCCATGCTGCTGAATTAGACTCTTGTAATAATTTATATCTTTCTTTGCAGGCGGATTTACCTCTACTGGAGGTGCTGGATGTGACTGCAGATTGGAAGCAGAAACCGAGACAGAAACAGGTAAGGGTACAGGAACATGAACGGGTCCCGCCCTGCTTTGCGGTAGATAATGGTTGGTACTGGAAGAAGATGGTGTTGAAAAAGAGAGGTGGGTTGGTCGAGGGTGGATGGGAAGTGGTGGCTCAGCTAAAGATACAGCTGGCGGCAATTTGGTCATTGGTGGAGGTTGAGGACTTTGTTGACTAGATGTGGATGGTCCATGGGTCGACACCAGTTTCTCAATTAAACTTGGATCACTGAGAAGTTTTATGAGCAGGTTAGGGTCAATTAGGTTTCCTTGAGTGGTGTTTGACATGGCTGCATTTAAAGCAGAATAGGCGGCATTGACTACATCTGGTTCGACACCAGGGACCATCCCAGGTTGCGGCAACCCATTAGCTGAGTGAGAAGCTATGGTTGTTGTAGGGGGTGCTATAGATGATGATGATGAGGATGATGTATCTGGTAGCATGTCTTCATCTTCAATGGGAGTGATAGGGATCTTAGGAGTATTCTGATCATTGTAGTATGATTCGTCTGCTCTCATAGGTGACGCGGGGCTGCAAATAGGAGAAAAGAATTCATATTTTTGTAGAACGGAAAATATTTGAAGAAAAGAAATATAAATAAACAAAGTAAACCAACTTTGGAGGAATGGCTGATGGTCGTGGATAGACCGCTTCAAGCACTCTCATCTCACGTTGACTTTCAAACTCTACTTCTTTGCTTTCTTCACCGGCAGCCACTTGCCATGTGGGATCCAAAACAAACTGTGATAAGATTGGCAATAAATAAGCGATTAAATTGGTGGTGAAACTTAGTCATATGTCGCTATATACTAGTACAATTGGTATTACATTTGTAAGCGCTGGTGAGCTGCGAAAACATCAAATAGATGGCCATAGTCAAAGGCTAGAATGTACGGCATAAATTTAGGGTTTCCTCAAGTAATGTACACATTTTATCCACAAAGGCCCAAAATACCATAGAAACACATGCAGCATGTTATATCATTTTGTATATCCTTGACAAGCTTATTCACAACTAAAAAGCAAAAAGGACACACTTGATGCTCACAATTGCTAAAACCATATATACTATACTAAACCTAAACTATAAATCAGAGGTTATTGCAAACTTCCATGTTCTGTGACTGCACTCAACAATAACTGTTGCTGTCAATTGTCATTACAAATATAAACACTTCAAACAAAATCATTAAGGATTTAATTGGTCACTTTGTACCATGGACCACAAACAGCACAAAAACTCAAGGTTATATCTAAAGTTACTTTCAAAATGGCATGCTTGCCGAATATGTAATATCAGAGATAAGGATTCCAAAACTTGAACAAAATAACTTACTCTGGAAGGACATCTCCACTGGAGGAGTGGAATTTGAGACAATTTATTCTGTAATGAGTTTGCAGGCTGAAGTCCTTCAAATCCAGGTGGCAAATTGTCATCAGAACCTGCTCCTACTGGATGCCATGGCCATGATTCCTTTGCCTGAAGATGATCTTGACCTCCCAGACCTACTTGGGAGGGAGATTCATCTGATAAAAACAGCTTCACCTATTAATAAACACAAATATTAGTCAATCAAATACCAAACTGACCGTCGTTTGACTTCATCTCAATATTATAAAAAAGATGAGATATATCACAAATTCACAATTGAAATACAGAATATATAACAAGCTATAGAACAAGTCTATTTTGTCAACACTTTTACGAAGCACAAACAACCATGAATATTATTAACTTTTCAACATTTCTAAAGATGAATTCAACTACTTGCTTAAATCTTCACACCATAAGGTGTAAGTAAAGAAGAACCACATATAACAAATTACTACAACTTCGAACCATGATTTACATACTCAAAATAGAATAACAAAATAATGTAGTAATCAATTCGCTTAAACTATATACATCAGCCAATCAACTACATGTCGTCCCTGCCAACCTGACGAAGATTAGTCGAATTGTCTGCTATTGAGTTGTAGTATATGTAATTAATAAAACACTTAAGAAATCATTCATATTACATTATTACGAAAATACCAACTGTTTTCTTTAAACTTATCAAGTACAAGCAGGCAAGTCTCGCACGAGTTAAGGATGCAACGAACAACTTATGGGATAACGATAACAAAAACAGTTTAGAGGTCCTAGTCAAAGTTTGTCAGAGGCAGACGTATGACCATGCCCCTGGTCAACAGTCAACAAAAAAGTCAACTCTGGTCAAATATGTGTAGGGCTACGCCCTGAATCCACAAACGCCATTTTCTCAGGAACGAGCCTTATGTACTCAAATTTCACTATTTCCGCCAAACAGAGTTCTCTAATTTCTCTCTTCCAAGACCTTTCTACCACGTTCTTTCCCTTTCCCCCACTAAAATCTCACATTAGAACCCCATTCCCATTGATTGGCTTTGAAAACAACCCAACGATCAATCTATTATTCAGACATTCAAGTTCAAATGTGTGTTTCCCCATCATAACTTCATTCCCCTGTTGATCACTAAACTACTTGCAGTCATGGGCACATTGAGGATCCAATAGCTACTTGGTTGAAGATGAAGAAGGATATCACCTCTAGTGCGCCGGCATACTAAGGTAGTTTCCTTCCATTTTACTGTAGTTTACAGAACATTAAATATTTCAGTGTTTTTAACAGCCGCTTGCCTTTAAGTAAGATGTAATGCTTTTCTCAACCGCAATATAACATTTTTCATGTGGATTTGTACTTGATTAGCGGTTGGGTCCTTTGTGTATTTCACATATCATTGCAATGTTTATAGAATTTAAATACGTTTTCATGTTTATTACGCTGATTCCGTTAAGAATGGCCTAGAGGTGAACTTCCCATCATTTTGTTAATTTCTACTGAAAATCCTCAATTCCCCATCCTTAATTAGTTGCAACTTCAATTCTACTTAATATTAATCTGTCAGTCTTCAATGACACGCTCAATATGATGAAATCATGATGTTATCAATACACCTCTGGTGTCAACAAGTCAGAGCACGTATTAGTTCCCAGATTTTCGGTTTTTCTTCTGTAAAGAGTGATCCATGCATTTCATAGTATACAAGTGATTAATGCATGAATTTTGTATTAGGTTCACATATAAACTTTTTCAAAATTCCATTTGCGTAAGGATCTGGCGTTGATTGAATGCTAAAATACACATGCAACAGCAGGACTAAACCTGCTGTAACATACTGTTTGCCTAGCAAACGGATGAATATCACCTAAGACTTTAACATTAGTTAGCCAACAGATTGCACTGTATTCCTGGAAATTGTGAGCTCAACCAAGTGAATCAGTAATGAGCAGGTATGGGTTTCCATATAGACATACAGTAACGTGATGCAATACAGCACACTGAGTCCTGACTACCAAATTACTAGTTTTCACTCAAATTTACTATATCTTCAATTGTTTGAGCTTTATCAAGTATCAAAATTGGAAAACCAATATAAAGAATGAACGCTGATGGAACTGTTAATATATAAAAACTATTTATACCCTGTCCATCACAGTTAAGATTTTATCACTAGAAACTTCTAATTACTTGTCTCTCAAAAAGTTTAGGCAATACTGATGTAATAATCAGCAGACTTACATAATCATATACACTAATCAATCAATAGACACAAATGACCATCAAAATCAGCAGATTAATTGTACCGTGGGTTGATCAAAGTCATCAAACCACCATTTCATTTCAGACCAAATATAGTTCAATTTGATATGAACACTGAACACGATAAAAATAAATTCCAATTAGATTCTCTTTGTTTCTAAAATCTATAGACCATTTTAGCCAAGGATTCATTGTTGTAGATGGCTAGCCTACAGGATATACAATACAAGGTTATCAGCTATCAACCATATTGAAGTTAAGATTGAAATTAATACATAGTTCTAAGAGTAAAACTGTATCCAACTCTTAACTCCAGCTCCTTTTGCCCATTTTCATATCCTAGGGTATGTTTGGTGAACTAGCTGTAGACTGTAGCTGTAGATGTAGGTTGTAGCTGTAGGCTGTAGGTTGTAGCTGTAGCTTTAGGTTTGGAGCTTTTCGCGAAAAGCTACTTCAAGTAGCTTTGAAAATTTGAGATTTTCGTTGGATTCTAAAGCTACAACTTCGACATGACAAACAAGGCTTTTATTTTCATAGGAGCTTTTCGTTCAAAAACTAAAAGTTAAAGCTCCGAAAAGCTCTTAAAAGCTCCATGCCAAACAGGCCCCTATTCAATAAATCAATTAAATTTCATTTATTTATGTCTTACTTCATTCTAAAACGTTCCTTCCATGGCATACGCGAATTCATAATCATCTTTCTTAGTCATGTGTCTAATTCAGTTGCTGCATTTGCAACGATAGATATCTTATTTCACATAAACAATATGTCAATGAACTTCATGCCTAGAATCATAATATTGATGTAGACTTCCACAAAAAAGAATTATTACTCTCTTGCTAATTGCTATACTTTCAGGCTAGCTACAAAGCATTATGGTTTCATGCATAACTACATTTCATAAGTGTAGTAGGGAAATACGGAGTATAGTAGTATGTGGCACTACAAGGCAAACACAAATAACCATATGGAAAAATCTTCATCAACACAACAGAATTCATGTAAAAGATGCTTGATATATAGATTTCATACAAAATACACATTGCAAACAGTATACTAATTCATCCACTGATTCAATAAAACCAATTCATCCAACATCCCAGCATATAAAAACATTAAAATTTAGATGCCAAACTTAGTATTTCAAAACTCCAACTTATATAGATTCTGTTGCATATTCACCACAAGCATTATTCTGTTACAGTTTTATAGTAGTTTTATTTAGGCATGTGGCAGTATTTTTACTCAAAAAGTTCATAAGTTACCCCTATTTCAGTATTTAATTTATAGAATTCAAAATGTAGCTTTGTTATATATTGCAGAAGTAATTCTTAGTCCAACAAATCGCCCAACTTATAATTTACGTATTTAATTAATTAGGTAAATTCAGATATACATCGATTGAAAATGACAATTGCATGTATAAATTATAATCCTTTTATATCATGTATGTATACCTGACACAGATTTAAATCTGACGCCCAAGAAACCCTTTTTGATTTCTGCAATCCTCGCATGTTTATAATTACGATAACAAATATAACAAATTCGATTTCCCCAAATTCGATTTCGTTTTTGATCCGAATAAATAGAAAACCCAGATTTTATTTATTGTAAAACCCTAATTTGAGTAACCAACTTGTTTATGATTGTGAATCTAATTGGACGATGAAGATTTACGTGTTGTGGTGTGAACTAGGGTTTTTTTGGGGCTGATTGATGACGGAGGCGATAGATGATGACGGTTGGATTCCATTGGCGACGGGCGGATGCTCGCTAGGTCATGAGAGAGAAAAAGAAATCCCTCCGTATATATACAGGGAAAGATGATGTATATTGTATTTTTGTATTTATTTATATATAGGATCAAAATTTCAAAAAAAAAAAAAAAAATATAAAGAAATTGAAAAAAGATCGAACCACCTTTCAGAATCAATCACATAAGTCGTCCCTCAACTAACTACAAGTTTACATATAGTCCCTCGTTATTGCTCGTACGTTAGTTAGCAAACTACTCCGGGATTTGCTAGTGAAAAGTAACTTAAACATGTTCTTTTTGTGGTTGACTATATATCAAATTCTTTATTATAAATCATTTTTAATTATAATTTTCTAAAGTTTTTGTGATTGAAGGTTAAACTTTTTCTAAATGTTTTACAAAACCCTTTTTGATCAACGACTCTGAAAAAAAGATTTCCCCTATTAAAATTCTATTACAAAGAATAAAACAATCAAACACTAAAAGGCATCCGAGAACATGCTCATGGATGCTCAATCACACACTATTTTAGAAACATAGAAGTCCAGGGATTAAGAACGTGAGATATGTTTCAAACGTTACAAACTTTAAGCACAAAATAGATTTACCTTTTATTTTAGAACGTGGAACTTTACGGTTTTAGACGTGTTATACAAAATAGATTCACTTACCTCCGGTCATAGAATAGAATAAGAACTTCACAGTTAAATAATATCGGGTGTGTATTTAACCAAGAAGCTGACCATGGTGGAACTTTACAGTTTTAGATGTGTTGCACAAAAATTTATTCACTTACCTCCGATCATGGAATAGAATGAGAACTTCACAGTTAAATAATATCGGGTGTGTATTTAACCAAAAAGCTGACCATGGTGGAACTTTACAGTTTTAGATGTGTTGCACATAATAGATTCACTTACCTTTGGTCATGGAATAGAATGAGAACTTCACTGTTAAATAATATCGGGTGTGTATTTAACCAAGAAGCTAACCATGACCAGTTAGATTCAGGAATTCCATCATGAACAGAGAAACTCATGTTAAACCATCTAAATGAATTTCCTAAGGCATAATAAAGTTTAATAGTTGGCCTGTGTTGCTCTAACTATCAAAGTATAGGGAAGTATTGCAACAATTTCATGCACAATGAACTCTTGAATAACCGGTATGATTTGAAGTTGTTTCTCTATATACAACTTGCGGAACTTTGGACTTTGACCTGCCGTAATTCTTGTCTATGAACCGCTAAGGATGGATCCGTTTCACCCAAAGATTGTCCTTTTGGGTTAGATCAAGTATTTGATATATGAGTGGACATAAGAGATATATTCCAACAAGATAAAGAGCATTTGTAAACATCACCACGATATTCAAGAACGCATGCATTAGCCATCTAACACAAGCTTGGACCTTTCCCCATAAGAAATACCTTATAATTTTGTCAAATAGCTTTTGCGAAGAGGCTTTAATAATAGAAATAGAAGCAAATGATGGGAACAAAGTACCATGATGGGCTCCTATTAAGATCGTCCAAATACATTTCAGGGTATTAAACCAACTAGTAGGAATGGGTATCAAGTTTGAGGATGATATTTATGGTTTATGGTTACTTGATACATTGTTAGATTCTTGGGAGGCTTTTAGGACATCTTTGTCAACTTTGCACCAGATGGTATTGGTGTGTTAAATCTAGTTATAAAATTTGTAACTAAGAACTACCGAAATTAGACTATCACACAACCGGACAGTGGACCCTGTCAATGTAATAGTATAGTTAAGGTAAGTCCGAGTCGAACCAAAAGGACTGTATAACCAAGAGTATTAAGCGAATGTAAGTAATCTGACAAATAAGTAAACGGGGGATTTTGCAACCGAATTGTTGCTTTGCAATTATAACTAATTAAATTAAAGTAAACAGAAGGCAATTGGATACTGAAGTATCTGATTAAATTTATCAATGGTAAAAAGGCATTCACTTGAACTAGTTCACTAATGATGTGGGGATGTTGGTTAAATTGTGTTTACCGATTATTGGTTGTTAACTAACTTAAGAATAGGGTTCGATGTCACTCCTCCCGACTGATTGGTTATAAATTATCCTTTGCTTTCACTCCAAGTTTATAATCAAACTAAATCTCAATTCAATTAACTAATTCACGATCTAATCTTGTAATCTACGTTCGCAGAAATACTAAACTTAATTTGATGTCTCTAGTTAAGCTTAATCAATTACAATCAAGTTCAATCAAAGTATACTATTTAAAGTCTTGCATTCACAATCATTCAATAATTATTCATGGTCAAACAATTAAAATAAATCAATTAAAGTGTAGAAGCGGTTCACTATAAACCCAATTAATTCATCAATAATATAAATCAATAACTAGAACTTGATTACAAATGGTTCTTCAATTAAACGTGGATTAAATAACAGTAATAACTAAATATTAACACCCCTAATCATAAATTCACATCATCCAAGTGAATGTTTAAGTGTTTAGCTCATAATCAAAGAAAACATAGCAAAACAAATCAAATAACTCAAATTAAACATCTTAAGAATGAAAAGAATAAAAACCAAGTTAATAACGTGTTCCAAATCGCTAGTCTTCAATCCTTAAATGAGAATGAATGAAAGAAAGGCTTCTATCTTCAAAAACCCCAAAAATCACCTTGAATATGAGAGAAAACTGCTACCAAAAGAATATTGTCAAAGTTAGGGTTAATTTAGGTTGAAAAGTGCAGAACCCCGCTGAAAAATCCCCTCACCCGGACGCGTGGACATGTCACCCGGGCGGGTGACTGATAATTTTGGCTCCAGTTTGGATTACATCTCCCGTCCGGGTGATTTAAAAGACTTGACTTTCTGTGACCCTTCACCCGGACGGGTGAGCTTGTTTTTTCAAATTGATGTCTTCTTGAAAGTTGTAGCCCTTTGAGTTCCAAGAATTTGGGCTTTTGAATCACCTCAATCGGAGTCCGTATGAGGAAGTTATGGCCAAAACCGTGAGACCTCTCCGAAACTACAAAACTTCTTATTTCTTGACATTTTCTTCCACGTTTTCACTCCATTTCTTCTGGCATCCATTCCTAACGATAATAAACACATTCAAGACATATTAGGTATCAAAAGTTCATTAAACTCATGATAAATACGGATAAAATGAAAGATAATGTGAGGGTAAAACATATATAAATTGAGCATTATCAGGTATTATCTCCATGAATGAAGAGATAAGAGAAAGCCACAAGGTTCTTCCTCACAGTCAAATGTCATAATATAGGTAATAACCGTAGCAGTTCCAACAAAGAAAAATTTTCTGATGTTGAGTGTTATCATTGTGGTGAAAAATAGCACACAAAACAGTACTGCAGATAGTTGAAGAAAGAGAAGAGTGAAAGTTCCAAGTATCACTTATTGAATAAGTGATATAGAGTTCAATAGTATAGCTTGAATTCTAGAGGGGAGTGGTTACGATTTAACTCGTTAATTATAGTATTTTAAAATTCTTAACACATATTAGTAATTTAAAGATACTTGTATAATAAACATAGTAAACAATTACAAAGAATGAAAACTGATAAATAAAAAGCCTGAACATAGATTAACTTGAATGATGAATTTATTGATGACAAATTACATCAACATATTGAATTGCAGACTAGTCAAGCCTAAGCTAAAGAAAAATTCAATATGAATACAAGCTATTGCGTTACTCGCTGTGAGAATATAATTACTATTACTCACTGACTCTAATTTGCAGTTAGACAAACTTTATCACTGAACGAATTCAAGTGATAGCTACAAATCGATTTACATCTAAGTGTAATATGTCACTTTATTTATAGACATGAGCCATTAAATATCTCATATAAAGTAGGAAAGAAGAATGAACGTGTCGCTATGAGATTGAACTCCTTCTAACAAACTAACGTTTTTAAGGAATCTTTTGTGGTCCCAACTTGATCATACATTCTTTGTGAGTTGTATTTCTACTAATCACAGTGAAGCATGATATCAGACATTTCATCACTGAGAACTCCTGGAGTTGCTGACATAATGCTGGCCAAGGACCTCACAATCACAGCGACTTAAACTTGATCGTTTCATTATTACTTTATTTTTGAAGTCGCTGGAGGACAAAGAAGCTTCCTCACTCACTATGAGCTAACATGCTCTTATAGAGTGACTTGAATTGATTTCTTCTAGTGACCTCTTTTTATTTAACTACAATGATTACTGTGATTATGAGTTGCATAAGCGCATTGTCACCATTATATCAGTGAGTAGATTAACTACTGGTAGTGACTATTTGCTTAACAATAACCTTCTTCACTTGCAGTGAATTGTATCTTGATGTATCTTTAGTGTCTTAGACTTCTAGCGATAGAAACACTTAACGATAGAATTATCTAGTGATAAAAAATTCACAGAGCGTCATTTTCATCTTCTTAGCAATGACTTGGTTGACCAGCGACCAATGATATAACTTATCTTTGGAGTTTTGACTTCATAATATTTATGAAAAACTCCAGTGATTTAGCCAATCATAGATCAGCGACTTGTCGCTAGAGTTATTTTTTGATTTGATTATGATAATCTTGCTCACGATAATAAGAGTTGGGTTATTTGATAGTGGTGCCACATGACATGTAGCAACACGTAGAGATATTTACTCAACTTACGTTTTGGGTTATTTGTGGATTTGTTAGGATGGGAAATGTTGGGTTATCAAAGATCATTGGTATTAGAGTGGTGGGATGAATATGGTTTTGCATAATGTAAAACATGTCCCGGATATGACACTTAATGTTATTTCTACAGGCATAGTTGATGATGATGGTTACTATAACGGTTTTGGTAATAAAAGGTGGAAACTCACTCTTGGTTCTTTGATCGTGAGAAAGGCGAGAAAGCCAAGAAAGACTCAATATTATACATCACACATCCGAAGATCTTTAAGAACATTGTTAATGTGGTGGACAATGTTGAGATCGTCGATTTGTGACATAAGAGACTTGGACACATGAGGGAAAAGAGGATGTCTATTTTGTCAAAGAAGAATGTGTTAACCGATATGCATGATATTAATTTGAGTAAGTATCTCACAGTTTGGGAATGAAGCAAACCAGGGTTGCCTTTAAGAGCCATTCTCCATTTCAAACAAAAAATATACTTGATCTAATAAATTCTAATATTTGTGGTCCTATGAAGACTAGGACACTTGGTGGGTGTTCCTATTTTGTTACATTCACTGATGATCATACCGAAAGGATCAAGTATTTGATATGTTTAAGCAGTTTCATGCCTCAGTTGAGAGACAAATTGGGAAGAAGCTCAAGTGTGCTCATACCAGTCATTAGGTCTTAAAGTACGAAGCCAGAACTTGGATTTAATAATCAAATAAAGTTTCAAACGTTTAATACTAAATTGATTAACAATATTAAGTATATGAATTATTAGCGGAATCAAATAACAATGGTATGAGCTCAATACTCAACGTATATTATTGAATATGAATGTATAAGTCATAATATATGATGTTTACACAAGTTATAAATAGGAATAAAAGGTACAATCGATAAACTCTTTTTTCTAACCTAATAACCTCTATTTATACAAGTATTTGAGATAGGAAACATAATCTACCTATTTATGAAATATACTGGAAAGTAATTACCTAACTGATATGTATGGAAACTAGATAACTATCCATCGAAATACAAATCTTCTATTATTGATTTATGTCTACAACCTTCAGATACTAGCTGTAAAAATTATTTTCCTTTGAATTAACTGTTGAATTCTAAATCTGATCAAGTCTGAAATGTTCTTAGTTTGAAGTCTTGTTTTATAAATATTTATTTAATAAAAATAATTAAATATATTAAATTAAATAATAATATACCATAACGGAGTAATTGTTTATAAATATAGAAACATTAATTTAAGTAATAGGAATCATTTTCTCTCATAATTGGATTGATCATCAATCATTAAGTAAGCATACTTTTTAAAAGAAATCAAACATCACGGCTTTATATATTAGTGGTCCCCAAATTGTTCCATTCCAAAATAGATTACACTTTACGTGAGTTGATCATAATCATAATAATTTATGAATTCTAATTATTATACCTTTTTCATATATTTCATCGTTAACCGGAAATAGAGAAACGATTATGTGAATTATTTGTAGACTTGTAGTAGGAATAAGCATAATGAGATCAAGAAAATCAATAGAACTCTTTCCAATAGATCATAATGTCGTGCTAGATGTGTGAATGGGCACTGAATGCATTAAACATTTTGTAGTCATAGCTATAATTTTTGTAAATTATATATGAAAAGTGTTGTGAGCAACGATAAGTGATTATCATTACCATAGGTTTCGTTTGAATATAATAGTAATCATAGTATTTTATAACTTTAGAATCATAAATAATTATTTTTTATAAAATCATTGAGTTCCGTGATAAATAACAAATATTATATTTACTAGTTACATTATTTAAAAGTGTGTTTTTCTTTTTATAAAATAACGACGTATTTTTTATTTTGTCTTTGGAGCATTTATATTTTCACTATCTTTTGGGGTCATTATTCGCACTAGTTTTCGGGACCATTGAAACATGACTTTTCGAGCCATTGTACCGAAGATGGGTAATGCAAATAATGACCCTGAAAGATTAAAAAAATAATTTCAATGGTCTCGAATGACAAATGAAATGTACGATGACTTAAAAGACCAAAACGAAAAGTAAATTATTATTTTAGGCAAAAAAATTCATTTATTATAAAAATCCTATAATTTTATAAAAATCAAGCTTATATTATTAAATATGATATTCTAAATGAATTACAAAGGATTCAACATAACATATTGAAACAAATTTATGTTTTAGTATAATAGTCTTTAATGGTTTGCCTTTTATAATCAAATAATGTAGTTTTTATAATGCAAAGACGTTCAAGATTTGCTTCCGCATACTCTTTTTAACACGTTTGATTTAAATTTTAAGATGATGTAATACTGTCAATTTACAGAACCAAAGATCTTTTTTCTAAAAATGTGACATTTTTAATTTAAACTTTCTACGAATAATTTATTCGAACTTTCTCTACATAACGCGATTGGAATTTTCATGAAACAATCTTGATCAAAAGCCTTAAATTGTTAAGGTTGTTGTTTTAACGGTGCGCCGTGACCCGTGACATGTGAATGGCTGAATGTGACTGCTAGCTTCACCCACTTAATTGGAATACTTGTAATTAAATATTGCTAGTGTTCAGTCAAATACATACTTAGGAAAAACATATTTATCATTATTAAGATGTTATTTCAAAAATATTTATATTTTCGGTGTTTTTCAGCAAAAGGATTATATCCTTTTTTTTTCTCTTTAAGACTATCAGTTTTTATTACTAGAAATTTACCATGATACGCTACATTTTTAAATCATTAATTCTCACAACAGAAATGTTTTTCTTTCCTTTTTATCTCAGAAAACAATGTTGCATTTGTCTGTTGAGATCTTTTGTTGAATTAATTTTAATTGTTTGCATTGTAGATGCATTAGATGATGGTTAGATGTCATATAAAGTTCGACTTCTTTTAAACAACTCAAGTGGGACTTCTTTTATTATAGGGTTACGGATTTGAAAAGGTATTGAATTTGTCACGAAATTCTATTGTATGCATCTTACTTTCAAAACTCATATTGTGTATATCGAACTTACTAATCCATCCTATTATATACATTAATTAATCGGCTACTCCGGTTACCGGCAAAAATTTGTCTACTTGGACTAAATGGTTGATGTCAGTGGCGGATTCAGAAATTCTAATCGTGAGGGGCAAAATATAGTTACTATCTAGCAAAAATTATTGCGCAAAATAGGAAAGAAAGAAGCAGAACAACTGCACCAAGCTATATGGAATTATAATTTGCCTCTATGTGTTTTCTTCTTTTGAAAGCAATACATTGCATCTTCATTTGTAACACTTGCAAGTGCCTTTTTTTCTACCGTGCAAACTACACAAGCATTCAAAAATTCATCACCAATTCGATTGTGCAAATTCGACTTAACAATCTTCATTGTCGAGAAACATCGCTCAACGGTTGCGGTTGCAATGAGCAAAATCTCTGTGAGCCACCATATTTGTAGTAATTCGGTGCTAACTTCACTAAAGCGATCACCAAAATTTAGATTTATCATATCCACCACGGTGTTGAAACAATCAAACTCATAATGATGTCGATTGGTGATGTTATCCCTTTGTCTTCTTGAATTACTCATTTTCCGTCATTTCCGACAACTTAATACCATGTTTTTCACAAAAAGAAGATATTTTCTTTAAAAGTGGATCAAACCTATTTACTTTAAACTCTTTAAGCTTTCTTTTGGTTGATACCACCAACGAAACCGCTTCTACAATGTCTTGTTCTTTTCTTTGAAGAGCCTTTGACAATATCTTCGTGAGCCCTAAAATATGCAACATTAAGTGCAAATAAAACACACAATCATATGATTTTAAATACTCTAAAAGACTAATTTCTAGAAAACTATTCACATCACCAACAGGCCTTTTAAATCTCTCCGTTTTATTCCAAACACCAAAACCTTTAGTGACAAATGATTCATTCTGACCATGGTTCTAAACATAATCTCTACATAAGTAACATCATAAAAAAATCTTTATCCGCTTTTATACTATACTCCAACCAATTTCCATACTTATCAAACCACTTCGGTTTAAAGCCCCTATCTCTACTTCCTATCTTTTTTTTTTGTAGAAAATCATGACCACGTGGTTGACAAGGTCCATTCAGTCAATATTTTTGCCAAATTTCATCTGTTCGATTAGGGTGATATTGCAAAATTTACATCCTATCTATAGGATCCCGAGGAAGATTATCCAAATCAACTCATTTATGCTTTGAAGAAGTAGGAATCGGTCTTGAAATTTGTTTTTCGACGTTTCTACTTGAAGCTTTTTCCATTATCTTCATGATATAAAAATAGTTCTACCTTTATAAATAACTTCAAGATTCCTAAGGAAACAAGTATAAATAAAACTTCGGTGAGATAATGCATATATGACAAACACAACAAAACAAAACTTTCACCATTTTTTTGGTCCAACTACAAGGTTAAACCTATTATATTTATCCATATTTTATTCACCAATTGATCAATGCTTTTAAATAAATAAAGTTACATACCCACATTAAAAATACACCCCACTAATCTACCATTAACTATTAACAAATTAAAAATCAAAAACTAGGGTTTACAACTAAAATAAGAATCTAAGTTACCTTCTTGTCTTTCCATATGGTGATCTCGAGATTGTATATCAAAAATAAAGGTTTATCAAAGATTAGAGATGTACTTGAACCAAATTAAGTCACCAATATAATTGCTACAACTTGAATTTTGAAAGAATTGAAGCAATGGAATGGAAGTAGTAGCTTAGCATATCTGATCGACTAATCAAATTTTTTTAACATAAAGAATGGTCCAAATAATGGTAGACAATGGACTATCACAAATATAATATTTTTGGTGCACTATAATTAAAGATGAGGTCAAAAAATATTTGGGTTTGGGGGCCAAACAATACTGGGCTAGAGGGCCAACTTAAAAATAAGTCTAATTTTACACTAATTGGATTTTTTTCACTAGGTTCCACTAATTTTACCAAATTTACCTTCTACACTGAATCTACCTTTGGTTGATGTTGCATGCCAAGTAAGAGACACGTCATTGAAAGTTCACTACATTTTTTTCCACAAACACACTTTGTAACATTTTGTTCCACCACCACCCGTCCAAAACCTATCCATAATATCATAACAAAAACACTGATTCCTGTCACTGATTGTTGGTTGATTTAAGAAATTTTTTAACATGTATGTGTGTCAAGGTAGGTACTTTAATATGTACAGTCAATTTTTTATTTTTTGTTTTTTAACCTAAATCTTCCTTATTTAACTAAGTGTTATTCTTAGTCTGTGTAATCTGAGTCTGTGTAATGTACATACTGAAATGATTACTGACTCACAACTCTACAAAGTGAAGATTTTAGACTAAGACGTTGATATACTGAAGAACATACATAGTGAAGTATACATACTCAAGTCATACATATATTAGATAGGTTGACAAAGTTAAACATACAAAGTCAAAACCGTTGTAGATTCAGAAAGTAATGCGTGACCAAATAAAAGAATATTTGAATTAGAATCGTTCAAATAGATAAATGATTTAGTCATCCTCAGATCAAGCTGTAGCATTAACTAACAATTATCACCTAAACTTGTATAAATAGGTGATTAATTGTTCATAGAAAATAAAGTAAAAAGCTGAACAAATACTTCGAAATTGTTTATGAATTTATATAAGCTATTATGTGTTTGATTAATTCAATTTAGGTAAGTGCGATTGAATTATTCATATTTGTAATCGTTTTGGATTATTGAATAATACATATCCATTATATTCAATAATTGTTGTTACATTTGTTTTTGATTCCACCTAGAAAAAACTTTGTTTGAATATTGATTAACTCGATATTATAACTAATCTCTTAATTTAATCTGTTAATCAAGTTCCGGGATCTATATGACCTAACAACTGGTATCAGAGCAATAAAGATTTAAATTATTAATAATCATAATCTTTAAAGAATTAAAGGTACCTAAAAATCCAAACTTCAATTTCAATTCATTCAATTAAAAAATGACTACTATTACTATGGTTGGAAAGGGGATTTCAATTTTCAATGGTACAAATTTTACACATTGAAAATTGAAAGCCAAATGGCATCTGTCTAGCATTCATGATGAAATGCTCAGAGTTGTTCGGGAAGGTGACTTTGATATCATACTAGATTCAAATCTTAATTAATGATTTAGAAAGATATGATATCATCAAAGGTGACTTTGAAAGTTGTCCTAAGTTTGTAGATATATTCACAAACTTTTTTCCTAAAATAATTACTTTTTTAGTTATAAGTGAAATATTGGAAACTTATGATCTTTCTGGATTATTTGGTCTTCTTATGAACTATGAAGAAAAAAAGCTAGGAAAGATCTAAATACCAAAAGATTAGCTAAGGATCCATCTGTTGCTCAAGAAAAAACATAGACCTATTCTCTAGAGCAGACTATCATCTAACACCTGCATATTCAAATACTGAAGGAGATGATGTCAATGAAATAAAAGAAGAAATGACATTGGTAGCACAAAGATTAGACAAGGTAAAGTTCAAATGATCTAAAAATAAATCTAGTTTTGATTTTAAGAGAGTTGCATGCTACAAGTGTGGGCATACTGGTCATATTGCTGCCGAGTGTAGAGTTAAGTTTGGAAAATATTACAGAGTAATAAATGAGTAGATAAAGCAATGAGATATAAGAAAAAATATTTGAACTCCAAGAAAAAGGAAGAAAAAGTGCAACAAAAGAAGAAGAAGAATGCTTTGGTTGTTGAAGAATGGATTGATGAAGATTCATCATCGTCATCATCTGATGATCATATGTATTTAATAACTATCATAGAAAGCCAATTTGAAAGAGATGTTAATGTTGCAGAGAAAGTTTGTGTTCAATCAGATTATGATAGAGGTTCTGCTTACAATGTAAACCATTTTCAACTTTATTCTAAATTCGAAAAATAGAAAATGTTTGAGAAAATCTATGTAGAGTTTTTAAACATACTTGATGATATTGCAGGATAAAAATCAAAACTTAATCAAGTCAAATTAGATTTACGAACTAAGCTTGATAAAATAAACCAAAGTGTAACGTATAAATTTGAGCTTTCATAAAGAGATTTTTAATTTATGTTTTTATGATATATATATATATATATAAAGTATGGGTCATATATAAACTTAAGTTAATTATGTATATATATTATAGATATATATATTTGAAAGTAAACTATTAATTTGAAACGTTTTAAGAAGAAAGAGTGAGTATAAATATGAGATGAACTATTATCTCGTTAAGAATAATCTTCAATAGCGAATTACGGGGATCAAATCATCAAATGTCAAACCCTCACAGCCCATTATTTAATTTTAATTATTATAATATATAATATAATATAATTAAAACAATAAAATAAAATTAAAGTAAAATCATAAGAAAAAACAGATCTTACGTATTAAAAATTCAACCGACATATTCACAAGATCTCTACTCTCTACTTGACTTAATTAAGTCATTTTAATGTCTTCTTCCTCTTAACCTTTTACCACACCTGCTCCTTCACTCTCACTCCCCCACCCCCCATCAAATCTCCATCTTCGTCTTCCCCAAATCTCAAATTAAAAAAAGTAATATTAAAAATGGGCTCAGTTTCTTTAAAAATTGGTGATGGAACAGCAAGATTCAGAAACGCCACCGTTTGTTCATCAGCAGTACATATTCTCATGTTATTTTCAGTCATAACCACAAATCTATTTGCTTTATATGCTTTCACTTACTCCCCGAGCCCCCATTCTCATCAGATTCACTTTCTTACACATCATCATACCCATAAAAACATTTCTTTAATCTCTGAACAAGTTTCTTTAATCCTTAGAGAGATTGATTCTTCGCAAAAGAAACTTGCCCAGATGGAAAAACACCTTCTTGGTTATGAAAGTATTGATCTTTCCACACCCCACATCCCAAATGAACTTAAATTCTTTTTACAAAAAAATCAGCTTCCTTTAGGTAAAGATTCAAGAACTGGGATCACTGAAATGGTCTCATCTGTGGGCCATTCTTGTTATAAATCTATAGATATATTGTCTCAGTATATGAATTATAAACCAAATGGTGCTTGCCCTGATGACTGGAGTCTTTCACAAAAGTTGATTTTGAGGGGGTGTGAGCCTTTACCAAGAAGAAGGTGTTTTGGGAAAATAGTCCCTAAGGTTGGTCTTCAACCTTTTCCTATTTCACTTTGGAAAAATGTTAGTGAAAAAAGTTATAGTTGGAGTGGTATTGGTTGTAAGAATTTGGCTTGTTTAAATAGTAAGAAATTGAATAGGGATTGTGCTGGTTGTTTGGATTTAAGTAATGGAAATGAGAATTCAAGATTTGTTAAATCAAGAGGTAAAAATGATTTCTTGATTGATGATGTGTTAGGTTTAGGAAGTGGTGGGATTAGAATTGGATTTGATATTGGTGGTGGATCTGGTACTTTTGCTGCTAGAATGGCTGAAAAAAATGTGACTATTGTGACTGCAAGTTTAAACATTGATGCACCGTTTAATGAATTCATTGCTGCTAGAGGTGTTTTTCCATTATACCTAAGTTTAGATCACAGGTTCCCATTTTATGAGAATATCTTTGACATAATTCATGTTGGCAATGGGCTTGATATTGGTGGGCGAGCTGAGAAACTCGAATTCTTGATGTTTGATATTGATCGGGTTCTTCGGGCTGGCGGGTTGTTTTGGTTGGACAATTTTCTTTGTTCTAATGATGAGAAAAGAAAAAACTTGACCCGTTTGATTGAACGTTTTGGATACAAGAAACTAAAATGGGTTGTTGGAGAGAAGATCAATGGTGCAGGGAACTCTGAGGTTTACCTGTCTGCTGTTCTTCAGAAACCAGTAAGAGTTTGAAGGTTGTTTCCAATTGGTAAGACTTTAGTGTTCTTGGTAGTTTAAATCTATTATAAATTGTGAAATTTTGATTGAATTCTATGGTTACATAAATTTAAATTCCTTTTAGAATGTGAAATAAGTGAAGATGAAAAATGCTTGTTTGTATACCGGATCGATAGGATGGAACTTGGTTCTGAAATTCGGTTTGTAAGCTAGAATTGCTAATTAGTTAGCTGGATTCAATACCAAGTTAAATTCTTGAACTTGTGTTTTGTGTATACCTTCTTGTTCATGTGAAAGTTATTGTCTTAATGATCCTTTGAGAGTACATTGATGTAAGAGCAAAAGGGATGGTCACAATTTACACGGACCTCACAAAAACTCTGCCATATCAGCAGTACACCGAAAACTAAATTATACCCATTTTACCAGCTGTAATAACTCTGAAAATTGGGACCCACTTCATTTTTTTAATTTGAAACCTTTAGTAAAGAAAGTGGTGTGCAGCGTGGAACGGATCACAGCGGTTGGACTACGCCGAGAACCACATTGGGCATGGTATCGTCACACGGGCCTGGTTGACCAACAACGCCTAAAGACAGCCACCATACCCCTTGGTCTTGGTAAACGATTCAATTTTTTTGTTTTTATAATGTAACAATGAAGACAGAGACCTTAAGCATGCTAGGAGCCATGGTGCTTTAAGGTCAAGCGTTGTGATCGCCTTCGGTGCACCAGGGTCACCTTTCATGGTGAGTAGTGACACATGGTAAATGTTACTTTGTTCTCTTCTTTGAGCATATATGAATTTAAAGAATGGATTCAGGCAAAGTTGAAAACAATCAAACATTGGATTACACCATCAAATGGTTAACAAAGATACCTGGACAGATTAATATAAATAAGTATTTGGCAACATATTTATGCATGCCTATATATCAATTACATCCTACACATTTATCTTTAAAAATGACTTCTTGTATCTAGATTAAGTGCTTCCGATTAACCACACATGGACTTGATTCCTGATTACATAACTTGGAATCTAAAGCCCAATGTAGAACTTTCATCTTGATCTTGAATGCAATTCTAGACCAGCATCTTATTTTTTGTTAAAGATGATGGCGTTCCTTGAAGTCCATACACACCACATTGCACAAGGTGCAACTGGTTTCCAGAACTTAGACATCTTTGGACCTAATTCAACTTTCTAGTTACCTGGAATCAAGTAACCAAAGATTGGCATGACCTCATGTAGATTCTACCATCTAATTAAATTCATCTCTTCTTGGTTTTGTATGTTGACTTAAGTAGTTATGTTTTGATGTCTAGCCACATAGCTATATAATCATATGATTACATAAGATTCTTCGTATTCAAGTTTTGTATAATGGCCCGTGACGTTCTTACTTCTAACTGCAGTGACCTTTTGACATGTCCGAAACAGGTGAATTTACAGAACTTATGAGTTTAGGAGCTCAATGCCTATAGCATTGTGAAATCAAACATTATATTAAACAGAGTTGAGTGGTTAATAAAAATAAGTTAATAATTTTTTTACTCATTAGACAGTTTGTAACTATATAAAATATATCAGGTTTAGAAATGTAAGTTCTGTAAATCTAGTCTCAGAGAAACTGTTAGTTTCTATAATAGGATATTGACTGATGATGTTGCTGATGTTTAGTGCTTTTCTATTTTCTCATATGAGCATATAAATTAAATTATTGTTGATTTTGGTTTTGTTTCATTAATTTGTATAATCTTCTGCTATAGAGCATTATATATTATGTTTTTATGTAACAAGAAATATTCATGGTTTGTAAAATTATCTAGATGATTTTCCCCAAAACATACATACCATTTTGACCCTCCCACGCAGAATATACTGCAATGACCCTATGTTTCGCAATTAAGGGGTTGGGAAACTGCTTTCATTACGAAGTCTAAACGCTGCAGGTATTTTGTGGTTTTGCAATGGTCTTCATTGGGAAACCTAGCCTTGTTGCGAAATGGTCCTTATTTTTGTCAAACTGCAAATCCATTGGCGGATAAGACTTGTTTTGGGATTACATTTTGGGATCTTACGGTTCTTACCGTTGCTTAAATTGAAGCAGTGTTATCATAAACGATTGTCAAGTTATCCACATCACTTGCGCATTCCCTTAGATCTGTCAAAAAATATATGTCAAAACTTTTACTTGTTTCAGATCTACCCATTCTAAGAAGTTGACAATATGTCATTGTTACTACCCTATAGGCATGTACATTTGCGGGTTTTTTTTAAAACCGGTTCGGGTTCAATAACCGAACCGGTAATTGGTCAAAGGTCAAAAACCGGTTATTATGAAAAACTGGTTATTAACCGAACCGAAACCGATTGGGAAAAACCGAAACCGATCATAACCGGTTACAAACCGGTTCGGTTATAAAAAACCAGTTATAACCGGTTTTTTCTATATAATTCAAAACTTGAGCGTTATAACTTCAGGAAACGTAAACTTCAACTTTTATTAAATAAACTCATCATAAATTGTTCGAAACACTAGGAATGAAATGATAAACTTAATAAACTCATTATACTTCAACTTATATTAATATACGAACATTTTATATAATTAGTATTTTTTCTATATAATTCAACATTTTTGGTTTTTGCGCGTTATAACTTATGAAAACGTAAACTTCAATTTTTATTAAATAAACTCATCATAAATTGTTCAAAAACACTACGAATGAAAAGATAAACTTAATTAACTCATTATACTTCAACTTATATTAATATACGAACATTTTATATAATTAGTATTTTTTCTATATAATTCAACATTTTTGGTTTTTGAGCGTTATAACTTATGAAAACGTAAACTTCAATTTTATTAAATAAACTCATCATAAATTGTTCGAAAACGCTAGGAATGAAAAGATAAACTTAATAAACTTATGAATATACGAACATTTTATATAATTAGTATTTTTTCTATATAATTCAACATTTTTGGTTTTTGAGCGTTATAACTTATGAAAACATAAACTTCAACTTTTATTAAATAAATTCGTCATACATTGTTCGAAAACACTAGGAAATGGAAACATAAACTTAATAAACTCTTCATACTTCAACTTTTATTAATATACGAACATAAAACTTAATTCGTATAATGCGTTAGTTCGTCGAGATTGACATCTTCTTCAGAGCTAGCCTCGCGCGAAGCTTCATCGAGAGCGATTTCTTCATCGGAAAGTGAGAATGCCATACCCGTTTTCATCTCGACATCGTGTAAATATTGTTCGTATTCTAGTTCACCTTCAAGACTTGAAATGTGTTGTATACGTTCCACGGCGTCTAAGTGATCCTTCAAGCAAATACACATCTCTAACGAGGTCGGTGTGAGTCTTGTTCTTCGTATAGATAATACCCTGCCACTAATAGAAAAAGCGGATTCCGAAGCTATCGTAGAAGCTTGGACGGTTAGTAAATCTCGGGCCATGGAGGTTAGAACGGGATATTGAGAACCCCTTCCTTTCCACCAAGCCAAAATATCTAAGTCAACGAATTCATTGGGTCCCATAGTGGCTAAAAAATCGGTTCCCGTATATCTCCCAAATTCGGTAGTCGATGGTTGGCCACCCTCACCCCTAGCCCGTTTAGTGTTTTCTTGTCTTAAACTATTATATAAGTTAATCATCGGATCCCTTGAACTAGATGTACTAAACGATTCGCTAGCCGAAGTTGAATAAACATTTGTTGAACCATATTTTTGAAAATAAACATTAAATAAATCGATAAAACTTTTCTTAAAGTCTTTTTTTGTATTTGTTGCAAACCATGGGTCCGCGGCATTCAACTCCAAATTATTACTAATGGAATCGATAAATAGTTCCACCCCACATACGTTCAAAGATGGGTTCAATGTGGCGGCACAAGTAATTTCCGGTGGCAATTCTTTAAAATATTTGCTTAGTTTTTCTTTCATGGGCAAAACCATGGTTGCATATAAATCACCATAAAATTCGTATTCGCTTAATTTTTCACACATTAAATAAATTTGATTAAGTACCAAATGAATCGTAGGATAATAAACACCCGATAATAAAGTTGTTGCGCTTTTAAAGACTTTGAGAAATTCGGTTAGTTTTAAAATAACTACCCAATATTCAACCGAAAATGGTGTAGCTTTACCCTTTCTTACAAGTTCATCATGAAACATTTGTTAAGTTTGGTGTTGGCGTAAACCACATAAAAACATTTTATAAGTTGAATTCCATCTTGTAGGCATGTCCCAATTAGGGGTTAAAAAAATGGAATCTGTATCCTTACACAATTTCATATAATGTTTATATCTAGCTTTACCCTTACAAAATATATCTCCCAACATTATTTTAAAAGCGTCTCTTATAAAACTTATTTGTGGCACTGCTAGTCCATCTTGCACAACCAACTTTATTATGTGTGCAATACATCGACTATGATTAAAAAATGTCATTCAAAGGTGGTTGATATTTTAGGATTAGTCTTCCTACGGCGTTTGTATTATTACTAGCATTATCAAATGAGATTGAAAAAACCTTATTTTCTAATTTAAACTCTTTTAATACATCTCGTAACATATAAAATAAATTTTGACCGGTGTGAGGATACTCAATGTTTTCAAAAGCAATCGTACGCTTCATCATTTGCCACGTTTCGGGATCAAGCCAATGTGCGGTAACACAAAGGTACGAACCGGGCAAACCATGAGGAGCCAACCAAACATCGGTCGTTAAGTTTACATTTGTAGATAAGTTTTCAAAACCATTTATTAGTTGTATTTTAGCCTTTTTCCATAGTTTAATACAATTACGTCTAAGAGTAGCACGACTTACTTGATTATATCTAGGTTGAAGAGTATTTTGAATCACCTTAGTAAGCCGAGGGTTGTCGAAATGGTTGAACGGCAAACCTTCTTGAATCACATAGCTTGCAAATTGTTCTCGACACCGCTCTACCTCGTATGTAAATAGACTCCCATCTCGTGAAATAGATGCTTGACCCACTTCCGGATTAGATTTTTGTGCACCGCAAAACTTATCTTTATGTTGCCTCAACGTTGAGTTGATTTCGGCTTTCAAAAACTTTCCACAACGTTTACAATGAGCCTTAATCAACCCATCCGACAACAACACTTTGTCGAAATTACACCACACCTTTTGGTTTCGTTTTGTTTCTAAAATTTCAACTATTGTAGCCGCATTTGAAGAACCAACACTGGCGGAAGTTGAAGAACTTTGAGTTGCCATTTGAGAAATGAGAATTTTGTATGCGTTTTTAGTATTCCGTATGTGTTTTTTGAACTTTGTAAGCGTTTTGAGAGAGTTTGAGAGTTGTAACTAAACCAAACTCAAGGTATCTATTTATACTAGTTTTGGAATGGAAAAATGGTAAAAAAAATGAAAAAAAAAACGGTCAAAAACTAAAAAAAAATAGCTAGAAACGGTAACATGAAAAACCGGTTTTTATAACCGGAACCGCTAACCGGTTCAAATGGAATTATCCCAAACCGGTTTGTAACCGGCGGTTATTGACTAACCGAAACCGGTTTTGGTCAATAACCGGTTTTGACCAGGTTTGGTTTCGGTTTCGGTTTTTTTGTACACGACTATTACGCTATACCAACTGTTGAGAAAATTTGTCCCTCAATATCTCTTCTTCAGACGTGCCCCTTCACCTTGAGCGTGATACGAATGAATGATTTTGCAATGACAGTTACACATATTTAAAGGAACCAGTTAACAACAAACTAAATAACTTACAGATGAAAAGCAGGTTGACGGTGGCACCAATGGCGAAAAAAATCATCTCAAATTGTCGTTCTGCATACCTCTGAATATGAGTATAAATTCTGACACTAACGTTATTGCATCCATCCATCTTCGTCACCATTAATACAGGGCATTCTCGAACCTTACTTTAGTAAATTCTTCACTTTTATTTGAAAGCGCTACTCGACACATTTGTTTTACAAAGAAGTTAGTAAAAATTCCTTCTCCTATCAAAGAAGTTTGTCTTATTGTCGTAAATCCTCGTCGACAATAAATTATTCGGGAAAGGCGAGCTTTTTTTACTCTAATGTAAGCAGTCTAACCGGGTTATCCTGTGACCGTTTCCGAACCCTTTCCCTGATCACCCAAACCGGAATATCCCGTGACCGTTTCAGAACCATTTCCCTGATCACCCAAGATGTGTTGATAGTGAGGTTTGAACCGAAAACCTCTTGTGAGGATATTAGGACGCCAACCACTAGACCACCTTGTGAAAATACCCCATCGGGGACATCAGTTGTGATAATACCCCATCGGGGACATCAGTTCCCTAAGACATAGAATTTAACGATGGGAAACGGTATTAGGGAACTGATGTCCCCGATGGGGTGCCCCGAACCCCGTTAGGGTTTGGACGAACCTATGTCCCCAATGG
Organism: Logfia minima; assembly: GCA_963921325.1. Classification (NCBI taxonomy): domain Eukaryota; kingdom Viridiplantae; phylum Streptophyta; class Magnoliopsida; order Asterales; family Asteraceae; genus Logfia; species Logfia minima. The sequence continues at coordinate 7,706,774 of OY992773.1, forward strand.
GGTGCCCTGATAAGATCCCCGTTGGAGTTTGGGGCTGGTTTGGGGATTGTTTTGATTAACGGATTTGGGGTTGGGGTTATCACTCCCCGCCCCATTGCCATTCCTAATGACCCGTTCCGCCGGCCCATCTGTTTGACCGTTCAATTTTGCCGCTTTAACAAAGTCGAGTTCTTAGGGACCCACCTCAGTTTTACTTCTAGATTCGCCACTGTCACATACAACAAATAGTTTTATATATTCAAATCATGACCTTCGTATACCCATATTAAACTCAAAATTCAATATACTTATTATACTATCAAATATGTCATATGAATTTGAAAGTTATAACAGTTAAATATGCTTACTAGTGCATATCAGAAAAGTTGATTTATCTCTAACAATAAGAGAACAATATACTCAAATTTCAGTGCATACTAATAATTTTTGTTAAAGATTCCTACTTAAAGTAATCAGTTTTAAAGCCTTTTTATGATGGCTCAAAATCAATTATATAGTGACGGAAAAACATTCTTGTATAAGCAAACAAAATCAACGCAGAGCACCCAGAGGTAATTTTTACCCGATAAAGTTCAGGTTAATTTTAATATTTTATAGATTATTGATGCTGACATTAGATAATATTATTTCAATTCATGATAATTAATATTTAGTCTTCTAACCTTATCAAGTATGCGTCCTTCTGGATCTGTTAATTTTAAATCTTGTAAATAGCCAGGCTCGCCATATATGAAGAATAATGGAAATTGCATAGACATGTACATTGGATGCAACTTGTTCACTCTTTGCGGAAATCCCTCTTTCGAATGGATTATGACATCAAATTCATTTTGGCTCTGATGATTTTCTTCGAATACTATAGCTCCTAAACTATCAGTAGTTGGTAGCTCGTGTTGTTGATGCGTTGGGTTACTAAATAAGCGAATCTTAAAATCTGGAATATCATGATCGGTACATCTATCCCTTGCGGTGCGAAATAATCGAACCAAATGATTATTCTCATTTAGAATTTTTATTAGGCTTTCAACAATTTCTGGCTTCAAGGGGTTTGAGTCTTCTCGTCCAAAAAGGTTGATCCTATTTGCCACTTCATTTTGAGTATCACATATATATATAGCTGGAGGAACCTGGGTGCATTACCAGGGGGAGGACATAATGCACCAATCCAATGATAAATTTGGCCTGATACTTTGAAAACATACGGACCAGACCTGTTGTTGATGGTTTCGTCAATTGAAGCACCAAAAGAAGTCATTGAAAATATCGAATTGTATGCCCTGATGTTATCCATGAAGTGTTGACTAACAAATAAATCTTTTATATATTGTGGCGGATCTGGTATTATCGGCAAGACAACTTTTCCCACATTACAACATTTTTTGTAGTATATGTTGCCATCAGCATGATATTGTTTTGAGCGTTCATAGTGCCAAAATGTTGCAAAACAATATTGGCACACATATTCAGAATCCCCCATATCTTTGTAAAGAGAAGTAAGACCTGAGAAAGATCAGTATGAACAGTTAATGTGTATTATGCACTATGCGACTAAGTAAACTGCAGTATAAATATTGGTCGTTTTTAGCTAACCTAAATTAGAAGGTTCATCTAGTAAGGCAAGATCTTGCGTACGAGTTGAGGCAACTGAAGCAGTTTGGATATTGGAAACATGACCATCGTTTTTCCGTGTGGCTGATCTTTGTTTGCGACTTGTTGATGTAGATGGTTGAATTGCATGACCATCTAAATCTTGCGATAAAGGATGAGTATGCCGTCTTTTCGTTCTAGTGTTAGTATCTGATAAATTTCCATTGAATAAAAATTGCCTTTTCAAATTTTGCCTTCTCGTAGTAACATGTGTAACACTAACCTTTCCCGTTTCAATAACACTATCAGTTCTCCTTATTTCACATTGCTTAACTTGTTTTTCACCAACAACATTAGACGTGTTCTCAGTTATCATAGTGCATCAAATTTTCAAAATACTTAATGATAGATAGAGTAAGATATAACATATCATAAGGAACCAGTAACAATTTATTAATTAATTTGACCACCATTATTTTTATTAGGAGAAAAAATATCAATAAATGAGAATCTGAAATGAAATAAACAGAGAATATACAATGGGAAGAAGTTCTTTTAAATACCTATGATGGAAGTAGCTTTATTTGCTCGTAAAATGCCATCTGTATAACCATAACTTACATGTTAAAAAGTTTGTAAATATAAAAAGACAATATGAAGTTTTTTCGAGCAACAATGTAATTATAAAGTGGGAAAACACATGTGCTTGAGGAAGAAGAAGACACTTACAAGAGGCTGAAATCATAGAAATGAAGTACAAAAAACGAAATCGGTGTTAACAAAATCTATATGAACATGCAAATATTAACAGACTGCTAAAAGTCAGCAAAAAATAAACATGAAATTACTAAATGCATGCAGCTCTATGAAGACGATTGAAGTCAAGTAATCGATTGCACAATAAAACTCAGCAAAAAATGTAATAAGGAAATTTAAAGTGTAGGAATTGTTTGTACAACTCCAATAGAAAAAGTAAGAAAATCCAAACAGAGGTTCGAAAGCTATTTCACCAGAAAAAGAGGTTACCTAATTTTGCAATAATAATTGTTGTTCGGAGGTGTAGTAGCTTGCCAATTTACAGAGAAAAAAAGCCTTTAGCATGTGTTGAAGAAACTCAACAGACATGAAGCTGGATGAAAAGGCTTGCATACCCTTAAGAAATATCTATTCACTAGCAAACAAAAAATATACTATTCACTAGCTAATTGTTTGAGAATTGATAGTAAGGGGTAATATACATAATAATTTTTATGATGCGTTGTAGAGCACTTAAAGGCACAAGCAGCCGTACAAAATATCAACAATCAAATATTGCAACATATTTAAAAACCATGATATGTATCCTTCAAAATTAAGTAACAAAATACTAACATAGCTAGATTTAAGTAGATAAAATATATATGACGATAACAAACTTTTGTAGTTGTTATTCATTAAATTTAATTCGTAAGGAAACAGAGATATTAAAAAGAAAAATATTTCGAAAACATACTTTGAAGAATGAAGTTAGATGAATAAATATAAATATTAGTATTATACAATCATAAAAAAAAAATATAAACATCAAATCAAATACGTAGACATATGTGGACATTGGATTCACATAACACATTATATTTAGATGTAGTTTCATGATAGATGGACACATATGAAATTCAATACCACATGCAATTAAGAAGATGCAATTAAGAAAACATATCACATGCACAGTTCCATGAGTTAATGAAAAACTTTTAAGTTATACCTCAAAATTTCGGAGCCTCACACGAACTCAATATTAGTTGTCGAGACGATGTACGAACTCAAAAATGTAAATTAGAGACCCATACTAATAACGTGTTGTAAAAGTAAAGAAAACAATGAATAAAAAAGAATATAATTGTATTATTCAACTCATAAGGAAGTATATATACTTACAAGATATCTTAACCTACATGTAACCAATCTCTTACTAGAATATAAACCCGCTAGTAGTTGGATGGTAGTTATTGATGTCGATCACCGTTTATGTAAATTGATGATAATGTTTCTTATAAAGAAGAAACATCTTTTTCTAATGAAAGATTAATATTAGCGTGTTTTGCTATTGAACAAAATCATGAAAACTAATTTGTGTGCAGCTCGAGTATAGAAGAGTATCATTCGATTACACATAAATGATCTAGAACAGTAGTATTGGATATCTAAGAGCATAGAAAGCGGTAAAACTGTTTTCCAATGTTTTGAAGGAAAACCTTTGGTGAAAAAATAGAGTGGAAAAAACCGTCTTTCAGTGTTCTTGATGTTTACTTTTTATTTTTGAAAATTTTAATAATTTAACAAATTGAAACAACTAACAAAAAAAAAAGAAAAAAATAAATACATTCATTAAAATAAAAAATAAATATTACAAGTCCTAAAAAAATACACAATTCTTTTATTATGCTACTCATTGATCACCATTCCTCTAAATATGCTCCACAAGATTGGATCGAAATTCCTCATGCATGTCCCTATCACTCAGTTTCCTAGTTTTCCTCCTATAGGTGTCACACATTTCGATCCAAGTACCTTGTATGTTCACAACATGTATATAATACTCTTCATTCTCGGCAATATTAAAATCGTTGTTTTTGGTGATCATGTAATGTATATGCCATCGACCTTAGAGGACCCCAAATGTCCGCTCAACATCCTTTCGGACAGATGCTTGTGCTCGAGTAAACTCCACTCTCTTTCTATCAAAAACACTTGAAAACCCCTTAACGAACGATGCCCATGCCGGGTATATCCCGTTAACAAGATAATATCCTCTTTCGTAATCCACATCATACAATTTATACGGGATCTAGGGAGCGGAATCATTTAGCAAGTTGTTAAACAACGGAGATGAATTTAGGACGTTTAAGTCTTTGTTCGACCCCGCAACCGCAAAGTATGCATGCCAAATTCACATGTCGTACGAGGCAAAGACTTTAAGCAAGATCGTCGGTTACTCGTCATCGCCTCGTGTGTATTGCCCTTTCCATGCATTCGGGCATTTTGTCGAAGCCCAATGCATACAATCTAAGCTTCCAAGCATTCCTGGAAAACCATGAATCTTTTCATGTTTTGCATTCAACCGACGAATGTCTCCTCGGGTTGTTCTCTCACATGATGCTCTTTCCAACATTTGTTAATATTCGTCAAATGCATCCCGTGTTATGCCGTATACCAAATGACGTAAGGCATATGTCACCTTTTGAATACCGCTAAAACCCAGAAGATCACGTGCATCAGGTCGTTGTTGAAAATATACAAAATAATTAGGTATGAGTTTGATAGAGTAAGTAGTTATACCTTCAACCATTCGGAGGAATAGTCGTTCTCTCATATGGAAGCGACATTTGATATACTAATCGGGGTATTTTAAATTTTCTCCAAAGTAATCGTTCACTGGCGTTTGTTGTGCACCAACCCGATCACGATATATGTACTGACGTGTCAATGACCGATTGGAACTTTCGGCTTCTTCTTGAGGTATGTACTATAATTACGTGCTAGCAAGAGAAAGTTCCACGTTGTTTTGTCGTTGGAATAAGAATCGGAAGACATTATAATGAATTATAGAGTTTTGAGTTTTTGAAGTGCGTTTAAAGATGAAAATGAGTGTTTTGATGTGTTTTGAATTGTGTTTGAAGTGTGAAATTTATAGATATGAAAATAAGATTTTTTAAAAATAACAATCCTGTTGATTTTTTAATATTTTTTAAAATTTCAAATAGCTATTGGATTTTAAAAAATAAAAAATAACAAAATAGTGTCGCGCGCCGGATGCCGTTCGGAAACGCCGTCTGACAACATTCTGAATGAAAAACGCAGACGTGTCTTCCCCCATATTCCGGATACCTATTGTACGTATTCAAGTTTAAAGTCGTCTATTGTATGTTTTTTGCATGTTTTGGATACATAAATTGACGTGTTTACTGTAAGTTCTACACATATAATAGTAAGTTAAAGGTTACTAGCATTTTAAAGGGTCTTAAAAAGCCCGATCTCATAAGTATCATACCAAATCCCATCAATCGAATCACTTTTTCGAGAAATACGAGGCATCTAAGTCATACAAGTAAAGAGATCTATTCATTGATAAGAAAAAGAAAAAACGTGAACGGGGACTGGATTGATGATAAAATAGAATCCTGGGTTGCAAACAGTGATTCGATTGATGATGAAAAAAGAGAATTCTTGGTTCAGTTCTCTACCTTAACGACAAAAAAAAGGATTGATCAAATTTTATTGAGTCTGACTCATAGTGATCATTTATCAAAGAATGACTCTGGTTATCAAATGATTGAACACTTAAAAAGCCGCTTGCGGATTTGATGCGGAAAGATGGGAACATTCATGAGAAGTCAAACTTCGAGTTGAGTTGGATGAAGTTTAGAGAGATCTAGAATCTAACTCCAACTCGGTTGATTTGAGAGTAGAAGAGAGCCATTATCTTCGGGCTTTCAATGAGGCCATCATTGATGAGGAGCGTTTCTTGAAGAAGAAGTCCAAGATCGAATGGCTTCGGGTGGGTGATAGTAACACCAAATATTTCCATAATGCTGTTAAGGAGAGATCGAATAAGGAACGTATTGATCGAGTGTATGACATGCAAAGTGTTATGCATGATGGTGATTCTATTCTTATGACATTTATGGAGCATTATTGGAATTGTTTGGGTTTTGCGGGTCACGTTAACCCCTTAGATGCTTCTAGGTTGTTCTCAAATAAGCTCCAGAGTGCCAAGGCTGATTTCATGGTTAGGGAGGTGACTAAGGATGAGGTTAGGGTTGCCACGTTCTCTATTGGTTATGGTAAATCTTCGGGATCGGATGGGTATTATGATGCTTTCTTTAAATGGTTATGGGATATCGTTGGAGAGAGATTTTTATGGTTGTTCGAAACTTCTTTTCTAATGGTCGGTTGCTTAAGGAGATTTGCCATACTATTATTGCTCTTATCTCGAAGGTAACCACTCCTTCTTCATCACATTTCCTCACGCAACGTGTTGTATAAGTGTATTAGTAAGTTGATAACTAATCAAATCAAAGATAAGTTGGTGGACATTGTTAGTGATAACCAGTCTGCATTTGTTCCTGGGAGGAGTATTTTAGATAATATCCTTTTGACCCAGGAATTAATGAGACGGTACCAACTTGATCGAGGTCCTTCTCGTTGCGCCTTTAAAATTGATATCGAGAAGGCTTATGACACAGTTGATTGGGGTTTTCTTCGAACTATCTTACAGGGATTTGGTTTTCACCCTATAATAGTGGACATGATCATGACATGGGTATCTATCGATGTCAGCCAATTGCACAGGCGTTTGCAGTACACACCCGACATATACTGCAACATCAGATTATGTCTTGCAGTACATGTCAGTTCATACAAGAAGCATGTCTAAAATTCTCAAATGGGAAATAAGACACGTTCAGGAATACGCTATACTAAACTGTTGGGACTTAATAGTGTACCAATGGCTCTGCCCAACCATGATATGATACACTCTACCTAATCACAATAAGACACTATGCTCTATCATGACATAATATACACAAGTTAAGTACCTTGGCAGAACCCAAGGAAGGACCAACGTACACATCCAACATAAACTGACATAAGTGTACAAAAGGGACAATCACCAAGTGGTGTGGTGAATTTTACACATGTCTCCCTTATAATCACTAAAGTGGGCTACAATTTATAGACCAAACCCATCAACCACTTCACCAATTACTCAATGTCGACGCTATACTAGTCGAGATTAGACGTTAACTCACTAAACCCTATAAATACGGAAATAACACTTAGATAAGCGCCTAAGAAAGCCCTAAAGGTAATAACATAACCTTATCACCAAAAAATATATGGATCTTACCGCCTGATGCATTGTTCAACTATAGCAGTCGGGTTATCAACGAAGACCGGACTGTAACGATCTTGTTTAAACCACATAGCACTTAAGAACATTTTTAACTCTTAACCAGTTGTAATTCAATGATGTACGAATAACCATCACCAAGATGGGCTAGTGGTTGGTGTTTGATATCGTCATAAGAGGTCTTAGTTTCAAAACTCACTAGTTGCACATCTTAGGGTGGCGAGGGAAATGTCAAAAATGGTCACGAGTATACCCCGATTAGGCCGCATACATTTAGGTAAAAATACTCGTCCTTTCTGAATAACGTAAATAAGAAAAATCTTCTCCATTTTAAGTAGTAAATGAAAAATATGGAAATACACTTGTTTTATCCGTTGCTAATACTTTTTAAAACTTTTATTCAACTTCATTGAGTTAATAAAAACTTTTGTTCAGCTTCATTTGAGTTAATAATAAATGTAGCAGAAAAAGCATATAAAGACGTGGCACAAGGAAAGAGAAGAAGTCAAGAAGATATTTGAAAAGCAAACGACTGTGTTTTGCGGGATTTTGGCAACACCTGCACTCAATTACACCCCTTCCCCTACGACTTTTTAAACTCACAAAATCAGAAAAACAACTGCAAAAGCAAACAGCCACAATCACCTCTCCTCTAATTTCTCTCCGGCCTTCATTTCCTCCCTTCAACTTCCACTCCCTTTCACACAAGGTATCACTTGTACAGTACAACTACTCATTTCAATTTTTCCATACTTATGTGATGATTTAGATTCTGTATTCTACCGATATTTTTTCCTAAATTTTATCCGGTAGTGTAACTTATAGGCGCATTTCTTTCTAGAATCTGCAGTGAATATATATGATAATTTATTATTTTATTAGATGATTCTCAGTCATTCCAACTGATTTATCTAAAAATCTGGATGACATTCATGAATTTCGATTTTTTAGTCTTTTTTTTTAATGATTTAAACTTAAACGTGTTTAAAACCTCGAGATCTACGTCATAGAATTCGTAACAATACCGTTTATTTGTTGTTACTCTTATTCTTATTCTAATCCATAAACATTTTAAATATATATATATATATATATATTTATATTTGATTTAATTGTTTGGAATTTTTTTATTTTTAAGTGTTGCATTAAACACATGTTGCGTAGCATGTATCATTTACCGACACGAATCCAACAATTATTGTTTTTTTGTTTTATTTTATTTTGATTCAAAAAGGTTGATTGATATTTATACCGCTCTATTATTAATTTTGTTTTACAATTTTGTAACTTTATGGAAGCATTATATTGTTTCAGACATTTTGCAGGTTATAGAGACGGCTGATGTGATGTTTACTGTAACATATTCAAATTGTAACGCTGCCGTTGACAGAATATCCTCGTCGTCGTCGGCGGAGCAACCACGGCGGAGCAATAATAGGCTTATTAGTAAACCTTCATGGCTTTTGCTCTCCATTACTGGTACGTGGATTTTTTAAATATTCCGTCAATTTGTTTGGAATAAAGTGTGATTTGTGCTTTTGACTCTCTGGTTATTTTATTGGAAACTGGATTTGTAAAGTTATAATGATGGGAAAGTGATGAATTAAATGCCATAATGGAGATTTGGCTCACAAAGCCACTTCTTAATGATTTAGGTTGTTAGTTTCTGCATTTTGGATTTAATTAATTACTACTAATAATTTCAAAAATAAAGTCTGGAGTAACAGCTAACGCGATACAACTAAATTAACGATGCATAGGCGTATATTGTAAAGGAAAGGATTCGTATATCACTAGAATTTTTTACTACATCGCTACTTGTGTTTTATAGTGCTGTCCAGTACAATACAATTAGTCGTGTATGAAGAATTTTAAGCGATATATGAATCATTACTAACATTTTAACTAATTTTTTAGTATATCATTACTTGTGTTTTATAGTGCTGTACAATTCAACACAATTAATGGTGTATCTTAAGCGTTGCACAACTCACATTTTCAGAAAATTGATTTTCTCCGTACATAATTAATTGTGTGTGGTGCGTGTGTCATGATATTGTACGGTATAACACTATAAAATATCGCCAGTAAGATTCGGTAAAACTATTGTTATATTACTCATCACCCATACTTTTAACTTACCGGTTTATTAAAGTATTAAACAGTTATTAGCTTTAATATACGAGAGGAGATTAGTAGCAAACTGAAATTGTAAGCTAGTAAATTCATGAAAGAAGCTTATTGTTTGTAAGCTAGAAAAAGTGAGCCGAAGTAAACACCTTTAATGAATTAACAATAATATTTTTGTAAGTTTTCTTTTTGTCTTTTTCAGATTAACTCATCAAAAGATATTGAAATGTTTCGTTCACCTGTATATGGTAAAGTTTCCTCAAGTGTAAAGCATAGGCCTATGTCTCCACTCTACTGTATGACTTAATAAATGAATAAAAGATGGAATTGTTTGTTATGCGACAAGCTTTTAATGCTTCGCTTTTTGGCATTAAATCAAAGTTAATGCCATATAAAGCAATAAGCATACTGGGGTGCATTTATTTTTGAATACAAGTGGATGTTTATTTTGTTAAATATCAAACGAATCACGTGATTTTCAACGGTTGGGATCTAGTGGAATTCATTAATTAGTTTGAGATGGAAACATCTTCTCCCTAGTCCTGTCTTGTCGTATAAGTTTATGTCACCTTTCAATAGGGGCTATATTGATAATAATAGGGCACTGTCGACTGCAGTGCTATTAATCATCCTACTTTTACTCCTTTTACTATTTACTATTTCTTGGATTTGAATTTTGTTTCGTAATCGTAGAAATTTGTGGTCAAAAGCTTAAAACTTCAAGTCGTTATTACATACTTTTTAAAAAGTTTATAGAAATAGGCTATGCAGTAAAAATACAATATTACTCTTAATTTTTTAATAAACTTTTATAAATTAATTTTGTGAAAAAATAAATTAAAAATAAAGTAATAAAATTATTATAAATAAAAAATAAATACTTATTTTGAAACGGAAAGAAACGAACAGGGTAATATGAACTAATGCATATCTTTAAAAAAGAAGGCCTAAAAGGAACTTATTGGTAAATATAAGTAGATAAATATTAAAAGAGAGAAAATCAACAAATTATGTGTATGAAATTGAGTGAAGCAGGCGTGGTATTTGGCTTAAATTGAGATTATCTTGTGTTTGAAGCTAACATAGCTAACATGACCGAGGTCATGTTAGCATTGCACACAAAAACAGTTTTAACTCGATGAGTTAAGATAAAAGCGATTCTCCTTTGTGAGAGAACATAACCTTGTTTTGACATGGAAGAACCCCAATCCATTTGACTTATTTTGTTATTTGTAGTGGTTTTATATGTCTAGATAGTTCTTGAAAAGTTGAAATGTGCTCCCTTTTTTTTCTTTTAGTTCATCTGAGATTTAGTTTTAAACTATGAAAATACTAATGAGAATGTATCTGAGTATGTCACCTTTTTTTTTCTGTTTTTATAAAACACCTCCATATATATATATATATATTTCTGTAATCATCCATGTACTAATTCTTGAGAATGACCTACAGACATTGAGACGTTGGAAAAAACAATTATTCTTTTAGCAGAATCTTTTGTGTATGGAGATGAGTTTTGAAATAGATTTGAGAGGGAGTTGGTTTACTGGGCTGTACTCAAAGATTGTTCTTATGTATTGTCACTTTCACCCTTTTATCTTTTTTCCTTTTCCAATTCCAAAAGTAAAACAATTCCAAGAAAGTCTTTCAAATGATCCGGACTTTCATTAATATTCGTTTCTTGTGAATTCTTAAAAAGCCTTTGTTTTTTATTTTCAAATTTTGAAATGGGCTTTCTTTGTTTTTTGGCCTTTTTCTTTTCTGTTCTTTTGCTTATTAGTAGTATTGCTTTGTCCTTTCCATTCATAAGAACTTTGTTCTATGATTTCAAATTTTGAAATGGGCTTTATTTGCCTTGTTTTCTTTTTTCGTTTTACTTTAACTCAGTATTGTATGTATTTACATTGAAATATGTCACATATGCCTAAAATGTATGTATATATATATATGTCTTATAAAATGATTAGTACACATGGTAAGATGATTAGTAAATATAAGGAGGAAAAACTAACGTAATTCTTGTGACAGATAATAGAATGTTAGGCGTGTTTTAGGCCTTTTTTTTAAGTATATATAACGATGTTATTTACATAATTACATTATAACTTTTGTATTGAAATAATAATGCAAATTTCTTAAACAACCAAAAAAGCTGAACATAACTATGGACCAACAAGAATACATACCTAAGGCCTGAGACTTTTAGAGACTAAATAATTTCTAGTTAAACTTATACTGCAGTGTTTGGATTCACGTTTTGGATCCTATTTTCTGTTTATTACATTTTTAAAGTCTAAATGATCTGCAGTTGATGTTAAGATCAATAGATTATGCAGTAATCAGATCATTTGGGATAACATAATCTTTTTAAGGGAACATTTTTAGTTACAATATAAACAGCTAAAACATGTTTAGACACCTGTTTTAATACAAATTATGATTATGATGATCAATGATCAATGATCAGTGATATTATCATAAACTACTAACTGATGAGGAGCTTTAATGGTAGAACTTATCAAATGTATTTTTTTGCTTGGGTGAAACAGACATGGAGGATAAAATCCAAGCCATCAACGGAGTAAACAAGCTGGACACATTTGGTGAACGTGCAGATTTCTACTATCGAAAACGCCCTGAACTTCTAGCCTTACTCCAAGACCTCTACAATCGTTACCTTTATCTTGCTGATCGTTACACTCGAACACTCTCCAAACAACAAAAACAAGAACAGTTACATGAACCACAAGAAATATGTACAATCTTAGATGACTTGATTAACAGCAACGCTGATCGTTCAGATGCTGAGAGCTCACTTTCTTACCAATCTCCACATAATCCTCAAAAACCCTATCCTTCCGAGTTAGTAATATCTGAACTTGTAATGAAGTTTGTAGAGTACGAGATCGCAGTTGATGAACTCCAAAATTTGGATATGATTCAGGTATTAATCAAGTTCAATGCAACATTTTTTTATCGCATCTTTTAATTGAAAAACTAAAAACTAATTTTACACTTTTAACTTTCAACTTTATTGTATGTACGTAACATGTCCTTATTTTTAGCCTAACATCATGCAATGTTACGTGTTGTTACCTGCACAGAGTAATGAAGTATTTTCACTTTTGTTATTATTGTAATATTTGTGTTTGCAGGAAGAGTCAAAGAAGAAGATTGAGTTACAAAAAAGTTTATTAGATGTGTTAGAATCCGAGCGTGTGGTGCTAACAAATGAAAATTCTAGGCTAGCATCCGAATCTTTGTTCATGAAGCGTAAAGCGGGTGAGCTTGCAAGATGTGTTTTATCGGAAAGAACTGAAGATCACCGTGTGTTTGTCCTGAGTCGTAAAATCGATGATCTTCAAGGGCAGATATACGAGTTGGAGAAAAGAAACAAGGAGTACTATGACAAGCTAATGAAACAACAAGTGGAAGTGAACAAAAGTGAAGGCAAAAAGAACAACAACGTAAGTATAAACATAAGGAGATTGATGGTGAAAAACAATGGTGGTGGTGATATGAGTAGTAGTAGTAGTAATTGGAGTGGTGAAGATGAAACAGGATGTTCAATGAGTAGTACAAGTAATAGCAGCACATGTACAAGTCTAGCTCAAGTGATGAAGAAGAAAAAGAATAATCCAGGTGGTATTAATGGTGGGAAGAAGATGTGTGGTTGGTGGGACAGGGTGAAGAAGTTTGATATGTTCATGTGTGGACCAAATCTTGATGCTACTTGCTGAATGCTGATTCATATTAGTATACGTAAACTTGTAGTAATTACTAATTACCATGAATGTTTAATACAGTATATCTTTTGTTAAACTACTCTCTTTAATGAGTTTGCCTACTTTTCTAAAAGAAAAGAATGTGAAATCTAAACCATAGCGTTGTGGTGATTAGTAGTAGTTACTGCGTTACTAGTGTAGCAAAAATAGTATTTGCTGTACACCTGTTTGACAAAATGTGCAAAATATAACACCATTCACATGTTTCAGTGAATGTTAAAAAGAGAGTAAACATAGGATCCCAACCTTGATGGTGAATTTCTATAAATTACCTAGCAAAAGTTGTGAAAGACAACTTGTAGATAGTTTACGAAAATTAGTATTGAAACCACATTGAATAAAAATGGTTTAATCTAGAAGATTTAACATAATGTGCATCTAGAAGTTATGATAACAAATATTATTAAATGATAAATAGTTACTATTATAATTTCCGTTGCACCTATGTACATTGGCGGATTTACACTTTGATATAAGAGGCAATTGTTCCTTCAAAAATTTAAAATTACATGAAAGGACATTTTTGTAAATGTATTAGTAATGTTTCTAAAATTTCATGTACCAAAATGTTAGAAAAGAAACATATGTCGTCTTAGTAAAATTATCCTAGCTCCGCCTCTGTGTACGTACCGTTTAACTATATATTTTTTGTTGTTCATCATATCCGTATGCCTTATTTTTATATACGTATAGATTCCAAAACAAAAATCATGTTCTCAAATCATTGCACAAAGATTTTCGAAAACTTAAATAGAATCGAGAAGGAAAGGCATATGACCATATGGGCGAAATAAGATAAATGAAAGGTGGCCCTTGTACCGAAGTTACTCAACTTTCCTTTTGTGGGCCATAGGCCCGTCTACACTCTACTGTAATCTCTTAAATTAATAAAGCCCATAATAATTTAAGATATGTAGAGTAAAGCCCACTAACTAAACTACTAAATTAGCTTCTTATCGCTAGGTGTCCAGAAACTGAGGCGTTAGGCATCAGACACTAAGGCGACGCCTTACTTAAATGAAGCGTTATTTATACATAAAACACTTATATATAAAAATTTCTACGTTATAAATGTTTAAAGGTAAAAAATACTACATCCATATGCTAGAAATAGTAAAAAATAATGATTTGGGTATCATAGTATGGTATTTACATCAGTTTCAAATGGAATCAAGTAAATAAGTAGTCAACAAATGTCTGTTTAACTTCTTACTTGGACAAAATTACTATACGAGGTCAAAATCTTCAATTAATTTTTAATTTGTTTAATACCTTATATTCTACTTCAATTTAGTTTCTTTTCTTTTCAATTTGATGTAATGAAAACCGATGAGCATTTTCGTCTTGGAGCCATTAGAATTCTTTGTGAAATTAGGATTAGAACAAATTGGTTAGACGTTAGGAGCTGACAGTATTAATAATGGGCTAAAAAAAAAATGTTATCCCATTTAAAACCATTAAAAGCCCACTCATTAGATCCATATAAACCCCACTTATACCCACTAGATACCTAGAGCGCCAAGGCACCACTCATAACGCCTGGAGCGTACGCGCCCGTCTTGCACTGCCTTCTATTCCCTTATCGCCTAGACTAACATAAAGCGCGCTCCTCTCACTATCTCGTAGCGCCTTAGGCGCACTTTTTCAAACCAAGATAATAATAACTAAAGTATATAATGGTTCGAGAATGTCCACCAGGAGCGGCTCAAGCCTACTGGGGGCCTGAAGCGAACTTTTAAAATGGGGCCTTCTTTACTATAAGTTTTTTAATTTATTATATTTTATATAAAATTTATTTTTCTAGCCTTTTTTGATGCAAAATCTCTAATTACTTCATTAAAATCAGTTTCATTAACTAACTTTTTTTCAATTGATAAAGTAGCTAATCCATTTAACCTTTCATGTGACATTGTTGATCTTAAATAGTTTTTCACAATTTTAAGCTTCGAAAAACTTCTTTCGGTTGAAGCAACGGTCACAGGAATGGGTAACATAATTCTATATGCAATATAAGCATTTGGAAAAGAATCAAGTTTTTTAATATAATTAAGTATATCAATTGGTTTATCATTTTCTACATTTTTTATTTCTCTTAGAACCCTTAACTCTGAAAACAAATGTATGCCATTAATATCGGAACAATCATTGTGTTTTAGTTTTTTTTCAAGGTTAAGACAACTATCTTTTAGATTTTTTTCATCAAGAGACTTTAGTTTTGATACGCTAAATAGAAATTCGAAAATAGTTTCATAGACTTTAAATTGATCAAATCTACTTTGAAGAGATGAAATAGCTTTATCAATAATATATAAGAAATAATCGATTTTGAAAAACTCTTAAGGATTTTTTATGGTTTCATTATCAACATTATCATCAAATCGCCTATTCCTATGGAAAAGACGTCTTTCATGAAATTTAGGTTCTACATTCATTTCGTTAGTAATTTCTTTAGTGGTAGTTATAGCATTTTCAAATCCATTAACTCTATATTTTATAAAGAACTCAACAAGACCTTCTAATTTTTTTCTTGCATCTATAATACATATATCCATTCTTTGCAGATTTTTACTAACGGAATTAACCGCGAATAATACATCATACCAAATAACCATCCCCAAAAAAAACTCAAAATCAGTTAGTAATGTGTAGCTAAACTTTCAGCCTCACTTTTAGCTTTAGGATCACTATTAACATCATACAATTTCCATAATGCATTTTTTAATTGAGGTGCTTGATACCTTCTAGCTTTAACACTTTCTATTCGACTTTTCCAACGTGTTTGTGATAATGATTTAAGAGTTAAGTTTGGTAAATGATCTAATAGGATTTTCCACCTTTGAGGGGATAAGGAAACAATGAATATATACGTTGCACAACCCCAAAAAATTTAGTAGCTCCGCAACAAGAAGTAGCCATATCACAAAATAATAAATTTAAACTATGACAACCACATGGTGTATAAAATGCTCTTGAATTTATATCTAAAAATCGTTTTTGCACTCCATTATGTTTTCCTTTCATATTAGATCTATTATCATAACCTTGTCCTCTTATATCATTTATATCAAGTCCTATTTTATTAATTTCATTCACAATAGCATCAAAAAGGCCTTTACCGGTTGTATCATTTACTTCTAAAAATTCCTAGAAAGTATTCCATAATATTTATAGGACTAGATGATATATCTAAACATCTTAGTATAATAGACATTTGTTCTACATGATTAGTATTGGGAGTACAATCAATTATTATTGAAAAATATTTTAATTCTTTAACCTTTTTAAGAGTTTTAGTTTTGATCTTACATGCTAATAAACTTATTATTTCGTTTTGGATATTGTGTCCAAGGTAATGATTATGAATGTCTTTTTTCTTAATTCTTCGAATATGTTCTTGCATCACCGGATCAAACTCGGGAATCATTTCTATTGCTGCTAAAAAGTTTCCATTATTTTCTTCGTAAATTTTTACATTTTTTCACGAAAAGCTAAGCCTCTCTTACCTAGAGATTCTACTACTGCTATAATTCTTATTAATACTAGTTTCCAATGTTCTTTATCTCTGTTTATTTGCTCATGTATATCTTTATCAATTGTATTATTTTCTTTTAATCTTGTTTCTATATCAATCGACACATTCATGTTTGCAATATGATCACTACTTCTTTCATGTCTTTTCAACTTTGCACTTATGTTTCTCCAATCATTGCTACCTTCACTAGCTAATTTACAATTACTAGAATTGATGTTAAACAACTTACAACAAAAACAAAATGTTTTATTTAAATCTATCGAATAAATTAGCTATCTCCGTTCATACTTTTCACGGTTTGACATTTTTTTAATATATAATGAAGAGCTATAGTGTCTTAGGGATTCATCCTTTGGAAAATCAACATCCACTACTACAGAAATAGAAATAGGGACCTCTGATAGAGACCGGTTATACATGGCTTAAAAACAAACTGGACGCTAAACAGAACAGAGTCCGGTCAATAGAAACTTGCGGTGGTCTCTTTTTAATAAATCCGGTTGTTTATCATTTAACCGGACCCTTTTCACTATCTTAAAGTCCTGTTTTTAATTTTAACCGGACTCTATTCAGTAGTCCGGTTACTTATACGATAACCGGACCCTTTTCTCCCAATATAGAGTTCAGTCCTTTTGTTATAACCGGACTCTCTAATAGAGTCCGGTTAGTTTATAGTTAACTGGACTTTTTTCAACCAATTGAGTCCAATTCTTATATAAACGGACTCTCTAAATTATTTTTTTCAACAAATTTTAAACTGTTCTCCAGCAAATTCGGTATTGTATTGCTACGTAACAACAACTTTCAAATACACATTTATCTCATTAATAGTAAATTATTTCATCTGCACCTAATATTTCATCAACAGCCTCCATATTCAAGACGAACCGATTTCTTCAGTGAATATTTCTTCAACTGTTGGTATAAATATAAAAGAGGTATGTTATTAATCCTTTATATATATGACAATTAATATTATATATACATGTCTACGTAATGTATAGCCAATATCTCTAATATATTTTGTTTTTCAATATATATAGGTGGTGGGTCGTTTGAAGACTTCATCTATTCGGGCACAAAGAAATTTACATAATTCGCTAGCTTGTCTGTAGACATATAAGAAAGGTATATTTACTGCATCTTCAAGCCATTTATATGGGATAATATTTTTATCATTATATTCATTTAGTATATGGTCAAAATCATATGCCGTAGGTTTATACCCGTCTGAAATTAATCTAATAGAGGTTAATTTCAGATTGTCCCCGTATTGGGACTGCTTTTTGAATACTTTGTCTCATTTAGGATGTGAATGTGTATTAATAAATTGAGTGTTTAAGAAAAATATTGACATTATTTTTTCTTACTCCTACAAGTTTGCGTTGTATATGCATACTTGGGGGGTTAAGGAGAAATAATGCCGATTTTTTCTTAGATACTCAATTTATTAATATGCATTCACATATGAGACAAAGTATTCAAAAAGTGGGTTAGGTGGACACCTGAAACAATATGGGTATCATGCATGCATACATCTTGTTAAAATATTTTATTTGTATATATTTTCAGATGGATCGTAGTAGATGGATGTACAAGATCCCACGGACTACTCCAGAATATATTGCAGAACTGTCTAATTTTATGAAAGTTGCAGAGGATGATCGGGTGAATAAAGGGAAAAAGAAGATTTCTTGTCCTTGTAAAAAGTGTCAAAATATCATCAACTATAATGATCAGAATGTAATTCAGAGTCATCTATTAGTAAATGGCTTTATGAATAATTATATTTGTTGGTCGTGGCATGGTGAATTATTAGTTGATACGACAAGGGCCATTTCTAAATGTAACGATGATAACAACAATGATGACAATGATGACGATAACGATGAATATAACAGAGATGATAACAACGATGATGATGAGTATTGTGATAATTTTAATGACATGTTCAATGATTTGGAGGGTAATGTTGATGAAGATGAATTTGAAAATTTTCAAGAAATGTTTTTCGACACAGAAAAGCCACTATATATTGGTTGTACGAAATTTTCAAAACTTTCTGCAGTGCTAAAATTGTTAAACTTAAAAGCAAATAATGGTTGGAGTGATACAAGTTTCACAAGTCTTCTAGAGCTGTTGCATGAAATGCTTCCCGAAGATAATGAGTTACCCATTTCATTATACCAAGCTAAAAAGATTGTTTGTCCTATGGGATTGGAAATTAAAAGAATAAATGCATGCCCAAATGATTGTATATTGTATAGAAATGAGTACAAAGACCTACATGAGTGTGTTACATGTGGTACATCGAGGTATAAGCAAAAAAACCAAATGGATGTTGATAGTGATGTGACAAAAAATGGCCCCCCTGCCAAAGTGTTATGGTATTTACCCATCATACCAAGATTAAAGCGTTTATTTGCAAATCCTAAAGATGCAAAATTATTGCGTTGGCATGCCGAAGAGCGTAAAGAAGATGGAAAATTAAGACATGTGGCCGACTCTCCTCAATGGAGAAATATTAACTACAAATTTGATGAATTTGGAGAAGAGATTAGAAATATACGGTTTGGACTTAGTTCAGACGGAATTAATCCATTTGGAAATATGAGCAGTCGTCACAGTACTTGGCCAGTTCTTCTATGCATTTATAATCTACCACCTTGGTTATGTATGAAACGTAAATACATCATGATGTCATTGTTAATCCAGGGTCCGAAACAACCCGGAAATGACATTGACGTTTATTTAGCTCCATTAATTGATGACCTTAAAATATTATGGAGTCAAGGCGTTCAAGTACATGATGCGTATAAGAAGGAAAACTTCAAACTGCGGGCCATGATTTTTTGCACCATTAGTGATTTCCCAGCTTATGGTAATTTGTCAGGATATAGTACGAAAGGTACTAAGGCGTGTCCACTTTGTGAAGATGACACATCATCGAGATGGTTAACTAATTGTAAGAAAACAGTGTACATGGGTCATCGAAGATCGCTTCCAAATAGTCATCCATATCGTAGAAAGAAGAATTTATTTGATGGTACTATTGAGGATGGTCATCTTCGACCACCATTAGACGGAGAAACTACATTTTCACGAGTTGAAAACTTAAACATTGTGTTTGGAAAAAAAAGTTCAAATCGGGAAAAAACGCTTTGGAAAAAAAGGTCCATTTTTTGGGAATTACCATACTGGGAGCATTTGGAGGTCCGACACTGTATTGATGTTATGCATATCGAAAAAAATGTATGCGACAGTTTGATAGGTTTATTGTTAAATATTCCAGGGAAAACGAAAGATGGACTTAATGTTCGAAAGGACATGGTAGAAATGAAAATTCGACCAGAGCTTAACCCCGTTGATAAAAAAGGAAAGAGATTGTATCTGCCACCGGCTTGTTATACTATGTCAAAGGAAGAAAAAACAAAATTCTGCCAATGTTTGCATGGGATTAAAGTTCCATCGAGCTATTCTGCTAACATTAA
The DNA here is from genome assembly GCA_963921325.1 of Logfia minima. Taxonomy (NCBI): domain Eukaryota; kingdom Viridiplantae; phylum Streptophyta; class Magnoliopsida; order Asterales; family Asteraceae; genus Logfia; species Logfia minima. Next base: position 7,727,192 of record OY992773.1, read on the forward strand.
GAGGTTGGTGTCTTTAAAAGACAATAAATTGCTCGACATGAAGTCTCATGATTGTCATGTTTTAATGACACAAATGATCCCAATAGCAATTCGTGGGATACTTCCGGACCGCATCCGACATACAATCACAAAGCTTTGCTTATTTTTTAACATGATTCATTCGAAAGTGATTGATCCTGAGGAGTTAGATGCATGGCAAAGTGATATTATCATGACTCTGTGCCAGCTTGAGATGTATTTTCCACCTTCCTTTTTTGATATTATGGTTCATCTTGTATCGCATATTGTATATGAAATGAAGGCTTGTGGTCCTGTATTCCTACGATACATGTATCCATTTGAGAGATATATGGGTTTCTTAAAAGGTTATGTAAGGAATCGAAATCGACCAGAAGGCAGTATTGTTGAAGGATATGCTTCCGAGGAGGTAATTGAATTCTGTACTGACTACTTAAAAGGTGTACAGAGTATTGGGCTCCCACAACCTCGACACGAAGGTAGACTTCAAGGGGTTGGGACTATTGGAAGGAAAATGGTTGTTGCAACACGAGATGAAATTCACCAAGCACATTTTACTGTCCTACAACATATGACCGCAATTGATCCATACATACATGAGCACATGACATTGTTAAAAGAGACTAACCTTGACAAGGACGATATATGGTTGGCTACCGAGCATAATAGAAAATTTTCTTCATGGTTGAGAGAGAGAGTAAAGAACGCGAATGTTGTGGATCAATTAGTGAAAACGCTGGGGTCAGGTCCAGATTATGTGGTGGCCAAATTCCAAGGATACGACATTAATGGGTATACGTTTTACACCAAACAACAAGATCTAAAGAGTACCTTTCAAAATAGCGGAGTGACGTTAGTCGCCACAGCAACCGAATTCTCTAGGTGGAATCATGCTGGAAGGTCAAAAATTGCAAAAAGCTCTTATTATGGTGTCATTCAAGAAATTTTGGAATTAAATTATCATACTTTCACTATACCGATGTTCAAGTGTAAATGGGTTGAAAATAAAAAAGGTGTTAAAGTTGACAAAGATGGTTTCACAATTGTCAACCTTTCCACTAACGGTTATGCATCAGAACCATTCATTCTGGCAAAGCAGGCCACCCAAGTATTCTTTATTCAAGACCCAAAGGATTCAAGATGGCACGTGGTACTACATGGTAAACGACGTATACTTGGAATTGAAAATGTTGTGGACGAAGAAGAATATAATCAGTTTGATGAATTGCCTCCATTTTCTATCGGTATTCAACCAACAAATGACGTTATTGATGATATTATTTACTTTAGAACTGATCACGACGATGGATTATGGGTTGATAAGCCTCGCGGTACGTGAAGGTATTTTTTTATTCGATTTTAAATGAAATAGTTTTATTAAATAAGTTTGTTATATCCTATCTTATATCCTAATCCTAATATATATGGTTTTTGCAGGAATATGCAATGATGGGAAATGAAGATATGCAACATATTGTTTATTTATTCTTATATTAGCTTTTTTTTTTTCCTTATATATTAAAATACAATACATTATTTATATTTATAATTTATTTATTTTCCTGACGAAAAAGAAATTATTACTTCTTATTACCCACAACTTATTTTTTTTTTTAATTTTTGTTATCTTTGCAGTATTAGATATTTATTTAAAAGTGTTTATTACAAAATAACATGTTATATGAAAGCTTTGAAAAAGTTGTTCCGTATCTCTTTGGACTAATTTGTTATATACTATTAGCGATCAAAGTTTAAGATATATAATGGACTAAGAATTAATCTTAATTAACATAACATGGCAAGTTTGCAACTTTCGACAAGAATTTAATTCGTTTGTGGGGTCCATAAATTTAAAAAATTATTATCTATTTTTCATAGATCAAAAAAATTAATAACTCTGTTATGATGCTAAGATATTTTTATGTATTTCATGGGCCTACAATTTTAAGCGGGTAGATAACATTAGAGTCCAGTTTTTACTCATTAAACCGGACTCGATTCATGAAAAATTTGGCGGGCTGGGTTGTGTAATATTTGGGATTTCACAAAATTGGATTATGAAAAATATAAATTCCCATTCTAGGGCTTGATTTTCAGTTTTCACTGCCACTAACTCCTTTTCACCTCCAGGTACGATTTTTTTGATTAAGCTACACAATTGGGGGTAATTGTTTGTCTTCTGTACTAATTTATTTTTAAACTTGGCTGACTAATTGACAGGATTTTGAGTATTGGATGCTATCTATTTTGTTTGGAGAAATGAATACAACATGAGGTAAGTTACGGTTTACTATCGAAGAAACAAAGATGTTATGCGTAGTAGTGGAGATAGTTATATATATATATAATATCATATATTATATTATATGTAGGAGGTTGATCGAGGCCCACTTGTTACACATTCATCAAAGATATACATTTTAAAATTCTGCTCATATGATGATAGTGCTCATTTAACATGGTGATTGTTATTAGTTAAACAATTAATTAGATAGGAAACTTGTCCTACTTGCAATGTGTTAACGATTTATTTACTGCGCGTTAGTTCTAACTTTTTATATGAATATTAGTTCTAACTTTTTATGTAATGTGTTGACAGCTATCTTTTTATTTTGTTCTTGAATTTTGTTTGTTTTTTTGTTTCTTGATGTCATTATACATAGGCATATGTATTTGGTCATTCTTATATTTTTATTTGCTTTGTGATTTTGATATATTGGCGTGGAAAATAGAAGTATATTCAATTGAACATCTATGTTCCAAAAGTAACTAAAAAATATGGAGTAGATTTAATATATGATACGGAGTACTTTATTGGTCTTTAGTTGCTTATTTTTCTTTTCAACTATAAGCTCAATACTTGATATTGCTATATGAATTTGATTTTGAAAGTAGAGATGAAGTTATAATCATTGTTGCATATAGTATGAAAATTTAATAAAGGAACAGTCACTTGATATCTCTCATTTTTTATTAAACTTAATTCACAGTAAAAGGAGTAGTGAATCTAAATGACAATTTCATTTCATTTATTCCAACCAAACGGAAACTTTATTGGTGGAAAGTTGTTTTATATCTATTGAACTATGTTTAGATAATGTGTGCATAGCCCTGACTTTTTAATTGTTTTAAATAATGTATTCTATTTTCCACATCATTCTTATATTTTTTGTTTCTCAAATTCATTCTTATGTTTTTTTATTTGCAAGCTTGATATATTGCTGCGGGTATTGTATATATTCGAGGTTCGTACGAAACAAAGATCTACTCATAGGAGTTAAATTTGCATCTGGAGGTGGTAGATACGAACCGTAACCACAATGGTAAGCTAGCTTAATTATGCAGTAATATTGGTAGAGAGGAGTACTAGTACTACAATAATATTGTTACCTGGGTATTCAAGTTAGGTATACTACTTATACATCTTGTTGATTTGTAAATACTATGAATATGGATAAGGATATGAAACTACTTTTTGGATAAATATATGAGTCTGCTGAATACACCATATTCATATAGATGAACATGTTCATATAGGTTCCTCACATACGGACACTGAATTATTAAATGAATAACTTAATGAGAAGGAAAATGATAGAAATCAAAATGAGGTTAGAAGATTTTGGTGTGTTCATTTATGTCTAAAGAATATTTCACTCTTTCATATATACTGTCTTAACTTTCCTATATATTTATACTACTTATACTACTAACTTTTCACACTAAATACTACTTATACTGCTTAGTAGTTAGTAGACTTCTTTGACATAAACACCATATTCATATAGATGAACATGTTCATTTAGATTAGCATTTATTTGTAATGAGTCTGCTGAATACAATAATCTAGAGAGTGCATATGATCCGAACCCAAGATAGAGAACTAAAAAATTCATTATATTGGTGATACAATGATATTTGTGTACCGATTTACTTTTCTCTTGTGCTTTTTTGTTTTAAAGATCGAGACCTATAGTTTTTTGACTTCCTGAAAAAAGGGCAGATTACTTTAAATGGGCTACTCTAATCTCTATTGCTAACTACATGGAGTAACAATATAAAATTAAATAAAAGGATTTAACTAAAAGGAAGCTAGTCAGAGGGGTTAAAACAACTTATACTGATCAATATTTTCATGTTTAGGATTCTGAAAATGAACATGAAATCAATGATGGTGTTGATGATGAGGAGGAAGAAGCAGATCAACAACAACAAAGGAGAAAGAGAGGCATTACTACATTACCAAAATTGAAGGCAACAGGAATCAAGTTTGATCGTAATAAACAAGCTATTGGAGAAAAGCAAGTTACATTTGCCCTTAAATGTGGCTCAATAACAAGGGCTAAGATTTCTATTAAGTATGATACTTGGAAAGACGTACCAGAAGTTGATAAAGATCAGCTTTGGTTAGAAATCAAGGTATATATAAAATATAAGACAAGTAGTTATCTTACTTACTTGAATTGTTCTATAGCTTAACATTTGATATTCTTCAGACTCTTTGGAACATTGAAAGGGATGATTGCAAACAACAAGTGTTAATGCAATGCAATGATGCCTGGAAAAAATTTAAAATAAAACTCCGCAATAAATATATGGATAAAGGATTGAGTCCCTGTGATACATACACATTTATTGAAGAAGATGTATGGGACTATTTTGTTGCGAAAGAAGATATAGAAGAAAGAAGGGTAACTTATTTTACTTTATACTAAATTATTAATTATTATATATTATTTTTTTTCAATCTTTCTAATTTGTTAATTATTTGTATGTGAAAAAGGTTATGCGTGAAGCAATGAGGGAGAAGGCAATGTTGAAGAAGAACCCTCCTCGTCTTGGACCAAAAGGGTATCGTGGTTGGACGCCAAAATGGGATGAAGAAGCATTGTCAAACGATACGGCAACAGAAATTCATAAGCTCCTGGACCCTCGTGCACGGAATTGGTTTCTCGGTCAGCTGGAAACTGGTGAAGATGGAACTAAGCGCTTACCCGATGAGTTGAGAGAAAAATTTAAAAAATTAGTAAGACTATGTCAATAGTACGAGTTACAAATTGTTGTGTGTTTGATATAAAAAAAATACTAATATGTAATCAATGTATATACAGTTACAGTTGCAGAAACAACAGTCGGAAGGAACATGGTCACCTGAGTTGGGAAACGATTTGTTATCTAGTGTAATAGGAAAGGAGCACTCAGGTCGTACTCGGGGGGTCGGAAGTACTGTCGGATTAAAGCAAGGAATGCAAGGATACCCTCAGAAGAAGAGGAAACGAAGGAGTGTGAAAGAAATGGAAAAGGAAATTGAAGTGTTGAAGATTGGTATGAAAATCTTGCAAGATAAAGTTACAGTCCTGAGTTCAAGGGAAGATGCGACATCGCCATCTACACCGACATTGACACCGACACCAACACCGACACCAGCACCAAAATCGGCACCAACACCGACATCGATTCCTACCCCAACACCAACACCGACACCGATTCCTACCCCAACACCAACACCGACATCGACGCCGACAACAACACTTACACCGGCAAAATTGGATCCTTTGGATGCGATAGTGGTAAATGTTTTTTTTATCATATTCACATACTCATAAGTATATAAGTACAAATACACATTAAAATGTTGCGATTTTCATATGTTTTGTAGAGGCCTGCCCCATGCGGTTTGTTGAAACCTTATGGTCCAGTGCAAGTCGTTGTTGCTTATGCGATGGTATATCCATATGAGCCTGGGCAGGTAGTACATGGAAGGCCAATACTACCAGACTATATGAAGGTGCAAATAGATGGTATCATGAAAGAGTATGAATCCTTTGAACTTCCAGTGCCGTTGTCTAATGATGTCACGAAACTCGGTCAAGTGAAGCATACTTTTATTCAATGGCGACGGAGGTTTATTTTGCTTGGGAAGGTACGTTTGTAGAATCTTACGCTTTGTGTAATTTTAAAACAAGATTTATTTACATATAATTAACAGAACTTTTTAACAGGGTTCCACTGGAAAACAATCAACTTCTATAAGAACTTCCAATGCTAGACCAGAACGAGCTTCAACAATGCGACCACGTGCGCCGACTACCAGCGACGTAAACGCTATTCATTTTTCATTAATGTTTCAAAATATTATGATATCTTATTTAAAATAGCTACTATCAATATATGTGCAGGTTTTACAAAAATTGAAAAGCTACGGCAATACCATTAACAAGAAACCCTTGTTTATGCGTGTTTTCTACCAGCGTTGGATGAACCGAGAGGATCCTACACAGTCGATAGTGATTTCTCTTATCGGCAAGGCATTTGGGCAAAACCCAGAAACGCAGGCATACCCGCTCCCAATTGAAGCAGAGGATGTCATGTGTCTGTTGAGGAATGATGAGCTTGATCTAGCGGTTATAACGTTTTTCGCGATGTAAGTACATTTTAATTTAGTATTCATGTTATCTTTAGTTGTAATGTATACTTTTATCTTGTGTAGGGAGCTATATAATACTCTACAAAAGTCGGACGAAAATAAATGCGCTTTCTTTAATCCGTATGATATTCAAGCAAGGGAGTGTCTTGCAGATTCGAATAGGGTCAAAAATTACATTCTTGATGCGATTATGCGGAATTCAGATAAAACGTTTTTTCTTGCACCTTACATTCAAGGGTACGTACTATATACTACTAACTTGTTAGTTATATAACTTATATGTTCATTGTGTATAATCGAAGGTTTTTAAATTTATAGAAAACACTGGACGTTGATTATACTCTGCCCTCATGACAACACGGGCTTCATTTTAGATTCCATAAGGGGTGAAAAGAAAGAAAGTGACTACGCATTCATAAAAGTTGTGCAATCGTAAGTAATTTCATAAAAAGATATATGAATTCATATTTGATTTGTTTATGAAAACGTTAACACAACAATATTATTCATTTTGTTGTTAGGACTCTCGGAGATATTCGCTGGCATCTTCCTACGGTAAATTATCTAACTCGTTCTATTTATCTATGTATGTAAAGATTTGTGTTAATAGGTTTTATGTTGGAGTATAATATTAGTATGTGTACATATTTGTTACATTGTATGTATCCTAAGTTGTTGTTAAAATAACATGAAAAACTAGTAGATAGTAAATTGATGATGTAGAGGCATATTATGACCATTGCAAGTTTACGGGTATGTACTAGCTTCAATTATATCAACCACAAGAACCCAATAGTCATTTAGGACGAAACTTTGTTGACAATAGTTGTAATTGAGTCCTTTTTTCCATGAACAACATTTAGGTATGACTCTTGCATTTGGATATTAATGCTTCTATCTACATGTTACTTAAATTTAGTGCAATCAACAAGAAGGCTCTTGGGAGTGTGGATTTTATGTGATGAGGTGGATGCATGATTTTGTCTCCTTTCAACAAGCTAATTTTCCAAACACAGTAAGTATCTTTTTAATTATTTTTGTATTTTGAATATTACATTAAGTTAACCCTTTAATTATTTGAACAAACATTGTTGTTTATTGGTTTTCACATAGATCCCTTGGACGAAAACAGCTTGCATTTCTGCAAATGATTTGGACTTTATCGCTGGTGTGTGGATTGAAAAATTCATAAACAACATTTAGGTAATTATGTAAAAAGTTGTTGTGTATTTGTGAACTTCATAAAAACTTTGTTTGCATTCATTTGGTTTACTTAACTTTGATATGTGTATTGATTTTTGAGTGTATCTTTTAAATTTGGTAGGTAAGAGAGAAGGGCGTACTAAGCTAAATTGGGTATTAGAAGGTCAATATAGTTGGTGTTGAGAGGATGTGATTGGTGTCAAGATAATTAGGATTTCAAGGTACTTATATGTATCTATGTAGACGACTCATAGAGAACTATGTAATTCTATATGTTGAATCATTTTTGGTTGATACTATTTTATATGTAATAAGTAGATTTGAGTTTTGTTGGTTGTATTTTGATTATATAATGAAAACTTTTATGTTTTGCCAAAATAATTGGATGTGGTACAAATTATTTGGAGAATACTATTCGATTTAATTAAATTTTAATAGGTTAAGAATTCTCAAAAGAGTCTGGGCATGTTGAAATAGAATCCTTAAAAGAGTCCGGTCAAATGTAAAGAATGGTCTCTAATAAATAAATAGAGTCCGGTTGGAAATAGTAAATATGGTCCCATTAATAAATAGAGTCCGGTTGGAAATAGAAAAATATGGTCCCATTACAAAAGAATAGAGTCCGGATAAAATGTCCACCGAACCTTTTCTTAAAGAATAGAGTCCGGTCAAATGACCGGACTTTAGAATAGATACCTCCCCCTATAGAGTCCGGCTAAATAACCGGACTCTAAAGGCTCATTTGACCGGACTCTATCCTTCCGTGTGTAGTAGTGATCAGTAATTTTAATTGGTCCAATTTCAACTAAGAACTCCCTTAACTTATTATCAATATTTTTCCATTGGCTTGGATCAAAAATATTTTTAGGACATGTGTTAAATTCATCAGCTCTTTCTTGTTCCACATTAACTTCCTTATCATCTAAGTTCATACTATTAGTTTGATCATTTTGATTATTTAATACTTCTTCCACATTCACTTCATTATCATCTAAGTTCATACCATTAGTTTGATCATTTTGATTATTTAATACTTTTTCCACATTCACTTCATTGTCATCAAAGTTCATACCATCAGTTTGATCATTTGAAGGACCTTCATCAATATTATTTGATTTATTCTTTTTTGTGGTTGTGAGAAACTTATCTAAGGCTTCTTGTTGAGATTTTATTAAAGCTTTTACTTCTTTTATTTTATTTTATTATTTTTTTTTTTTTTTTTGCAATTTCGAGTAACCAGATTCATATTTATGGGTTGCCATTGTTATATCTTTGATAGAATCTAACTGTTAGACCCTAATCACTATAAAAAAGTTTAGAAGGAATGATAGAATCTGATGGAGTGATACGTAGGCCGTGTAGTAGTGATTGAATTGCAAGTCGAATTTTGTTAAGAAATCGTTATAATGCAATATGAATTTCAAGTTCTCCCCTAATGAAAAAAAACTATTATTGTATCAATACATTTATTGATTTATACATATAAATAAGAGATGAATAATGCAAAAGATAAAAAATTAAGATTTAACAATAACTTACTTTTTAATCAAGAAGACAAAGCACCAAACTTATGCGAATTAACAGAAGCTCGGATTCTCAGAAAGTTAGATCTCGGATAGTCAGATGAAAATAAAGGTACAAATTAAAAGTTGAAGTAGTATTATAATCTTACACCCTTATAAATTGTTTAACCCTTTTATTCAATAAGTTCAATTTTTAAAAAACGGAAATGACACAAATACCCTTACCTAATTTTGGAAACGACATAGACATTAATTAAATTAAATGCAATTTAATCCATAAATAAACAAGTGTACATTTGAAATAAATGTTCATAAAATCACTAAATGAAATAATTATTCTACTAATTTGTGCGGGTATCTGCTAGTATAATATAACGATGTCAATTGTCGCGTGGCTTAAGAAAGACAAGGGAGTAAGGGACTACCACTGCTTTGAGGTAAGATTAAGAACCTTTGTCACTATAAGAATATAAAATTGAAAAATTTAATTTCTAAAAGTTGAGATAATGTTACGGGGGAAGCAGGGAACTGGCGAAATGAGGAGTCGATTAAACTAACTACAAAACCCTATCACATTTTAGGGTAATTAGGCCTAGGCCCATTTCTTAACTAGAAAAAACCGTGTACAATATACAATAATATAATAATAATAATAATAACAATAAAAAATTAATAATAATAATAATAATAATAATAATTATTATTATTATATTGACATATATATATATATATACAATTATACATATATATATGGGACCTTAAATTTTTTGAGGCCTAAAGCTCTAGCTTTACTCGTTTTACCCTTGAACCACTCCTGATGTCCACTATCAAGTGCATCCAATTTGATCGACATGCAAATTTGCAGTGGCCTTCTTGTATCCACAAGATAACTATGAGGGATTAAGATAAAAAAATACAAAATGAAAATTGAGGAACCATATTCTAAAGATTAAGGAATGATAAAAGTTTGGAAGAAACTATAAATGGCCAACTCAACACTAAAATAGACACAGAGACAGGATTTGACCTTGTTGATACTTGGCATTTGGCTAAAATAGACATAGAGATAGGAAATGACTTTGTTGATACTTGGCATTTGGCAACACTAAATAAGCTGACTTTTTTTCAACACTAGCAGAATGTTTTTGGAAGGAATGGAATCTGTCAAATAAATTGAATTATGAAGGAATTAGATTATGAGGAATTAGATTCTATATCCTGTTTGGTTGTCAGAAAATGGAATGGAATCAGATTCAATTCCTTTGCTGTTTTCTATTTGGTTCGTCAATTTGTCACAGGAATTGGAATGTGATTATGTGAATTGACGAAAATACCCTTTTTTGCAATTATTTTTTTTTTTTTTACGTTTTTCTTCATCTTTTTTACGTTTTTCTTTGTTTTTTTACGTTTTTTTCATTTTTCTTTGTTTTTTTAACGTTTTCCTTTAATTTTCTTCCTTTTTACGTTTTTGTTCCTTTTTTACGTCTTTGTTTTTTACGTTCTTTTTATGTTTTTATGTTTTTTTTTTCATTTTCTTCGTTTTATTATGTTTTTCTTTGTCTTTCTTCATTTTTTATGATCGTTTTATGTTTTTATTATCGTTTTTTCATTTTTTCGTTTATTTACATTTTTTTCTCGTTTTTTCTCGTTTTTTTGGTTCTTTTAAACGTTTTCGTTTTTGTCATTTTAAGATATGGTGCATCATGGTACTATAAAACGATGCAAACCGAAAAAAAATCGAAGTAAAACGTAAAAAAATGAAGAAAATACTTTAAAAACGAAGAAAATGAATCAAAACGAAGAAAAACGTAAAAAAACGAAGCAAAACGAAGAAAAACGTAAAAAAAACGAAGAATAACGTAAAAAACGAAGAAAACTTAAGAAGTTCGAAGAATAACGTATAAAATGTAAAAAAGGAAGAAAAACGTAAAAAACCAAGAAAACGTAAAAAAAAAGAAGAAAAACTTAAAAAAAAACGAAGAATACAAAGGAAAACGAAGAAAAATGTAAAAAAAACGAAGAAAAGCGTTAAAAAACAAAGAAACGAAGTAAAACGATGAAAAACGTAAAGAAACGAAGATTAACGTAAAAAACGAAGAAAAAGGGTAAAAAAACGAAGAAAAACGATGAAAAACGTAAAAAGGCGTATAAAAACGAAGAAAACATAAGACATTCGAAGAAAAATGTAGGTTGAGAGTAGTTCAACCTTTTGGAGATTCAAGGGAGGAATGGAATTAAATTCCATCGCACCTCCTAAGGAATGACAATTATTTAAATGAAGGAATGTAAAGATTCCTACGAAATTCAATCGCTTTCATTTTGGCCAACCAAATACGCTACAGAATGGAATTCAATTCCAATTCCATCATAATCCTTCAACATTCTTTCAACCAAACGGGACCTAAAATAAGCAGACTTTTTTTCACTAGAATGTTAAAGCGGCGTTTCGGAATAAGTTTATGGATGAGCTGTTAATTTACTTATATGCATTGTGTAACGTCTATATTAACTTGATTATGATGTTTATAAGGATAATATTATGGAAAAGGTCAGGAAAACACAAGTGAAGATGAACCGTCTTTGAGGGTGAGCATGCTGGACGAGCACACAGGAACAACCAAATTGTGAGAGCCTCCATATTTATCTTAAAGTGTGATACAAGGATATATAAGAAGTATATCATTCGAACAAGGATATACGTCCATTCAAGAGCTAGAGACCAATTATAGGCACAAAAATTATTAGAGAAACAAATAAAGTATTTGAAATCTGCATTGTTAAGGATCACTTTCGATGATTCTTAAAAATCGACTTATTTAATATTTGTTAAGAGGGTCTAATTTTTGCAACTGAAAATTGTGCACAGTTGGCTCCAAAAATTCGGAGACTGCCGTGTTAAATGACAACATCTATGAAAAAGATCAAAATGCGATACATTCAATTTTGTTATATATAATAGGGTGATGAAGGAGATTACAAACTGTTTTCAGCGTGTAGTCTATTTGGTTCTAAAAATGGGAGAATCTGGAAAGTATATCAGGTTCAATCCCTACCAACAGTTAGGAGGAACCAGATCTATTAATTTTTTTAATTTTATTTTTTGGTATTGTTGGATAGGTCGGTTAAGCCACCATATGAGCGGCCCGCTCATGTGATGGGTTAAAGGCGGTCTGATATGGACATGTTGAAGTTATCGGAATTTAACATATTGAAAGGAGATTACAAACTGCATATTACTGAGACCAAGAAACTCATAATTTGATAATGTGACACTATAATACTGATGGCAAAAAGAGTTGGTCGGGTCAGTCAAAGCTCTCACGGGTTGGGTCAGCTCTAAAATGATGATTACATGTCTTAACAATAGGAAAGACTAGGGAGACTTCTCCTGATGTTGCATCAAGATAGTATACTCTTTGAAATCGATCAAGTTCAACCCATTTAGCTAAACAAGTTATTTAGTTAATGTCTGAGTTAGGTACCATTGACACTCCAGCAGGCCAAATCGAATCCGACCCATTTATCAAATAAGGTCGGGTTTGGGTTGGATAACTTCAACCCGCTAACTGGATCCGAATTGCTTTTGAATCAACAAACAAAATTTTATTTGCGTTAATTTTATTTCCGTTAAGTAAATAGAGGTAAGAAAAGATCTGTTAAGGAGTCCTATTTGGTTAAGGACTTCAATTAAGCGTATTCCGAGGGACAATTCAAGTACCCACGGTATATAATATATAGTTAAAAAATTTATTAATATAATCGCATATCAGTTGTGAGGTAAGGTATGGGGTTCTATCAAAGACACCCCCATTTTCCCCAACACTAAAATATCATAGAAAATGACATCAAAGTTGTAAGCTTTTCACACATAAACAACCATTATCGCTAAATAAAAAATAATAATATATTGTAGTACTACTTTAAAATTTTAATATATAGCGTATGAAAGAAGATGAAACTTGTTCTTTGAGGTGGGTGAATTATGCTTTCACTTGTATTGCCCTGCCATGTGAATGACCTATTCAATTCAAATAAACAAGGAAAATGACAAAAATCCATCCGTTCATTCCGGCCATTGTCACATGCTCTCACTCTCTCATTAGATTAGGTAAATCCAAGTGTTCTTTCGATTATAAAAGTTTAGTACTAAAATGTTAATAAACTATTGCTTAAATACTACTTGTTCTATTTTCTTTACTTACTAGCATGGTGCCGGTAGTCGTCACATATCATCTTCCGTAGATAAGCGGATTGATTTGTATATGTAAATATCCATCGGTTAGCGTTTGACTTATGGTGTTCATTTCTCTGTACCAAGTTTGGCAGGTTGCTTGGTTCAGGTAGTGTGTTAGTTTCTTATTACTTAAATTTAGAGACTGATATAATCAGATAACTAATGTGTAAGTTGCTTAATTCGTGTAGCATGCCCAATCAGTGTAAGATTTTATTGTTCTATACATGGACCATACACTACTAGAGAACCTGAAGATAGAAACAGATTTATCACGGCCCATAAATCCATCCTAAAATTCTGACGAATTTCCAACCATTTTTCAACGTCGGATGCTAGAGAGAGATTAACCACGATTATGGGACGGATTTCCAACGACCAATAATATGTGCAAAATCTGTCTTTAAATCTAAATATTCTGATGGATTACCAACATTATGTGTTATAAATAAATGTAATAGAAAATTTTAAAAGTTCAGTCCCAAATTGGTCAAAAAATTTTCTTTTTGGAATAATATTCTGGCGAACTATTAATAACTAAATAAAAATCATAACATTAAGTGGTCTGTCCCAAATCCATTGAAAAATGAAATATTTTGAGACGAATTTTAAACAAACTTTTTTATTTTTTATCTTTTATGTTTTGTACTTTTATATTATACAAGTACAATTAATCAAATTAAACTATCAAATAAGTAATTTTACATATTTAATGTAAGAATTGTGTTACATATACATTAACACCTTGTATCTTTTGTTGTGTATATATTTTTATATATTTATATATTATTATGAACGAGTATAAATGTTTGTAAGTAGTTATTTAGGGTTGAGTGTATATATACATTTTTAATTTTTTTATATCCCTTCTCTATTGATATAACAACAAATATTAGTGTATGTATTCTTGTTTTGTTAAAATGTTAAAAAATAATATATAAACTTATAGGTCCATCCCATATTTGTCGGAAAATATACAATTTTGAGACGGATTTGGGAAGGAATTCTTTTTAGCGTCGTGAGTGGATACTAAACGTTTAGTAATTTCTCTTCCGATCAAGATAAAAAATTTCATTAAAGTTGCTGATCCCATGCATATTGTATGCATACCCTCTTTTCATCTAAATAAACCCTAAAGTCTTATTTCTCCACCCACTTTCTACCCGAACCTCCCACCTAACCTGCTGCCTCCAAGCTATCACCGGCGGCAAGGAGCTTAGGCTTCTTGAAACTGCTAATCAACATGATTATTTAGAACGTAATTTCCTTTTTAATACTTATATTTTTATTTTGAACTATTGGTTTATTATATGAAGGTTTACTCTATTGATCTTTGTTTTAGCAAATATTATCTTTTAAAATGGAATCTTACTTTGCAATTGCCCACGATTAGGCTATCTTCCCGTCTTCAAGTGAGGTCCCTGAATTAAACTTTCATTATTAATTATTATCATTATTATGATGATGATGTGCATGCTTAAATTTGGTTGCTTTCATGGAAAACGTGAATGCTTCCTGTGATTTTGTAGTTACTTTTTTTCTTCTTTCAATTTATGTGGAGAAGGCATTTTGATGGTGAAAGGCTTTCATTATCAAAGTAGTATGGATTTAAAATTTTAGTTTTATGGTTCACTTCAATTCTATGATTTAGTTTAGGAATTTTTAGCCTAAAAGATTTTGACCTAGTTTATGTCATTTTGAGATTGGTAGTTATTACATGTTTGACTTTGTCAAGGAGTTTATCTTTTAGTTAGAAACTCAGTTCTACCATTGCATATGTATTGGCACTTAATGGCATGTATGTTGTCTGATTAAACTGTATAAGTAAGTTTATTAAAGTTATTATATTCATAAGTTTAAGATGTGTGGCATCAACGTTGCTACCTTATGTGCTACTTTATTTTTTATGTGCTAATTACTAGTTAAGCTTTGTATATTTTTCATGATATTTTGTTTCATGGCAACACTTTCCTTTGCTTTTAGGACAATCAAAAGCCGCTTTTAATGTGGAAGTTTCAACATTCAGCTTGATACAATAGTTCAAGTGAAAGACAAATAAATTCTTTGTAGCCAAGAAGGTAACTTCAAACGAGATATCTTAGGGCAACTTTGAACCCATTAATCAAGTTTTGCAAGTGTATAGTGAAAACATTTGATATAGTTGATTAGTTATTCTTTGTAGCCTTTTGATTGAATATCGGATTCATATAGTTGTATTGATTAGATTTATAGAATGAATAATGCAATTCTAGACATTGTTGCTTTGGTTTGTTAATCATGAAAGGAAAAAATACAGGAATTTTCTAGTTTGGGACGGATTTGAGAAAAAAGGCCGTCGGAAATCCCTCGGCAACTGCCATCGGACTTCCGTTGGCAACTTCACTGTCGGAAACCATCACCGTCAGCAAGGGCTTTTTCCGGTGGAAACGACCGTCCTAAAATTGAATTTTTCTGTTAGTGATTTGTATTGTATAGGTTTATTTTAGGAGTCAGCTACCCCTCGTCTACAGTATAATTGAAGGAAACAAAACTATCTAATATTAGTATAATTCTTACCTAAATTCATAAAACTAAGCGACGAGAAGATTTGATTCTAAGAGAAAATTTGTATGGTTGTTATTAGGTATTCAGTAGTCAACGATGGATGTACGCTAAATGACCAAATATAGGTGGGTGGGATGCAAGATATTTAAAGCTTTCTTAATACAAGTGTTAATCATTTCTGGATTAAAATTATTACTCTTCTCATCATTATCAATGATTTATGGTATTTGATACTCATTCCATCTTTGAAAAAAAAGTCCAAGAAAATACATTACATATTACTTCATAAACTAGGTTATGATTTTTTTAATGGTATTAATGTTAATGTTATTTTAAATTTTTAACCCCTTAAATTTATAGAAGAATAAAACACTAGTATTTTTCGTCTCCTTCAGCCAAATTTCCTAGCTCTACCCTGAGCATGTTATAACTAAATCTCTGCACACAAAAAATTGATATGAAATGAAATAAAATTCCACATTATGTATGTATGTATATGTAAGAAAGACAAATTAAACGAGGGAGCATTATTAACCAACGTTATACACAACAATTTCACCTCCTCACTTTCTTGGTCCTAATTTAATTGTTCATATTTTCATTATAGTTTGTCGTAAAATAATTATTCACGTTTAACTTCAACCATTGAGAATATATATAAGTGGGTGAGTACAAAATATAATTGGTTAATATTGTATATTTTTAAAATCTATATGTATTTGTATAGTGAACTACTAAATCGAGATGAAAAGAGTACTTAACATACAGACGTATATAAATGGTTTGCGTATTGTAAATGGTGGTTTACAAGTTGATTTTATTTTCTATGGGATTGTAGGAATATTGGTTACCCTAGGAATAGAAAGCAACCCCATCCTTCAAAGCTCATAGGGTATATAATATCCAATCTTTTAATTGTATGTTTATTTAATAATAATGTACATATACACCGGCCAATCATTAGGCGTTGGAACAAAACGAATATTTGTACTTGCAGTCCTCTAAATCTACACCAAACCAACATCAACTTGATTTGCAAGACTTCATGGATTCACAACCTAACTTCTGTTAGGTTTGGGCTAGTAAATGTTGATCATAAACGTAATATTTATGAATTGCGTCAATGAATAAAAAGTTAAGGAACTTAAGCCGGATAACACGATTACCAAAAAAAAACATCGTTAATAATTATAAGACCACTGCTAATTGGAGATCTAATGATAGAATTTGTCTAACTTACACTCTAATGGGGCAGAGTAACAAATGTCATACACATCATAATTTGGGTGAAATATATAGATTGTAGGTTAAGTTCCGGGTTCTAAATAAATACATTCGGTTAAACCGTGATTAGTGCATTCCATTTTTATCAGGTCCTTGTGATTAAAATCTCGTAAATCATTGACAAAATGTCTAGAGACTGATGCATAATAAAAACGATAGTTAACGGCTTAACGCTTACACGAATATTAAATTTGAAATTCATTTTCTTTTTTTTTATATTAAATCTAAGTAAATAATGACAATGAATCTAGCTATTTATAGGACTCTATTATAATGAATAGAACACTTATTCCTAACTAAATAATAACCTAATTAAACTAGGAAACAAATCCTAAACTTATATTCAAACTAAAACTAATTAATAAAAATATTTAAAAACGATTAAAATAGTAAAATGTCATTTTAAGGCCCTAAACGATCCCAAATAATCAAAATTGCCACTTTGTCCTGGCGAAGCAAAGATTTTTGCAAGTTTTTTTCAGTCTGCGAATTTCGTCCATTTACGAGATAATAAAAGTCAATCCGATACTTAGAAAATAATGATGACGATCTTCATTCCCACTGGTGATGACATCATCATCCGCATATTTTTACTCGTGATTTTTCACTCATTTTTCCGCACGAATTGCTCCATAAATGTTTCCGGTAACTCATTAATCGCGTCCTCATCATTCCCTGGCACTTGAAAAGCACTCGACCTCGAGTTCTCAGGATTTGCAGAAGGATAATACTTGTAAAATCGGAATCATTGAAGGTCTTTGAGATGGTCTTCGAAACAGGATCTTGTACGACCAAAAATTCTTCTACTGCTGCTTCCTATCAAAACTCACTGGAGATAAACAATCTTGTCGCGTATGACTTCAAGAGCTCTCGAATTTCTCCATAAACGTTTCCTGTAACTCGGGATCTTGCAGAGATAAACAAGTACCTCATCTCTTACCTCAAACACTTTAACCCAACGGTGCTTGTTGGTTAATGCGCTAAACTTCATGTTGGACTCAACAATCTTGTTGCGTACAACTTCATGAGCATGTTGCACATCTTCAACCATTCGAATTACCTTAACATTTTGTTTGCCAGGCAACTCAACCAAATAAACAACTTGCCTTGGCAGGGTCTTGTAAACCACAAAAAAAAGGAGAAGCTCTAGTCGAGCTATGATCCACACCATTATAAGCAAATTCTTCTTATGCCAAAGCCGCATTCCATATCTTCGGTTTCTGCCCACACAAACATCAAATCATGTTGCCCAAAGTTCGGCTAACAACCTCAGTTTGTCCATCAGTTTGAGGATGGGCAGTGCTACTAAAGTTCAACTCCGTTCCAAAATGCCTCTAAAGTTCAACCAAAAATGAGCAAGCAACTTGCTATCACGATCTGAAGTAATCGACTTTGGCACTCCATGTAAACGAACAACTTCTTGAAAGAAATGCTTAGCGACATGAACAACATCAGAAGTTATCTTACATGGGATGCAGTGAGCCATTTAGGAAAAACGATCATGTTTAAGTTGTGCCCAATAATACCTCTTTTCCATGGAAGCAATGTTTTTGTCTTGTCCAAAGTGTCATTCTAGATCACCGGGATGTAACTCCTTAATAAACTGGTCACAAGGAGATATACGAGGAATGCAGAGCCGATTTCCCTTGAATAAACAACAGTCTCTCCTTCGATCGCCATCAGGATACTAATAAGCTTTGATACCAAATGACACAGAACAAAAACATTAGTAAACCATAACACGAATATGAAATTCGAAATTCAAAGAAAAGATATTAATAAACCTAAGTAAATAATGACAATGACCCTAACTATTTATAAAAGGAGTCTCCTTCAATGGGTAGAACTCTTATTTCTTAACTAGATAATATTATAATTAAACTAGGAATTAAATCTTAGACTTTTATTCAAACTGAAACTAATTATTTTAAATATTTAAAAACGATTAAAATAGTAAAATGTCATTTTGAGACTCGAAATGATCCCGAAAGGCTAAAATTGCCCCTGGGTCCTAGAAAAGCGAGGATTTATGCAAGTTAGGCCGTTTTCAAGTGACTGTGCAAATTTTGCCAATTCCGAGATAGTAAAAGTCAATATGACACTTTGAACATAATGATGATGATATCACTCGATTTTCATTCCCACTAGTGATGACATACTTGTGTATATTTTACCCGTTATTTTTTACTCGTTTTCGCCACTCGAATTTCTCCATAAACGTTCCGCTAAGTCATTAATCGCATCCTCATTATTCCCCGCACTAGAAAAGAACTTAACCTCGAGTTCTTTGGATTGGGAAATGTAACATCCACTCTCCCTAAATAGTTAGCGTATATGCTTGCAATATGATTAAAATGATTAAGTATGACTTATATGCCTATTTGATAGTTAATTATGAGGATTATTGTGGAAATTATAAACCAAAACTTGCTTAAATGGTTGGAATACCTTAGAGTAAGCTAATGTAAGGTGTTAGACTTGGAAGATATAAAGAAAACAAAATGTAGTGTTTTATGGGCTTAGATGAGTAAAAATTGGAGTCTAAAAAAATAAAAAATAAAATAAAAAAAAACTGTGATTATTGAGGACATATTTTCAGGAATATTATTATTGAGGATGGTAGATAATTTCGTTATGAACGCGCAGGTGAAAGCCTCATCAATAACGAATTTCTGAGTGAAAAGTTATGCAATTTTTAGTGTTTAGTTGTCAAAATGAGTATTCAACCTTAGAGTAAGCTATTTTCTTCCCCATTTCGTTT
This sequence comes from Logfia minima, assembly GCA_963921325.1. Taxonomy (NCBI): domain Eukaryota; kingdom Viridiplantae; phylum Streptophyta; class Magnoliopsida; order Asterales; family Asteraceae; genus Logfia; species Logfia minima. The sequence goes on from OY992773.1 coordinate 7,747,183, forward strand.
CTAAACCTCTAGAAACTTCTAGGGCACCAAACTTGGGTGTTTTTACAAGAAATTGGTGAGATTTTGTAAGATTATTGAAGAATTCAAAGGTATACTTCCATTCTTTACTATGTGTTCGATTTGAGTTCAAGAAACCATAAAATTAGGGTTGCATGTTCAAGATTATAAGTTGAAATCTCAAGATTGTGTAGTATAGATGAATAGATTATGTTAGATATCTTGTTATTTAACTATATACATGAGGAAATTGCAAGATATGTTGGAAACATTGATGCATAATAACATGTTTCCAACCCTGTTTTGAAAAATTCGTATAAAATCAAGAAAAAGTCGTTTAAGGGTGATTCCAGTGGCATCTGAAAGGTATTAATGTCTATCGTATTTTGTATTTAAACATTTTAAACTAATTTTAGCCTTAGGATGGGGAAAAATCGCACTTTCTACAATTCTGTCGAACTTAGTTATGACAACATGTAGTTGCTGTATTGTAAAATTCATAGAAAATCGAGGGGAAATCCTAAAAATCTATAAGAATAGACTTTGGAAAGATAAGAGAAAGTTCTATAATTCATATTTAGAAGTAATTTGATGATTTTGAGTCTAAGATGGGTAAAACAGGTATGCAAGTCACAACTGTACAATGAGAAATTAAAGTGGATTTAATATAAGCAAAAAGGCTAGTTGGGTTTATGTTGTGCAATGCTTATAGGTTTATGTGAACTCCATGTGTTGTTTAAGACTTTTGGGAAGTGTTATCCAATCATTAGGTTGATCTTGATGCAAATTCTTTGTTTTGCCATTTGGTTTGACTTAACCGAATTAAACACTGAGTTTACTGTGATATATGTTAATTATTTGTTATATAATTATATGTGCTATCCTTTTGTTATGATCCATGTTGTATGATGCGCTGGTTGGTCAATAACCTATGGTGGGTCCAGGTGAGACAACCAGAGGGGTTGTTCCTTAATCATCAGACCCGGGGAAGGATGATGGTTATGCAGGGAGGTGAGTAGAGGGTTTGTGCAATACCCCGGGAGGAGGATCACGGTTTATGGTGCCAAACATTATGTTTTCTCTCATGTTTTATACATTGATCTTTGGATAATGTACAAGTTATGCATAACATTATCTTGAGTATCTTTTGTGCTTGTTTCATGTGTTTATGTGATTGAGAAGCCATTGAAAGTTAATTGTCATTGTTTCTTCCTTGTGAGGTTATGCGCCTAAATAGTATATCCGTCGAGAATTGATCCTTGTGTTTCTTGAATACCCTTGTATGTGTAGTTATATGAGACATGATGCACATGCTATCCATTTAAACTCACTAAGCTTTGTAGCTTATCCTTTTAGTGGTAAACATTTCAGGAAGAGAGGATAAGGGTAAAGAGCAAGTTGTAAACCATTGATTGTTCGGGTTGGAAACAAGGATTGTCATATTTTGGTACATGGTAGTTTATGCTTTTTGGGTAGTTAACTTTTATAGTTTATCACATTCTGGGTTAATGTTTCTCCGAAGAACTTATTTTAGATTTAATATGTAAAAAGTTGGTACAAAAACATGTCTTTTAATGGTTTATATATATATGTATCCCATATCTTCTGGGATTAAACTTTATTATTAATTTTAGGAGCTCTTTGTAAATCTTGGATTGGTAACCTATGGGTTACACAAAAGGATAATACTTGTAAACATGATAAACATTGAAGGTCTTTGAGATGGTCATCGAAGCACGAAGATCAACGACATAAGAATTGTCGTTTTATTTTACGCAAGATCTTGTATGACCCAAACTTCTTTTGCTGCAGCTCCCTAAAAAATACCATTGGAAACCGTTCCTTGCGGAGATAAACAAGTACCTCATCTCCTACCTCGAACACTTTAACCCGAGGGTGCTTGTTGGCCGCAACTTTATACTTAGCCTTAGACTCATCAATCTTGTCGCCTGCGGCTTCATGAGTGTGTTGCACATCTTCAACCATTTGAATTGCCTTAACATTTTTTTTGCCAGGAAACTTAATTAAATCAACAACTTTCCTTAGCGGGGTTTTGTAAACCACAACAAAAGGAAAAGCTAGAGTCAAGCTATGAACTGTACTATTATCAGCAAGTTCTGCTTGTGCCAAAGTCGCAACACACATCTTCGGTTTCTGCCTACACAAACATCGAATCATGTTGCCCAAAGTTTGGTTAACAACTTCAGTTTGGGCAGTGCTACTAAAATTCAACTCCGTTCCAAGACGCCTGCAAAGTATCAACCAAAAATGAGCAAAGAACTTGATATCACATTCTGAAGTAATCGAGTTTGGCATTCAATGTAAGCTAACAACTTCTTGAAAGAAAAGCTTAGCTACATGAACAGCATCATAAGTTTTCTTACATGGAATGAAAAGTGAGCCATTTTGGAAAAACGATCCACCAGAACGAACACAAAATCAATGCGTGGTTGAGTACAAGGAACGCCAAGAACAAAATCCATAGAGATTTCCTCCCACGGTCCCACTAGAATGGGAAGTGGTATGTAAAGACATGTGTTTTGAGCCGTTCTTGTACCCTCTTGACAAGCAACACACCTTTGGACAAAACTGCCTACGTCACGTCTAAGTTGTGGCCAATAATACCTCTTTTCCACAGAATCAATAGTTTTGTCTCGTCCAAAGTGTCCTCCTAGTACTCCAACATGGAACTCCTTAATTAACTGGTCACGAAAAGACGTACGAGAAATGCAAAACCGATTTCCCTTGAATAAATAACAGTCTCTCCATCGATCGCCATCGGGATACTAATAAGCTCTGATACCAATTGACGCAAAACAAAAACGATTGTAAACCCTAGCACGAATATCAAATTCGGAAATTCAAAGAAAAGATATTAATAAACCTAAGTAAATAATGATAATGACCCTAACTATTTATAAAAGAAGTCTCCTTCAATTGGTAGAACTCTTATCTCCTAACTAGATAATAATCTAATTAAACTAGGAATTAAATCCTAGACTATTTTTCTAACTAAAACTAATTTTTTAAAATATTTAATAACGATTAAAATAGTAAAATATCCTATTCAAGCTCGAAACGATCTAGGCTAAACTTGCCCCTGGGTCCTGAAAAAGTGAGGATTTTTGCAAGTTAGGCCGTTTTTCAGTGACTGTGCGAATTTTGCCAATTCTGAGATTGTGAAAGTCAATATGACACTTTGAAAATAATGATGATTATATCACTCGATTTTCATTCCCATAGTGATGACATCATCATTTGCGGAATTTACCCGCGATCTTTTACTCGTTTTCCCCACTCGAATTTCTCCATAAACGTTTCCGCTAACTCCATAATCGCGTCCTCATTATTCCGCCGCTCGAAGAACAACGACATAAGAATTTTTATTTATTTTACACAAGATCTTGTACGATCGAAACTTCTTATGCTCCTTTAATTACCCACTCGAAACCGCTCCTTGCGGAGATAAACAAGTACCTCATTTCATCCCTCATATACTTTAGTCTGATAGTGCTTGTCCGCCACAGATTTATACTTAGTGTTAAACTCCGCAATGTTGTCGCGTACATCCATGAGTGTGTTACACATCTTCAACCATTTTAGTTGTCTTAACATTTTTTTTGCCAGGCAAGTCAACCAAATCAACAACTTGCCTTGGCAGGGTCTTGTAAACCACAACAAAAGGAAAAGTTAAATGATCTAAAATCGATTTTGTTTCAAAATTCTTATGAATTTTGATTGAACTGTACGCATGTGTACATAGAATATGTTCAAAAGTAACCACCAAAACACATACATCTTTGAATAATATTGAAATGCTTTGCCAAAGGTTGTGGTTGGTGTGAACAAACTTGAGTATATATAAATACTCCTCACACAAACCACTTATTTATCTATTATAATTTTTACAATCTCTATAATATTATTCCTAACAATCTCCCCCTGATTGTAAACGTTGCACGGATTATCTTTAATTCAAACATATAACTTTTAAGCTTGATCGCCGCGGATCTTTTGTAAGCTGAGTACAACGTTGAAGTGCACTTTCCTTTTAATAATCATCACCCAACCTTTATCTTTGATGTTAATTCTTGAAGACACTCTTGAAGACAAACCCTTTGTCTGTTCTTCAACGGCAACTTCTAGTCTTTAACGAATTGTTGGAATATTTCTCTTTGAAGCTTGCACTTTAAAAGCACCTTTTAATGATGTTAATCCTGAAAGTATATTCCAAATTTTTGTTGCGGATGAATCCTCTTTTATCTATCTGTTCTCAAGCTCCCCATCAAACTGATATTCATCTTTTGGAGCTTGATTGGCTCTTGATTAAACCAATTCTTTATTCTCCAAATCTGCTCCCCCTTAAACCAATAACTCTTTTCAAACTTGTTAGAAAGATGTTGTAAGAATTCATTGAAAACCGTTGAACATTTTTTACCAATGAAATTTTCTTTGAATATTACTTTATCTTTCATTAAATATTTGTCAGATTCGTTGAGCGGCTTGAGCAGTATTCTGATATCTTCTTCCAATCCATATTCTATAAATCTCTTGAAATCTCGGCTTTTCAACCGTCATAGATTCCATAAGATTCTATCGAACAATCTTAGAACTTTCTCTTTCAATGTCACTTTTAATCGACTATTTTTCTTTACTTTTAATCAACTCTTTTTCTTCATTCCAATCCTTCATTGATCTTTACTATCTTCAAACACAAAATTATTTTTCTTTTGCCAAAACACATACACCTTGGAATAATATTGAAATGATTTGCTAAAGGTTGTGGTATCAAAGCATTGGTATTCGAGTTTACAAGTATTTGATTGAACAATTTCAAGAAGAAAAGGCGAGAATTAGCAGATTTTGGAGCAAAATGGGTATTTAAAAGTGCGTACTGTGATTATCAAAATTAAAGTGATACGTGAAGTGTTTATTAAATTCAACCGTGCAATCATCTATATATTTGATTTGGAATCAATTGGTGTATCATACTCAAATTCGACCAATTCCTTTCAATTTGAAATTTTTGGAGTAGCAGTAACTGTACACTTAAGAAGAACAGGGTGATCTCGACATTCATATCGAGCTCGATATATGGATCTCGATAACTCTACATGAACTTTTATTCATTTAGAGCTCGATATAGGTATCGATATCCACAACTTGATAGATGTTGTTTAACTGGAGCTCGATATAGGTATCGATATCTACAAGTTTGATACAAGTTCTTGATTCGAGATCGATACATGTGGTATTATAGTTTGAGTCGAGCTTGATATAAAAACATAATTGGTAAGTTGAGTACAACGTTGTATCAAACTTGCAAATTGGGGTGTATTTTAATGACTCTGCGTATTTCGTCCAAAACGAGACCGTAAAAGTCAACATGACACTTAGAAAATAATGATGATGATGTCACTCGATTTTCATTCCCGTTAATGATGACATCTCCGTGCGCAGATTTTACCCACAATTGTTCACTCGTTTTCCCCGCTCAAATTTCTCCATAAACGTTTCTGATAACTCATCATGCTCAGACGCGTAGCGGCTCACTTTGATCAAGTGGAGCATCTCCCACCCACCAGTCCCTTCGATTCCTCATGCGACAACTAGACTCCCTGAACTGTCCGGATAGTACCGCGATCATGACAGGACTCAAGGAGGAAGGTGAGTAGGGTTTGTGAAATGATGCAACATGATGAGATCTGAACCCGGAGAATTTGGTATCTTTCTATTTAGAAATAAAGGACCATAAGTATAATTTCGCATCATCATTGACGAAGTTTGAAAAGTAAACTAGAGATAAAGGATCAGCTAGATAAGAATAAAAGATCTTAAGCTGGCAAAATGCCTTCATTCCATGTGCATTCATTCTATTTGACATTTGTATTCACGAAGTCTATACATGCCTCGAAGAAAGTAAATGAAGCGAAAGGAAATATAAATTATGGTTAAATGTCTTAAAATACAACTAAATTTCAATTTTATTATGTCATAGGCAATTTACTTTGTTATGTTTCACTTAATGTACTTTAATTTTATGTCTATTTTTTTTTATGTAACTCGAAAATTAAATTCGTTGTTGGATGAATGAATATGATAAGACATGTTACACAATGATGCAATTGATTTACCATACAAATTTGTTAGACATTCCGTAGTTCAAGAAGTAAAAAAATATCATGTTTTATAGGTTTTGTGAAAAAAATAAGTATATGTGGTGTAAGTGTCAAATATCTGAATTCGAAAATTTCTAGTCCTAGTAGAGGTTTTCATAACAAAGCAATGAATTTGGTTTACAAATTATATAATGGTTAAAACCGGACACAAGTTGAAAGTATAATAAGGACATGAGACACAAAAGATATATTGTCTAAAAATAAACATAACTCAAAGTTCGTTGTGTTTTTAGATGATTAACCCTTCAAATTATGAGTTACGATGGACACCGAATCTACATTTGGGGAATCATGAATCACTAAAACGATGATGTGATATCGTAGCACGATTGTTATCATAACTAATCAACAAACACTATCATAACTAATCAACAGAAATGTCAGATTAATCAAAATATTTCTCAAAGCTAGACGGGAAGCGTTTGCTTTTGCAGTTAAAAAAGATGAAAATGAAAGCATCAAATAGCTGTTTGTTCTATATATATAAGTTAATTAAAAAACATATATTGTGAACGTAAAACGGATTTTATTATAATGTAAACATAATGCTAATTAACTTAAAAAAGTCAAGGTATTCAATGTACGTTGGAAGTCATAATACATAACTTGTCAAATTCGACATTCACAGAGAAAAAAATAAGTACTTCCGATCAAGTATACAAATAATTTATAATACGCGAAATCAACGGTTTTGTATCATCAAAATGTATTTTCATGAGTTTTATCGTAAGATGTTTATTGAGATTTAAAAATTGAATATGAATGAATGATTGGCAATGAGCAATCATTAGAATGATATGGAATTTTGCATTAATTAACAAATCCCCAACGGCCGTTGAATCCCACCCACCTACACTTTTTTCATCTAACTATTAATTAATTAAACAATAAACATATATCATTGACTCTTTTTTCTTCAAAGGGTAAGCAATTTATACTATTGAAATTGTAGTTAAGGTACCCGTTGAAATAGTAAAATTCAACCAATTGTACTATTGAAAGAGATGGTTACACAAATACGATCCTCAAAAACGCAACAACTTTTAATATATATAAACTCGGTACTTTGCCCTAACCACGTTTTAACAATTCAATTGATACACTTGTTGAAATGAACGAGAGAGAAATAATAGTATATGAATTACTTGCATCTTTATCTTTATTCGTATATATTTTAAGTAAATTTAATATAATTGTTTACTTTTTAGAGTTAAACTAACAATTTCACTACTAAAATTGTTCTGAGATTTTTATTAAATCGTGTAATTCAAAGGAAAACAAAAATGTAAATTGAATCCATGACTTCTTGTTCACGGGACAAAAGCAATTATAGATATTAAATCAACTGGCTTTTCGATCTCCTTACGTCATATGGCAGGAATCAAGGTTTTCTAATGGGTTTGTGAGTTTGTACACCATTGATCTAGGATTTATACCCCCTTCCAATGATTACCTACACACACAAAAGTCACATCTCTATCACCTCAATCAATACATCTACACACATAAGGGGGTCATCTCAGGGTGTATAAACCACATGACTTTTTTCTAATACGTTATATTTGTACATTTTATTTAAGTATAAGTTCTAATAGTTTTCTTTTTATACAATTAAACTCAACAAACGAAATTAACAAAAACGATATCGTAAGCAGTTATAAATATAACACTTAACACAGTATAAAGCTGAAAAACGAAATGTCTCATATACTTATTATTATATTATAGTATATAGCTAAAACACAATATTACGAGTTTTGAGTTGTATGAAAAGTTTATAAAATAAATAAAGATAGAGATGATAAGAGATTCGGTAGGTATGTGCCAGTTGGGATACTAGAGGAAAAAAGTCGAAAGGAATATGTTTAAAAAAACAAAAATTAAACTAAAAAAATGTGTTAACAGGGTGTCTCTTTCACCGTCCAGATTATAAAGTGAGGTGTCACTCTACAAAAACTGCAACAAATTTGCTTTTGGTCTTATTAAATTATTATATTACATATTAAATTTAATTTAAGATATAAAATATAAGATTGAGCGTGTGCCAATCATTGTTGATACAATGACATTGACACAATGTTTTGAACTCGGGTTCTACCCGAATGAGTCTTCGGGTCTGATTATTGGACCGATTGGTCGAATTAGGCTTTAAACTTTTCTTTAACTTTTATTATATTTTTTATTTTTTTTTAGAGTTGATTGACGGTAATATTAATGAAACTCTATATTTATTATAAATTTTACAATTCTAAAATTAAGATTTTCTATAACAATTTTATAAGTGGTCAAAGCAAACTCAAAAGTCAAACAAAAAAAATGGTGACTTAAATTTATACGTTCAAACTTTTAAAACTACAATAATAAATTATAATATTTGAAATGAAATATATAATGGTTATAAACTTTCTATAAAATTGTCAAAATATCATTAAAAGAGCTATTAGAAAAATAATTTACAAACTACTAAGGAATATTTATAAATACAAAGTTTTACCTAAATTAGTTAGCAATAAAACCATCTAACAAACATAATGTCTGGGTAACATAAACCACAACCTACCATGACATATATATATTCCAAGCCAAGCACACAAGTAGTAATTCCAAGTTGATCATGGTTGACTTACTAATTTGAAACGTTGATCTATGTGATTCCTGTCGAAATAAATGGGTCAAAGTCAGTCCGGTTCACCAAGTCAAACTAGTCTGACCAGCGAATCAGCCGATTCTTTCCGAGCTGAAATTCACTATTAACCCGGACTAGATTGGCTCGACCTTGAGTTTGGATCACGATCCGATCAATCGAATCACCCGAGTAGACCCAAAATTTACAATATTGCATTTACATGCCCCGCATTGGAAGAGGATGAATCTTATTAATTCATTGTCTATAAATTTGAGATATTCTTTGTGTTTAGGAAAAACCGAGTTAACGAATAAAAAAATGGTTTCTATCTATATGGTTTATGGTGATGACACAAAGTTAAGTCAGTCGCATTTAAGAAAATCTCGTGAAAACTTAGTTTTTCACTTTCTTATACTTTCATGATAAATTATGATAATATCTTTATTAACTTTCATGATAAATATAATATGATAGTACATCACTGTTTTGTAACTGGAATGGTTGAAATCAATGTCTTAGTGTTACGATTATAAAGACCAATTGATGTAAAACCTTTTTATTACGCTAAAACCGTATTTAACCAACAATTAGCATGAACTAGATTGCACTTACAATGAAAGGAACGTATTTGCAATAGCCTTTGTGTGAAGTATCACCCTATCACACTAGAATGTCACATCACCACTAAACTTATTATGATATAACGGTTCTTTTTATCCGGACTTATCACAATGAAAATTGAATGACGATCACTATAGTCAAACTTGATTACTAGATAAAATTCGAAACACCATTGTTTCTAAATTACCATTTCGTGTGCTCCCATATGTAGTTCTACCTACATGATTATGCCAAAATCGGTATCTACTATAATAAGTTTTTTTCGAGTATAAAGCCAAGAAATTAAATCATAACCTTTATCCGAATCTAAAATAATATATGTGGTTAACAATTCTATAAGTTAAAGTTAGAAGTCCTCTTATTTACCAAGAAAGAAAAGTAAATAAGACATCGATACTAACACGCTCATAAGATCTCATTTTCTTTTAATACTAAATTTACAAATGTTGTGTATCAGACACCATAAACACAATTAATTAATTAATTACCTTACAATTTTTTATTTATTTATTTATTTTAAACATATTTTTAGATTATTCTCTTTTAGTATAATATAGTAACATATAAGTAAATTTTATTATCGTATCAAACAATCCAAATTCGATATTATTAACTCATCTGTACACTTGCTACTTATACAATTAATTCACATGCTTGATGTATTAAATATTAAACTAAGAAAATAACAAAAAGAAAAAAATGAAGAAAAAGGTGAGAAAAAACAGTTGTTTACAAATTTGTACGAGTTTTCTTTCTAGTTATTCGTGAAACATACTGTAGTTGCACATTAAATTATATTGATTGAAAGGTGACGAAAGAAGAACACATTTTAGTGTTTGCTATATACACTGTGAAAATTGATAATTTTTGTTTTCATACTATCAAAACGCAGTTATCAAAAAGCACCATAACACCTACGGAAGAAAAACATTATTATCTTCTTCATGTCAAAATTACTTAGTTATCCTAATTTCAAAAAACACTGAATAAATTTTCCTTAATTCCTTCCACAAATAAAATTTAATATACTAATACATATGTGAAAATATATAAACAAATAAAAATGATGGAGTACATGTGTAGAAGTTCGAAATTGTAGCAAAACGAATAGAACTTGTTGAAGATAAATACTTGTTGAATCATTTAGTAGAATTGATATGAAAATGACATTATAATTTGTGAAGTTAAAGAAAATGAGTAACAAAATGTCTAAGTAAAAAGATCTTTCTACACTTTTATAATCAATTTTAAAGTTCTTTCTGCACTTTTATAAGCAACTTTTCAAGAATAAAACAGCTCTTTGACAATTGATGGACTTTAATATAGATAGTACAATTTTTAGCTTTTTATCTCTTTATCTACCCTCTACACGGGCTTATATATTATATATATATTAAATAGATTAGTGAAAAAGAAAAAAAAAACATAATAAGTCATTATGATTTGATGTGGCTGATGTAACGCTGCGAAGACCAATTTCTAAGGGGTGACAGAAGAATAACTAAAATAGAGAACAGTAAATCTAGCATGTCCCAACTGAATCACATGATTTTTAAAAATGACTTTAAATTAAAAGCCCAATACATAACTAAAATTTTATTAATATTAGAAAACTACATAACCAGTTTAAAACCATAATTTTATAAAAACCACTTTTATAAAGTATAAATATTTATTATGAAAAGTAATAAAATAAAATAAAAACTGTCTAAAATAATTGGTATTGGGCTTAATATTCTTAATTTTCAACCTTAATAACACAATATGACAGCTTATGAAGTCCTGAGAGAAGAAACAATAAATATTGCATGTTTTACTTAAAATATTTAATAGCTAACTTAGTGTTAAAAGACACAACATGACGGCTTATGAATTTCTAAGGGAAAGAAAATCAAATATAAGTTTTTTACATGTGTTTGGTAGTATATGTTATCTACTAAACAAAAGAGATCATGTAGGTAAGTTTGACCCAAAAGTTGATGAGGGTATATTTGTGGAATACTCAAACATTCCAAAAGCATTTAGAATTTATAACAAAAGATGGGAATGCATTGAGGAGTCCATAGATGTCACCTTTTAATGAAGCTTATGATGACTTATCCACAGACCTAATAGAATATGAGTCACTGGACTTTCATGAGACTTATATTTTTAAGGATGATAATTCATGTCTATTACCACCTAATCAGAAAGTTCATAATTTCTCTTTAGACACTGACGATGACATTTATGACTTTAGGTTATCAAATGATACATCAGTGAGTAATACATTAATGTTTCACCACTGCATCTACAAGTTCTAAATCTACCACTATACCATCATCTCACACATAAAGATCTACCTATGTCACTTTTGAACCTTAGAGAATGACAAAATGAACTAGGGTTCATGATATCAAACTCAATATTGGTGACCTATCTTCCAAGGTACAAACTAGATCTTCTACAGCTAACTTTTGTTTGTTTGTAAGCATTGTATCACTAATGTAATCAAAGAAGGTTGATGAAGCACTCACTAATCATAATTGGATATCAGCTATGCAAGAAGAGTTGGCCCAATTTGAAAGAAACAAAGTTTGGAAAGTTGTGCCTCAACCTAAGGGTAATTTGGTGATAGACACCAAGTGGGTTTTTAGAAATAAAAGGGATGCTAATGGAGTAGTTGTCAGAAATAAAGTAAGGCTAGTTGCTCCAAGGTATTTGCAATAAGAAGGTACTGATTATCATGAAACATTTGCCTCTTTTGCAAGACTTGAAGCAATCAGAATCTTTCTTGCATTCCCTGCCCACAAAAAGTTCAAAGTTTATCACATGGATGTTAAAAGTGTATTCCTGGATGGTAAATTATAAGAAGAAGTGTATGTAAGACAACCACTTGGATTCATTGATCCAAATCATCATGGAAATGTCTACAAGTCAGATAAAGCCCTTTATGGTTGAAGCAAGCTCTAAGAGCTTGGTATGACACTATCTATCTATCTATCTTGTTCAATGTGGCTAGATAAGAGGTAAATTTGATAGCACACTATTTATCAAGAGAGATAAGAAAGATGTCATACTGGTACAAATATATGTTGATGATATTATATTTAGTTCTACAAATGAAGCTGTGTGTAAAGAGTTTCTGATCTCATGACCAAAGGCTATAAGATGAGTAGATGGTTGAATTGACATTTTTATTGGGTTTACAAATAAAACAATCCAAAACTAGAATTTTAATAAACCAAGGTAAATATGTTAGAGATTTGTTAAAGAAATTTAATTTTGCATCATGCTCTGCACTCGCTACACCTATTTCACTTGTTCTTAAGTTGCATGCTGACCCAAATGGTAAATCTCTAAACATCACTACTTATAGAGGTATGATTGGGTCGCTGTTGTACTTAACTGCAAGTAGACCAGACATTATGTATGCTACTTGTCTTTGTGTTAGGTATCAAGCTTATCCAAAGGAATCCCATTTACTCATTGTCAAGACGATTTTCAGATATCTCAAAGGAACTGTTGGATTTGATATCTGGTATCCATCTGGCTCAGATTTCTCGCTAAAGGGATACTCTGATTCTTATCACGTTGGTTGTAAGTTTGATAGAAAAAGTACATCCGATAGCTATCAATTTTTAGGAGAAATGCTTGTAAGTTGGCCACGCAAAGAAACAAAACTTTGTTTGTACTTCTACCTGCTGAAGTAGAATATGTTGCTCCAAGTGGATTCACTACTCAAATTCTTTGGATGAGAAATCAACTAGTTGACTACGGTTTCATATTTTTCGATGTCCCAATTTATTGTGATAGTGCAAGTGCCATAGCTATCGCTAACAATCCTGTAATGCACTCAAGAACAAAGCATATTGATGTTCGCTACCACTTAGTCAGGTACCATGGTATGAAAGGTGATATTGAACTACACTTTATCCCCACTGACTACTAACTCGTTGATCTCTTTACTAAACCATTAGATGAGAAAAGATTTAACTTTCTCATAAGTGAGTTGGGTATGCTAAACTTAAATGATTAATAATGGTCACCAATGATACTCACTAACTGATCAAATCAGCACGTGTATTTCACCAGTGAACTATTTCCTTTCATTTACCTTTATAATGGTTTGTGCATGAGAATATATAATACCTAAGGCACAACTCACTAGTACGACTCTCCAACTGATTTGATCGGCAAGTTCATCATAGCAGTGAGTTATCTTTTCTATATTCATATATCCTCATATTAGTGAATAATATATCTTAATAAATAAATATGCTTCTTATCTACACCTTCCACTAATTTGATCAGCAAAAGTGTAAACCATGGAGTCATATTTAGTTATTTTTATATATTACTCAATCAATGACTCAACAATCTATTTATAAAAGGCCAAAACATCGAAAACATAAAAAAGAAAAATACCAAAAACATTCTCTATAACTTATTTAATATGTTACAGTCATTTTCATTTTAATAAAAATAAGAATTGAATGTTTGATACAGATGTCAAAAAGAAATTTTTAATTAACGGATTTCAAACACTTTTTGACACTTTTTTGACATTCTCTTTCCCATGTGACTATTTTTTCAGTGCACCACTTTCCGTCACCATTAATGTCACCTCAATACCACTTCCACCATTATCACAACCATTTTCCACCACGATTCATCATTGCTTGAAATATTATTTCAGTGAGATAAATCGATATAAATACCACATTTTCACTTATTCTCATTTATCGTTTTTATCTCATCTTAAAATATTTCAAACTCTCTATTTCTATTAAACCCTAAAACTCCTATGTTTTCAAACATTTTTCTTTAAAAATTGGCAAATCTTTTTTACAAAATGTTTTTTAACCCTTAGTCGAGCAAAAACAACATAAACCTGCAAATGTTGATGTAAATCATCATATCCAGTTTCCCAAAAACAATTATCTAGCTCGATTGATTGAGAAAAACGGGTTGGAAGAACTAATAATTTTTTTCAAGAATCATAAAATTCATTAAGCTCTAACTACTACTCCAGGCACCAGTTATCCTCAACTGCTTTGTGAATTATGATATACATGTTCTCGTTCTATTGAGAATTGGGTATTAGTTATTACAAGCTATATTGAAAACTATACCCAAACAATTTGATCACTCATGACCTTATCCGTAGAGCTCTTGGGCTCTCTAATTCCCAATTATTTGATTCATTGAGTACTAGTGACGATTCAAAGCAAGGAATCATCGATATAACCAAAATCGAAGTTACAAAACAAGAAAACTATTGGGGCTATGGATCCAAACGCTTTGGGACCATCCACAAGAAAACTATGGATGGTGTTTGGAACGTGTTAGTTGGTATAGTAATTCAACGCCTAGGTACAAAACAAGGCATTTTTGATCAATTGAATGCTATTGAGGCCCAACTTGCTTGGTCACTTATCTTCAATTTAAATGTTGTTTACGCTAGTGTAATCTTCAATGAGCTGGTTATAGGGGTCGCTGCTCCCACACACTTGGAATATGTTCCATATTCTAGGTTTCTAAAAATGCTCATTAAAGATCAATTTGATGCTTATGACCACATGCCATTCCAAGGCATGGCACCAAGCGTTGTAGGGACTCACATATTTTCAAAACCAACGACTTTGTCATTACTACAATCAATGAAAAACTAGCAAAATATTTTAAATCTAATACCCATTTCTTCATTTCTAGCTACCTCACTTTCACTAATTACCACCCCAGTGAACGGCAGTGAGGTCCCACCATCCACTACATCTCCATCCCAACCAACTCCCAAGAAAAAACCCAAGTTGAGGCCTTGGACGATCAAGGTTCCAGGACATAGAAAAGGGCGAGGATCACTTGTGGGTGATAACCGTCATACCCAGTGATCCGTTGAGTATAGACCCGACGCAACCACCAGCTTCTATCTTTACTTCCTCTATCACTGTACAAGGCACTAATGACTCGCTACTATCACATAGAGAGTTACAATTTTCAACTTCTATTCCCAATGATCTACCAGCTACATCATAAGCTGGTGATGACGAGGATTCACATCTATGGATATCTCAATGTCCAATGATAAACCAGCTCGCTGGGGGACACTGATGATACCTTAACATCATTACAACAAAAAAATGTTTGCTCATTCAGCTGAGTAATCCCAAGACACCCTCATGGATTAGTTTGACAATGAGGGTGAGTCACCAATAAGATAGTTGGATATTTTCTCCTCCTCTAGTGATGACCATTCATTCACTAGAGAAGATCATCAACCTGATCAACCACTGGTATTAGATGATTTGGTTGACCAAGTCATAGGAAACACAACTCCTTCTCAAGATGAAAAAATGATAGGTGTTATACCTATAGAACCTCAACCATTAAAACCGTAACCTCTTATCCTCTCTCTAGTGAAAACAATCGACACTCACCTCAGAAAAAGGAACAGTTTGTTGAATCTATTGTAACTACCAACTACTCCTCATGGAATATATTGCCTCATCTAGGCAGGACGTACAGATTCTTAACGATGCTAGGGACAAGGCTCATGAGTTTATCGGTGAACTGTCATAAAAGGAGATAGAACATGCCCAACTGTATAAAGACTTAGCTCCTTGTGCCGACAGGCTCACTGAAAAGACCAAAGAGATCGCTCTCCAATCCTCCATTCACTCTGAGCTTCCTAATAGATACATTAACAATTTTAAGTCCCTGGAAAAGTTCAAAAGGAATTTGAAAATGTGGTCACTACTCAAAACATTTCACTCGCTGCTCAACAAGAGTGTCATACGGGAGTGACCAAGGCGCATGCAGATTTTTATGATAGCATGAAGCAATACATTAAAGCTTCCTCTGCAATCATTGTTGAATTCCCTAAGGTTATCCAACAGGGAGAGGAAAAGATTGATCGTACAGTTAAATTTGTATTTGAAAGAGCTAAGGAGCTAGATGCCTTGAAAGCCGAAGTGGATACTCAAAGATTTACCTCATTAGAAATTCATGAGAACAGTGCTTGAAACAGTACGAGATTTGGTTCAAGATCTTGCAAGTAGTTATAGCACCTCCAAACCCAGCAACAAATCAAAAGATGTTGGTACTCAAAATGAGGCCACTTTCGTAACTTCCCTAAATGATGATAACAAAAAGGGGGAGGAGAAGTTTAAGTTAGCAGAATTTTGAAGTACTACTAACCATTTTTGAGAATCCAGAGATAGAGGATTTAATGGTCGCTGATAAGACTGTTGCTGAAATGAATGAACTAGTTGTTGCTCAGGATAATGTTGGGGTTGGTGAGGAAATTGAAATGGCTAGAGAGGTAAAGTTCTCTCAGGAAACTGTAGTGAGCACCTTAATTGATGAAATCAGTGTAGAAGAGATTAGGGTGAGTGACTTGCTCGTTAAGGAGTGGGTAGCAAGTGCACAAGTCTAGGGGGAGCTAGACTCAGTGACTAACTTTGCTACAGTTAGTTATGAGCAAGAGAGATGGATATGGATGCAAAGTAGGGTAAAAGATGATTACTGTGACCAGGAGGTGATTTTAATTATCGTCTCCAAGAAAAGGAAAGGAAATGAAATCATGAGCGACTCCCAAGTGTCAGATATATATGTATATATATATATATATATCAATCAGGGAGTGCTCCAATAAAGAAAGAAAAGTTCATTGATGATATTAATGAGGTAAACAATTTAGCTGCTGAACTTGAGAAACAAAAAAGAAGAAACAGTTGGAGGATGACAAAGAGCTCCAAGTAATGATATTTGACAAATAATCAAGAGAAAATTTAGAACTAGAACAAAAAAAAAAGAAGGCTGAGAAGAAGCTTATATGAGCTTAGTTAGAGAACTGATGATTAAGGAGGAGAAACAAAGCCTAAGGCAAAAAGAATAGCGAGATTGAACCCTACTTCCATTACAAAGTAACTCTCAAGAATGCTAAGTCTAAGTCCCAAATTCAAATCCAAGTACACAAAGGTGATCATAAACAAGTAATCACTCTTGATCAAATCGGAAAACTTTATAGAAAAAAATTGAGTGAATTAAGACTAGCTGTCAGTCACTCCACAAGTGCTACTAAGGAAGAGGTGATAAAGGAGATTGATAGACTATTTGAAAAGATGGTGAGATTTGGACAGGATGAGGTCACTGCATCTAAAGGAGATAAGGAACGACCTATTAGCCCTAGGTACACTATAGGAGGTCCCTTGCAAAACTTGTATAGGGTTCCCAACATCGGGAATCTAAATTTGACACTACCAACTAGTATTGAAAAGGATGATGCATTGTAAATACTTGAACCTGAATGTAGGGTTGTATATGCTAACAGCAAAGGTCGCTTCAAGTTCGAAAGAGAAGCAAAATTGGATAAAATGGATCATGATCAGTTAGTGGTCATTCTCATGAAGGTAGCTTGCCTCCCTGATGAATCATAGATGAGAAAAGCAGTGTTACATGAGGCATTTACTCGGCAAATGATATTTCTACCCTCAAATGAGAAGTATGAAATCAACATTCTATTTTCATAGGAGATATTTAGGGGAAATATCATGTCTGTAAATAGAGTAATATATTGTACTTAGATGTTTACCAATTTGTAGCTATCATTTGACTTACTCACTGATACAGTTTGTCCAACTACAAATTAGAGTGAGTGAGTAATAATTATACTAGTCTCACAGTGAGTGCAACAATAACTTACAATTGTATTGAATTAATCCTTAGTTTTAGCTTAGATTATTCCGCATTCAATTTGTTGATGTAACTTGTGATTAGTAAATGCATCATTCAAAGTTATCTATTTTAGCATTCTTTGTTACCAGCTTCTAATATTTGTGATTCATCTCTGTTTATTAGATAAATATTTTTTAATTACTAATATCTACTAAGAATTTTAAATATGAAAAATTACGAGGTCATATGTATTCCTCCCCCCCCCCTTCCAAATTCAAGCTATATATATCGTAACTCCATATAGAGGGACTATCAAGTTTTAATATACAATTTGTTTTGACATCATCAAATAGAGGGAGATTGTTAAGAAAATTGTTAGTTAACCCCTGGTTATAAATTTGATTAGTCAAAGTTTGAGTTGTTAAAAAAGTGAGTCTTAGTCTAATGAAACTGTAAGCCATTCTCACAAGTAAGAAAAATTAATAGTTAATCAATCTATAGCCGATTAACTGAATTAACCGACTCAAACAAAGAACCAGCGGTTCAACTTTTATTTTTCTACTAATCGACTAATTTGGGTCGGTTATAGTTAACTAACCAAACCCAAACCAAATTAACCGCCAACTAATTATATATATATATATATATATTTTATTTTATATTTATTTATTTAAACTGAAGTACACATAACTTTATAAATGCAATGCAGTTTAAAAAAACATATATGAAGGTACGAGATATTTTTTTTTGTAAAAAACTAAAATGTATCTCTGTTTCTCTCAAACACTAGTCGTCTAATTCTAAATCTTTTCTTTTAACAATCTAGAAATACACATAAAGAGCCGTTTAACGACTTTCATAGATACCGATGTTAATAATAGATGACATTCGACATCCCACAACATGTCAAATTCAGAGCATGTCAGACTCATAAGATCAGATCAAGAAGTCGAAGATTGAGTTTCCAAAAGACTTGGAGATCAAGATAAGTTCAACATCTGTACTCTAGAAGATTTTAGAAATGTTCTATTTTGGTTTTAACTCATTTTTTGTTTAAACTAAGTACGCACCAATGCGACCTACGTTCAATGTTGTCGTGATGTTAACATTGGCAGGATTTCCTTCCGATCCTTGATGGAGATAAGGTTGTGAAGCATCTACGGAAGTTCTGGTCGATGAACATAGATCAAAAACTATATCATGAAAAACAATAGATGACGCTTGTGTCTTAGATATGGTACATTTAACGTAAGTCTTTTTTATCGCTAGACTCGATAGTATCTTAGTAGGGACTGGAGAGGATTGGTGCACCTGTTTCAATAACAACATTCTCTAAGAGAGATGTCGCTAAATAATGCAATTAGTGTACCATAGTGAGATGTAGACGAACCATATGATCCATGATCAATTGGACTTGAACGAACAGTAAAAACAACCTCATGGTCAATATCATCATCATCATTATCATCTTAATCCCCTGATTTCTTTCGGAAACAGTCTTTTCAGAACAGACATCATCGTCAGACTCATTGTGTGTGTTTATTTAATTGAATAATTTGATGAAATTATTAGACTAATAAATAGGACATAAATATAACATTAATAAATTGATAGTGCTCAATATATACATATTTGTTCCTCGCAAAAGCTCTCGTTTCATCCGTATTTACCATTAGTTTCATGAACTTTGGTACTTAATGTACTTAAATGTATTTATAGTTTTTACGAGTGGATACGAGAAAAATCGGATGAAAACGTTGATAAAAAGATCAAGAAAAATGAATTGATGCAGATTCGGCGAGGCTCCACGGTTTTGGCCATAACTCTCTCATATAGACTCCGATGGTGATTCAAAAGCCCAAATTCTCGAAACTCAAAGGGCTAAAATTTTCATGAAGACCTCAAGTTGAGAATCACCTTCAACCGCAAAGGTAATGCCTCACCCATCCGGGTGAGGTGTAGCAGAAAGTTGAGTTGTTTAATTCACCCGTCCGGGTGATGGTGGTTCAACGGGGAGCCAAAGTCAGTCACTCGTCCGAGTGACCATCCACGCGTCCGCGTGAGGTGTTTTTCTAGTGGGATCTGCATCTTAGCCCTAATGCAAAAGATGGGGAATGGATAACTTGGAGGTAGACGTTTTCCCTGCACACTTAGGCGATCTTTGAGGTTTTTGAAGCTAGAAGCCATTATTTCATTCAAACTAACTCAAGGATTGAAGATTTAACATTCCAAACACGTTTATAACTCGGTTTTTATTCTTTCCATTCATAAATATGCTTAATTTGAGTTTATTGATTTGTTTAGTTGATTCTTATTTGATTATGAGCTAAATTCCTCTACATTCCTTTTGATGATGTGAACTATTGATTAGGAGTGCTAATCCTTTAATGTGTATAATTGTTTAATTATGTTTGATCGAAGTTCCAATTGTGATTGAGTTTTATCTATTTAACTATTCTATTGATGAATCATTAGATGTTCTAGTGAACATTATTACATGTTTTTGATTTCTTATAATCATTTGTCTATGAATGATTATAAATTGATGCGAATGTAAGGTTTAAATAGATTAATTAATTAAACCTCAATTGTGGTTGTATTGAATTTAGGTAGAAAACTCAATTGAATTTAAGTATTCCTTCGCACGTAGGTTTACAAGATTAAGTCATTAGTTACTGGATTGAATTGAAATCAGTTTTAATTAGAAACTCATAGTGAACACGAAAGGGAATTCAATTTAATCTATTGGAAAGAGTAACTTTATTCGCTATACACTCTTGATTGCACTGTCCTCTTGGTTCGACTCAGAGTTACCCAAACTATACTACTACTCGACAGTATACACTGCCCGATTGTGTAATAGTTAATTTGCGGTATTTACGATATAAATTATATAACTAGATTCAACACATCAGTAATGCGGTATTATCGAGTGAATACATTTATGAAACGTTGGTTCCTTTAGATGTGTTCATTAATAGAAACTTAATAAAACACTTGTTTTTGATAAAAGATCGAAAACTAGGAGATTATTAACATGTTAATGATTTCATAAAAGTCGTGTTTTATTAAAAGATTTAGTTTTATTGAACTGCAAATCGTATTGTAAACTCATGCATAGTTTACATATTAAACGAATTTATTGAAATTAGTTTTATGAAGTAAAATACCGGAGAAGGTCTAAATTATGAATTTACGTCGTAAACCCTATTTCAATCAAGACTATACGCACCCTCCATTTGTGGACATTCATACCGTCCCCGACTCCTTGCTCTTTGTTGCTTCTGCAGGTGGGCATTGTTAACCTCGGCTAGGGTGAAGTGAAAGAGTTGCGATTCCACTTGGGAAGTTGGTCGGTTCCCCATAGTTTGTAAATGGTTTGGTCTATTGGAAATTTGAGTGTGACTACACCCAAGGTGTAAGTTGAGATTAAATATACGCGACCAAGATTGGAATCTCAAAAGATCTAGGAGTTATATACGTGATGCAATTGATAATATGATCTACTTAAAAATCTCTTGTGTGTCATTGATGCCTCCGCAGGGGGCACACATTAGTGTAAATAATGGATCCTAGCTTAGTAGTTCTATAAGGATTTATGAATTATTAAGAGTTTATCAGAATTAGTAATTTGTTTGTATTGCGGTAGATGGCTAGTAACAACAACACCATTGACAATGTATTATTAGTTTGTCACTTTGCTTTATCCTTATGAAGGGTAAGTTGATCAGTGCCAACTTTCAAAATTGGGAATGAAATCTTTGAATTGTCTTTGCCATAAATTAAATTAGCACGTGCTTTACAACTATCGTCTACAAAGTTCCCGCAACATGTTTCTTACTTGATTGCTTAGCCAGTTCTAATGTTGTGAGCGGAAATATATACCGATTTTCCCCGAAAAAACTTCACTGCCCATTACGCAATGAATCAAATCTTGGTCTTGCAACGGCCTCTACAAACATTACTTTTGTAATGAACTTTTTCGATTTACATGTTCTTAGAGATAGTAACGTATTGATGGTCTTGACATGTAGAACCATTTTTCATCAATGTGGATGATGTTAAACATATCATCGAATGAGGACTAGCACTTTGCAAATATGAAGTAACCACAGACAAACAAAATTCTAATTACAACATCTTTGATTCTTATATGAATGGCTTGACAGCATTCGTAAGTGGTCTAATTACACCCTCTTTGATTCTTCTATAAATGGTTGATTTTGGAACATCTATTGATTTTGCAAGAGATCAAATATTCGTTCGACGGCCTAATAGAATTTGTGAGACTTGAGTAAAGTTCATTTCTGTTTGTTTTTGACCAACTACATGTAGCTTTTTGAAGATGCATCAACCATTGAGCATTAAGAAGCTAAAGTTTAGCTCAATGTCAAATATGACTTTATATCCGCTTAGATACGAATAATTGCTTTGCTATCTAACTAATGGATCCTTCTCTCAACATTCCAGCCAAACTTTGTTGCAACAATGATTGGTAGATGGCTTGATGTCGATCATCAATCAAGTTGAATTTAGTGCATAAATTTGTAATGTGGGCCATCTTTTCTAAAAGAAAGAAGCATGTTAATTTAATGGTGAAACTGAATTTAGAGTAATACAGAAACGAATTCAATTGGAGTAAATGAGTGTGTTAAAATTATGTCCACATGCATGTGTGTATAAAATTGGCGGCAGAACATGCCTCCAATTTTTTAGCCAAAATGTTGGGTTAATACAAATGCAAAACTTGGTGGCAAATAAAATTGGTGGCAAGAGTTGCCTCTAATTTTTTAGCCAAAAAATTGGGAGTGACTGAGTTTAGTTTAGAAAATTGAGCGAAAAGAAAATGAATTTTGTTGAAGCATGATCCTGTACTATTGATTTTATGATGACATTAACTTAATATTAATGTTAGAAAAATTTGTTATATAGCCATCATAATGATCTTGAAAGATAGTCTAAACAGCTTACATGTGAGCTGGGTCCAAAGGGTTTTGGTGTATGTTCACCAAACACTGAGAATTCTCATGTGCAGCCAGCAAAGAGAAATATACTTTTGGACAACTTGTGTTATTCATCCAAATTAAGATTGTTCTTATGCTAGCTATGACTTAACATACTCAAACAAGTCATTGATGAAGTTGCAGATAGAGAATGAAGATCACTATATTTGTTGCAGATTTAAATGTGATGATTCACCAACACTACATAACTTTGATTATATCCAAATGGCATCTTTAGTTATTGTACAAATGTACATACCTGCAAACCATGGCCGTTTGTGCATATGATGTTCTGCATTATGTGCATACAGCAGATATGGCTTAGCAAGGTCAACCAATAAAACAAGAATATGTAGTGTACTATCTGACATTCTGCATTTTGTGCAGACAGCAAACATGGTCGTGTATAACATGTCAAAAAACATAAATGAGCATGTTTGGAATTATCCAATAAAGATGAAGACATTTGGAAGCTTCTGATTGGTTGATCAGGTTACAAGAAAGATACAAGCTCTACTATAAATACTAGACTTCCACAATGAAGCCAAGCGTGTAAATCATGAGTGAACTTATAGTGAGTTAAAAGAGCAACTGTATTGACAGAAATAACGTTACTTGTAACAAGCTTTGATTATGTTCTCAACTGATAAGAGTGTTGAAATTTGTATTCAATTAAATTAGTCATTTAGCAACTAACTTGTAATTATTTGATTTATTCACATAAAATAATTAAATTGAAAATTACTACTTGTTCTTATTATAATCTGCTAGTAAACATAATTCACTTTAAGTTAATTAAAAGAAAGAATTGTATTACCCCCCCCCCCCCCTCTACCATCATATGTTGTTCGTTTTGGGACCAACAAATTTAAATTCATGATGTAGTCAAGTTTTGTAGTGTTGATATTTAGTGTGTATGTCAGCAAGTACAACAGAAGAAAAAGAAAGTAGATCGCATTTTAATGGTATTGGGGTAAAATTGTCATTTGCTAACATATACATGTACTTTATCGTACATTCTGTTACGGAATACTTAATTTAGGAGGGGGGGAGTATATGTCTAACTAGAGGTATACACTAAACCGGAAAGTTGTAAACATCATTTGAAGTGTGTCTAATTGTCAGGTTTGGATGATACTCTCACGACTGACCGGTTTATGAAATAAAACCCAATTTTTCATGTTTGGTTTATGGTTTAAACAATTTTGCTTGTTGATTTTGAGCCATCTTTGAAAGTGAACGAAGTGATTGACTGTTCAGAATTTTAGACTAAGAGGTCATCAAAGTATATATATGATTTGAAAAATAATCTGATTGTTATATAATAAATATATGAAAATATATTTAATGGTGTTAAATTTTTATACTATATAATTGTGTTATCATGTTTTATTGATAGATTTTACATCAAACATTGCAAATGATGATAATACTTATAATAACCGGAAATTAAAATAGTATAGTTAGATCTTATTATTCGTTGATTTCGGGGACGAAATCATTTTTAAGGGGAATATGTTATAATAACCCAATAAATAAAATAAATATATTTATATAAAGTAATTAATAATATAATATTTTTATTATAACACATATAATTAAGTATCATTATAAACTATTAATTAAAATATATGAATAAAATATATACGTAAATTAGGCTTTTAATTATAACTTGTCTTGCAATTTTGTTATTTAAATGATAGGATAACAGTAAATAAACTTGGAATAGTCAAACACGTTTGCAAATACGTGACTATCAATCCCACACTTATCGGTCGAATTCGTTTTTATATAACACTACGCATTCCAAACTATTATTCATGTAATCAAACAGAAAATTTTAAAAATCATACTTGGTATAAGTGAGGAAGAGAGCGACAGTTTAAGCGTGAACGGGAGGTTACGTGAGTTCGATCGGTATACATAAAGTTCATCACAGGTAATTCTTGATCCAATTCGTATACTATATATATATATAGCTCATCTTTAAACCGTTTTATATTAATTTGATTAGTAGTCTCTTATAAGTTTTTGAACAACTGAAATCGAATAGTTAGAGTCGCCGGTGACGATATCGGAAAATTTCGGGTCTTAAGTATATAGTTTGTTAGTGAATCGGAACCTGAAATTTGTAGTAATACATTATAATATGTTAACCTATTTAATTATATGATCGCATGTTCGAAACTAGGATTAATATAAATAATTTCAAAATTGGTAATGAAGCTGTAGACCTGCACGTACAAATAGATGAAGATGATGTTCATGAGACTTAATATAAATGTTTCACTAATGACCCCTGAGTTCTAATATTGTTCTAATTTAATTCACATATTCACCAACATACGAATTAGCCTTTCGGTTTATATTTTTTAATTATCATCATGAAGATATTTCGCACATGCATAATTAATTTACTGTATGCTTTTCATAAGTTTCAGAATGAGATCAAATTAGTTATCATAATTTAAAATATAATAAATTAATTATATCTATGCAATTTTAGTTAAATATAGATTACGTATGTAATGATTATAAGGCTTGGAAGTGGAGAGTGGAGACAACTAACCATATAATTGATTCTCAATTAGAATACATGACCATAATAACGAAATATAAATGAAAATGGGCTTTGGGGTATTAAAAGAACAAGAACTATTATGTGAAGGTATTCTAAGTTAGTTAAGTGTTACATGTAGATTAGTGGAGGATCGTGGAATATTCTTTTCGATCTTGAGAGCTAGCTTTAGACACTTACCCAGGTACGGATGTCCGTACTCTTCTTTCAGCGTTATCTTGACATGCTTCTTTGATTATCTTGTGATCTCTTTTGTTATTCATTGTGAAATACTTGCGCGTTCTGATTCCTTCTTTTTGAGTTGAATTGTTATATGAGTTTTGATTAAATTGTGGAAACTTTTGAGAAAACTTGCGTGAAAAATGATTTTGGGAAAACATGGCAATTTATTTATTGTGAGTTATCTTGATTCGTTTGATTTAGGTTCCATATGCATGGTGGACATATTTTGGTGTGTGGTTGGTTTATATGTTCACTGTGCGACCATAGAACCCTAGACTTTGTAGACAGGAGATAGGTATACCGAGTCAACTACCTGTGGAGGTACCACAGGCTTGTCATTGTGGCGCCAATGACTTGGCACTATCCGTGGCGGTGTGACTAGTCCATGGCGTCTTCCCTTTTGTTATATTATTTGTGTGCTTATGCTCGCAGGAGAGCTTTTGGATTATTTGGGAGGCGTATGGATGCATCCTAGGCTATGTTATGATTTGTGTAGTGCGGTTGTGTGGTGTAGTGCCATACACACCTTCCGATTTAGGGGAAACACCTGGAGTCATGACCAGTGTGTATTTGTGATATTATTTGGCACTCGTTTGGTGCAATTTGGTTACTTTGTTTGTAGGGTACTCGGTATAAATTAACCTAACCCCTCGTTGCTTCAGCCTTGATTTCATTTGTTACTCTGGTGTAATGGTGGTATTACTCGAAGGGTGATTTTGGAAAATTAAATTATTTATTCTTTTTATTCTTACATTTGAAATATTATTATTGTTATACTTTGTTTCTGTCAACATCCGCGCACTGAGCAATTCGCTCAGCCGCATTTTCTTTTCCTGCGGCAGGTAATCAGGGTACTATGAGATGAGTGTGAGAGCTTCAAGATTCTTGGAGATACCTTAGAGACCTACCTTTGATTTACTAGTTTGGATTTTTTTTTATTATTTTGAGATTTTAAGTTATCGTTGAAGACAACATTTATGGTTGCATTTAAACCTTGGTTATTTAATATTCTAAGACAATTATTTTAACTTTAATTATTTAGTAATAAATGTGACCTTCTGTTTCATTATTGGAACGGGGATGTTACAATACTGTTACTTTGGAATAAATAAAGTAAGAAAAGAAAGCTTTTCCTTTGAAACCCAAAGTAAGGACCAAAGTTAACCCAAAAACAAAAACAAAAATTCATAAAACCGGCTGGGCGATTTGACGGTTTGGGCGGTGCGATCAAACCAGCTAAAATGGTCTGGTACTCAGATTTTCAATAAGAACCGTTCAAGTCAAATCGTATCATACACATCCAAATGTATAATGATACCGTTGCCTTATTCCACCGGTTCGAAATTTATTTTTATTTATAGTAAATAATAATTCGGTAAATTCAACACCTACAACTATACAAGTGACTTTCATACGATAACTTTTTATCATAATATAAAATTAAATATTTTCTCGTGTCATAGAAGTGTTCAAAAATTTTAATGTATATAACACACGATTTAAACGTATACAATTAATTTTTTTAACATTCAAATGTCAAAATTGCCCTTATAAAGTATACACAAATTTAGGTGAGACTAACTAAGAGCATTTTCAATATTTGTCTTTTTTTAATAAAAAATTGTGTAAAATTTTTTTGAAAAGTTTTTTATTATTGGAATGAAGATTTTTTTAGATAAAGTTTGAGAAAGTCTTTGAGTAAAAACTATTTTGAAAGTTTGTGTGCGTAAAGTTTAAAGGTATGTTTGGTGAATTAGATGTAGGTTGCAGCTGTGGTTTTAGATTTTGTATTTTTCATGAAAAGTTACTTTTAGTAGCTTTGAGATTTTGAATTTTTTATTGGATTAAAAAATTACAGCTTCTAAATAACAAATAAGAATTAAAATTTTCATATGCACTTTTTATTCAAAACCTAAAACATAAAGTTTCTAAAAGCTCCATACCAAACATACCCTAAAGATAAAAATTTTAAAAGCTTTTCTTTATTCGACATGACTTTTTTGTTAAAATGTCATAAATTTATAGAAAAGTTTTGTAAAGCTTTTTATCAACGTGAATGTTCTGATATATTTTTGTGTGAAAGTCGGATAAAAGTATAATAGAAATTATTTTTGAAGTGAATATTTATTTCCAAATAAAAGAAAATAAAAATGTATATACTTAATTTGAAACCAAAAAAGTCTAATTAATGATGGTAGGTGTTCACGTCACCATGTTTCCATGTAGTGTAGTAGTTTCAAGTAGACTTAGATGAAACTTATAATTATTAATTTATCATCAAATAATAATTTAGAAGTATGAAAAACTTTAAATTCAATTATTTAGAAATATTTAAAAAGGAACAAAAATAAAATAAAAAATACATAGATACAAAGGAAACGACGAGGTCCCAACGCACGATGGTGTTGTTGAAAGTAGTACGTGCTGTTGCACTTATATCTGTACTGTCCTCTTGGGCCTCTTGGCTAACCCACTTTTATTCTCCAAACATATCAACCTTTATGCCTATGTTTGTTTGTTGGTGCTTCTCTATATAATAAGAAGTCTAATTTTTTTTAGAGCTGAATTTTGTATTCTTATGTGATCATAAAGAAGTCATTGACTACGTAAATAAGCTTAACATAATTACTATATTAATGTTATTTTATATTATATAGATCAAAGATCAATATGAGGGATAGAATTATAGCAACCAACTTAATAAACACTTCCCTTCTTCTAATTAAGATCAAAATGTTTATTTCATAACTGATAATGAACTTATAAGTGAAAAACATGTGAGTTAGACGGGTTGTAAGACGAGTGTTAAGATGTCATTTTAGTTGTGCATTGAACCGCAAATGGGCGTATTACTTATACACAATCTTCGTTCATTCTAAATTTATACGCGATTTTTGTGCATCTAATTCCCTGCGATTCACAAGAAGCAGTTGAACATTGATCGAGATGTGACATTTGAAGAAGAGTTGTATTAGATTCAAAGAATTCTAGAATAAGTTGTTGAAACAAACTTTGATGAAATAATTTTATAAGCTATATACGTTAAAATACATTAAAATACATTATACACCACTTTCGACACAGTTTCTTTTCAGTAAAATGAATCGTTGGATAACCCGTTTATTATAAAAGTTGATTAGAATCTTTAGGAAAGGACACAAATTTGGATTGGATGAAAATTTTGCACACATGTTATGTCTAATAGAGAATATAAGTGTGCATATTAAATATGTTTTAGATAGATTTAAATACTGAAGAAAATGTTAATGGAAGCTTTCATCAGCCTCATAGACAAATCAGGTGAGTTGTGGGTTCTATATTTGTATTTGTGCTTATCAAGTACATTTCATGTAGTCATGCATCCATCTTCCAGGTTGATTAATTGTTTCATATTTAAATCATATATTATCGTACATAAATTGCAGATTAATATTTTTATTTCATAAACAATAATTTTCTGATGGGGACATGTAACCATTCCAAAGATTAATACACATTTTGATTACTTAATAATTAATATCAAACAAATTACATACGATCTGGTGTTTCAATACTTCCAAGTCTATTTACGTGTGTTTGTCTCTGTGTGTATTATATTATGTATATGTCTATGTTTATTGATTTATTTTATATAAATATAGTTCGCATGCATGTTACATTGTTATCGTGCAATCGCTGTGACTTGTGATCTTAAGATTTGTATAGATTTGGATCTGTTGGTCGTAATTAAGGTTATCTGAATTACGGTACCACGTGGCACCCTCTCGGTTTCTAATCTGAATCTTGATTTTTTTTTTATAAAATGAAAATCTTTTAATGAGTACAGTAGTATTTTATAATATAAACTTTTTAAAACCAAGAGGTATAACTACGTGACTTTCTAAGGTTTAGGTGTTTGAGGTGAGTTAACGAAGAATAACAAATAATTAAAGAATAAAAGAATTAATGGAAAGCCTCCGTTTCAACTAAGTATGAAGGACTATGAGTTAACAGGAGATGTGAATTAGGCACCAGATTAATGATAAATTTTATTTCACATGTCAAACAACTGGTTTTTTAGTTGTGTAGATAATTTACGAAATTCCTTGTTATACGTTGACAATTTTTTTTACAATAGTTATGATATGAAACTTACATACAGTGATTCTTATCGAATGTGATTATTGCTTCGTATCATAATCACATGCGATCATAACTGAAATTTTTTTTAAATTTTTTAATATTCAAATATAATTATAACTAGTACTTTAAAGTTACATGTAATAAATACAATATCACATGCGAACAAACACCGAACGATAATGGTTCAGAGTTATATGATGTAATTTTAACAAAACTCTAAAAAAAATAAACAAAAAAATCACATCTGTTAAACAGAATTATATAAAAAAGGTAAAAACCACATCAGTGGTTACCGTAAAATTATTCATAAATACAATACTAAGTATGTGATTCGTAAGTGCGTTCAATCCATGTGGTTATTTCAATGTGGGTAGAAATACAATCACATTGTAATTAAAAACTTACTAAATTATGGTATAATTGTGTGTAATTTTACTTATAATTGTATCTTATTAAATATTAGTACTTTGAACTTTACATCTCCACTCGTATAAATAACAACTTTCTCTTTTATATTTAGAACCCTATTTTATATTACTTTCTACGTCATTACGTGTATTTCACCAAATTTATTTTATAGATGAACCATGCGATTACAGAGGAATTTCTGAGAGTTATTTGGTATTATTGAGAAACATTATAGAGGAACCATGCGATTTTTTTATTTTTTAAACATCAAATTATATAACAAAGGTTAAGCAATAAGCTATAACTTAAAAAACAACTATAGAGAGTTTATTAACCTTTCATTCTAATAAATATGAATCTTGGAAGCACACTTATTTAATCAATTAAACAAATACAATAAATAAA
The DNA here is from genome assembly GCA_963921325.1 of Logfia minima. Classification (NCBI taxonomy): domain Eukaryota; kingdom Viridiplantae; phylum Streptophyta; class Magnoliopsida; order Asterales; family Asteraceae; genus Logfia; species Logfia minima. The sequence continues at coordinate 7,778,002 of OY992773.1, forward strand.
ATAAAAAATATCACCTCTTCTCATCGGTTTGTCATTGAACAAAACCGAATTATGATGATACCAAAGACTCCAAAACGTTGCGTTTTAGATGACCTCCATCTTCTGTTTGCGAAGCTAATTAACATTTTAAAATTAATGAGACTCACAACCAACTATTGATAACTATTTTAATAAACGGTATGATGTAGAAAGTAATCTAGATTGGTTTAAAAGCCCATTGAATGTTCTGTAACCTTTAGTTTTTAAGCTTTAGCTTCTTGCTAAGTTAGTTATAAAATTGTCGTTAAAAAAAAAAAATAGTATGTTGGAAAAAGTAAATAGAAATTAAATTATAATTAAATAGGATCTCAATTTGAAGAGTTAAGTGTGGCTCTTCGTGAATATGAAGATTTTGACACTCTTTATATTTGAAGAGGAAAATGAAGAGAGGTTGAAACTCCTTCGCTCATTATTTTGAAGGAATAGAAAGTGGTTAGAGTTAGCTATGAATGAAATGAACGAGGTAAATCTTGTGAGGGAAGTTTGAGGTAATATGCAAATGACAAACTTACTCCTCTAGTGTTCTTTATGATGACCAGCTAAGGAAACGTAAAATAAACTTTCAATTAATTTTGTCTATTAATATGTTAGATTTCAGGGTGAATTGAATGATTCTTTCATCTTTAACTATTTGCTAGTTTTAAATGAACTCTTTTTTAGGTGTTATTCGGTAACTTAATAATCAGTATAATGTCTATGTTACTATGTACTTCCGTTCATTTAAAAAAATGAGCTGATTTTAACTAATGTGAACTTTACACATCATAAATTATTCAATATATGATTTTTTTACCTGATATTTATGCTATATAAATTCTAATTTTACTTTTTAAGTGAAAAATGTTTATATAATATATTTGTCGGGTAAAAAAATTGAACTATTAAATGAATATATAATATGTAAAGTTCATGTCAAGTAAAACTTACTTGAAAAAATATATAAAGAACTAATATTAAAATAAAATGATACGGTAAGCCTTTAATCCAATGTTTTAGTCGATTTAATTTTTCTTTTACATTTTAAAATATAAATTCCTTTCGAACATGAACAAAAGTTATGTTCTCTTTGTTAATAAATTAATTACAATCCAGGCCATTCTCCCCGAGTCAAATGATCCTATTAATATAGAACTGAATCATGATGGATATTAAAGACTCTGATCATATTTATTCTCATGAGAACATGGGGTGTTTAGTTGCTAATGATTAATTAAACATATCTTAACGAAATCTAGTGTTCTTGTTTCCAAAGTATATATGCGCATGTAATAGGACGTGTCGGCATTAGAAAGTGAGAGAATTGTGTCTTTACACACCAGCTGCCTTGTGTTATTGGCTGCTAGTCCCGCTGCCTTTTCATATATCGTTATTATTGTAAGTTGTTATTACAGTAAATTACTGAAATAGGCTAGTTAAAAAATAAAATTATAAAATTAAATCATGTAAGAGAATATTTTTAAATATAAATATAAAAATCATCTAAATTTAGATACACTTTAGACCATCTAGATAATTTTTAAAGGTCAAATAAGATTGTGACACATGTCGAAGCTTTCAATCGCCTTTGACCAAACGAAAAGTCACAATTTTTGAGAACTAGAAAATCGCCTAAACTAAAAAACCCTTAGGCGACCTAGGCGATTTTTTAGAATTCTTGAATTTCGTGTAAAGCTAGGGTTTATTGAATTCCGTAGTCAAAATGTGACTTTTATTAGGAAAAGGCAAGAAAACCGAAAAAGTACTTGCAAAATTGCCTAGCTCGCCTACCCATAATTGCATTTAGGCGATTTGGGAACTAACATTTCCCAGCCATTGTCCGCCACGTGTCAAAATTTGATTGGGGGACCATCAAATCGCCTACATCGCCTACCCGTAATTGCATTTAGGTGATTTTGTTGTTACACGTGTTAGTCGGTTACATTTTAAAGAGGTGGTCAAAGGGAAAAGTTTTGGTAGACACGTGTCGCGATCTTATTTGACCTTTTGCAAATCGCCTAGATAGCCTAACGTGTATTTTAATTTAGGCGATTTTAATGTCTATATTTGAAAAGATTATCTGACATGGTTTAATTTGTAATTTTCTTTTTGACTTGCCTAATTCAGTAATTTTCTCTTGTTATTATATAAGCTAGAGAGTTATTACAATATATGGGTTTATAACAGTACACCACAGTTATGTGATCTCTTTATTATATAATTAAAAAAAAATACAATGACGTAATCTGAGGATTAAAAAGTAATACAATAGAAAATTTTGAATCCTTCATTGTTTTTCATTATTTGTGATCCAACGATCTTAATTTCTTTCGTGTAGTTACACTTTTGACCCCTTAAGTATTTGATATATTTATTTAAATATTCTATTCATTTATAAAAATTAAAGAGTCTATAAACTATATAAAAATTGACTACAATATTTATCATTCTATTAAAATTAAATTCGTCCCGCATTATAGCGGGTCTATAAATTATATAAAAAAAGCGACCAAATAAAAATTAAATTAGAGCCGCGATCTATAAACTATATAAAAAAATCGGTCACAATATTTTATTCATTTATAAAAATTAAATTAAAAGATTTAATTCATTTATAAAAGTTAAATTCGTTCTGCTCGCGGGTCTATAAAGTATATAAAAAAATGAACCAAAATATTTTATTCATTTATAAAAATTAAATTCGTTCGACCCGCGTCATCGCGGATCTATTAACTATATAAAAAAATCGGTCATAGTATTTTATTCATTTATATAAATTAAATTAGAATTTTTAATTCATTTATAAAAGTCAAATTTGTTTGAACCAAACTAACCCTCTAAATTTGAATTTGTTCGGATTTGCATGATAGTTTGTGGTCAAACAAATTCAAATTTAGAGAGTTAGTTTGGTCAAACATGTTAAATTTGATGGTTCCATTTCAGAATAGCAAAACGTAATCTACAGAAAAGGCGTATTAAAATTCTCTGGTTGACGCGATAAATGTTAACCAGAATTTGACCGAAACCTGTTATGAGAATTTAAACAAGTTAGCGTTTCTTGTTTACAATTTGAATAGAACTGTGGTCCTTTTTAATTCGCTCGTTTTTGTTGTCTACGATCTTGTTCAATAAACTGTGATCCATTTGTTTAGCGCGCGTTGTGATCAATGTTGTACATAAGGGTTTTAACCTATGAACCAAGGTCCTTTGGGTTAATAGACCATGAATTGTTGACGAGGGTCCTTTATATATATAAATAGACTCCTTCCTCAATAGTCCACCCCTCTTTTTTTATGGTGCATGTATGTTATTAACAGCGTTCCTTTTGTTTTTGTGTAGTAGTGATTTATGGGTAACAATTGATTGAATTTGAAACCAACACTTAAGTAAATGAGTGAAGGTAGATTGTGATATTGTTTTTATTTTCTAAGTTAAAAAATATAACGTACCGTTTAATTTCTTAGAACCATAGTCCACTTTTTATTTTTTCAATTAAGAAAATAAAACGTACCATGGTTAAGTGGCTGAGAATTATGGTGCGCTCTTTATTTTTCAATAAAAAAATGAAAAGGACCATGATTCTTTCGTTGAGAATCGTTGTCTTGTTTTCATTATTATAAATAAAAATATATAATGGACCACGTTTCTATTTTAGAACAGTGGTTCTTTTTAGTATTATTTCTATTAACATTATTTTTTTTCCAAAATATTTTTCGAACCTACTTTTAGTCGGGATGCCCTTAGAATTTTGACACTTTGCATATGCATGTCAATTGTTCTGACAGTTTTATCATCATGTGTTGCATAAACTTGTAAGTGGTAATCGATTTAAGACTGTCAACTACCATGATAAGTATTTAATATGGGATTTAATCATTGAGCATCTCGACATGAAAAATTTGTAACAAACTAACTCATTAAGCATATCAACATCTAAGCATTTTCAACATTTAAGCATATAAACTTATAAGAACATAGCACATAGGCAGTTAAGTATATACAAATAAAAATACACGGTTTTTTAAATTGACCTAATTAAGCCGTGACTGTCTATTTTTCAGAACAGTTGTGTCGAACCAATTACTCCACGTTGTGACAATTTTATCCAACTCGACTTGCGTAAGTGCAATTTTGGATCGCCTTAACCCGAAACCTATATTCAAACCGATTGAAAGAAAATATATTATATGATAAAAGATCAAGTTTATTTGAACATTATGATATAAATAATACTTACATTGTTGGGAAAGGCAAACCGATGTTTCCACACAAAGTCAAACATGCATTTCATGGCATAGTACCCGCATTCGCATTTTCCTCTTTGTTGATTACAGTTAACCAAATGGTATTAGGGCTGATAACCCAACTTCGATATAAATGCTCTAAAAATAATGAAGAAATTAGGCGGTGTTAGAAATTATAGTATGATGCCTTTTAGAAATTTTATATCATTATACGTGTATGAAAATCTTTACTCGTCAACACACACCGTTAGTCTGTAATGTACTACTCTGGAGGTTTTATTTAGGGAAACCAGGGAGTTGAGTATGTACACCGAACGGCTAACAGGGTGTAAGATATTGTTGGGTCAGAGACCCCACTTGTGTAATTTATAAATGACAAATTACACTATAAGTATTGTATATGTCGCTACACCTGTTAGCAGCGACTTCAGAATAGACTTTGTAGTAGAGGTCGCTACTCATATTGAAGAGCGAACTATTTGACACTTAGAAAATATTATTCTATTATGTTCACTGCATCTGTTAGCAGTGACTTCCTTCTGTATCTTAGATCTAAAAAGAGTATTTATCACTCACTAATAAAGAACAAGTCATTTGAAAATGTTACGAAGGGTATGACGCAGACAGAACATATGAAGCATCTGTTGAAGTCCAAGATTGAAGACAGACAGAGAGAAGTTCACTGAAGTAGTATTCAAGACTTCTCAATTAACCAACAGTTCACGCCTTTACCCCAAAAGTACTTTGGGTTTGACAAATACTTAATGTACTATATAGAAATTCAACTTTTTAAAGGATAATAACTTGTACATATATCTTTGTAAAAGATATGTATAACTGGTTATTATACTTTATTATAGAAGTGCATTGAATAAGAAGTTACTAACCTTTAGACATCAATAAACTATAATATTCGTATGTCTAACATTATATTTGAATGTCATTTATAGAAAACCTCCAGAAAATCAAAGATGAACGAACGTTGAATTAAAAGCGTCTCAAGTCCTAACATTTTTCAAGTATACATATGAGTTACCCTTAAATATATTATAATGAATATACTTATCTTTGTAATAGTAAACAAGGACAGAATAGAAGACCTCTATTTACCAAATAAATTATACCTGTCTTTCGAATAGATTACAATAACAAACACACGCAAATAATATTTTTTTTTAATTGTATTGATCAAAAGTGACTCGTTTCCACTTAGCCCAACTATTTTATCATCACATGAAAACCTCAAGGGTCCCCTTCAAATAAATACATAATGTAACATCCAAAAACTCAATATTATTATTAATACAATTAAACTATTTATAAAAATATATACACATATATGTTGTAAACAAAATATTAACACAACTATATCGTTGCCATGAGTACAAATTTAATAGTGATAGATTAATATTGATTTAGGCAAAAGAAATAAATTGCATAAGAAATTAACTTCTTAACTAAGTATTTACAATTGTAGTATGAGATAGTCATGCTTTTACCACTCTTTGATTTATACTTACACACTTCAACATACTTAAGCTCATGGCATGCACAAGATAACTTAGTTAACCACCTTCGTCAGTTCTTAGTAGCTAAGTTTGATATACATGAAGGCCACGTAATTGTTTAGGTTGTAGAAGCCTATAAGTAGCATAGATGAGTAACATGCTTGGTAACTTACTTGATGATAGTATAAATAGAGTTAAAATTCAAACGGTTCCATACATCTCAAACACGCACGAATGCAATCATAGAAAATAAGAATTTATAATGGTGGAGGTACAAGTGATAAAGGTGGAGGTACAATCAACTTGAGCGCAACTTGTCTAAAATCGTAAATTGAGTTTCACGTTAATTTTAAAAATTGAGATATATATGATATATGACGTGATTATTTGATTACTTGATCACCTGTTTAATTGCATTTAATAGCACGTATATTGTCTTTTAAATATATTATGTCATGTTAGTCGTCAGATAACCAGGAGCTGAAACGTAATGGTCATTGGCTCTTATATATATATGTATTTAAAACTTAAATGTGCTGATCGTTTACCCGCATATATTTTGGTACGATTAGTACACAAGTGGCCACTTGTTTGTACTAAGTCGATACTAGCAAAACATACGAAATCACTAAGCCTTTAGGCTTACGCATGTACGTGTATATCTCAGGAAACATCAAGTAGGCTTACCAAAATGGGACCCGTAGGACCAGATGATACCCGAAGATGTTGTTGCTTATATATAGTCATCTTTTAGAATATCTTGTAAACTATTTTCTCCTTCCACTTATAATGTAAACTTTGACATATGAATAAGATAGTCGTGTTGTTTACAATAAAAATTTCAAATGCCATACATAATTAAGTAAGTAATAATAAAAAAACTAAGAAATTGATATAAGTTATTATTCTTAGTACGATAACCCTATAATTACTCTATTTTATCTTCAATGAAATTTGAACCTTAATGATCTTTTACATACCGTTAAGCTGAGAATCCTATTGTTGGTCAATTTTTTCATGATCGAGTAGGCGATAATGTGTAAACCAGTATCGACTTGTATCTTTTCGATCTGTGTCGTGCCCTAATAATTTCACACGCATGTACTTCTACTTTTAAATAAATGATACGTTTTATTATTACGATTCGTAATAGTGTATAGTGTATAAATCAAAATTATTATACGGGTATATATATGGAGTATATTTATGTCTCATTTTTCATAGTTTGTACTCCATTATTTAATACAAAAATATTGTAGAGACACAACGAGCATTAATACCACGAGGGCAAGTTGGAGGTTGTTTTTGCGTAAACCAAGAAAACGGTGGCCATTTCTTACCTCGTTTCTTGCGCTTTAATCCGATTCTCCAGTCCCACAATCATAGCTTTTGATGTCCCGTTGTACTCATCAAATTTTCATTACATATCCCTTCGATTTAAAATATTATCTGATGTAAGCCTTTAAAGTAGGAATTTTTTCACTTTTACATTTATTGACTAAAGTTTATTCATTTCAAAACATTAGTATATTTTGATTAATTCATTACTTTTATAAATGTATAATGAAAAGGGTAACCAAATTTTCATTTCATTTTAGTAACGATGAAATTAGAATAAATATATACACTTTTAATAAATTTTGTTTATATAAAAATTTATGCATTTTTATTATTTTTAGTACTTAGCAATGAAAAAATTAGAAAAATTACACTATATATATATATATATATTTATATAGTTTTATGTTTAATGACTATATGTGATATCTTAGAGATGAGGTGTACAATCTTAATTTCTATAAAAAACGTAAGGACTTATATAAATTTTAGCTTTAACAATTATACGAGATCTATCGGTGGCAAAGCGCAAGCAATAAAAACTTTGTTATTAACAATTGTTAAATTATAATTAATTAGTAAAACTTAAGGAGATTTACAAAACATTACGGAGTAAGATGAAAAATATAGATGCATTATAATATAGTGTAGCTTTGAACATATACAAAAGTTTATATTTGTCTATAAATCCATAAATAAATGTAATCACGGCTTCTGTTCAACTAAAGTTGAAATTAAAAATAGTGATCGAACATTTTGAAGTTATTTTTCATATCTCAATGCAAAATATAATAATAATTAGTAGATACTAAATGTAAAAGCCATTCTTGGTGTTGGTGAATAAAAATATTAATAAGATTAATATTATTATATCATGGCTTTTATTTTATGTAACGTTGCCAATGTAGTTTGGTGATAAAAGGGATGCATGTAATCAAATAACCATGATGACAACTTGACAGATTTTCACAACACGAACTGAATGATGACCAACTTGAAAGTATTAACATTTGATAGCTTTTTATAATGTCAGAAAATATATGAAACGTATATGGTCACTTTGCTAGTTTTTGCAGCATTATATTATATATATATATATTATTAAATCACCAAATAATAAATGTTTCTACCTTTTGTTTTAAAAGTGACAATATTATAATGACAAATATTGGACCATAACGCTTGCATGAAAGATAAGAGTAGTAATATAAGTATGTAAATTGCACAACTTGACTCAAGTAGAGTTTAATATTCATCGGCTCAAAATTGACTGAGAATTAATACGCAACAAAATCTTATCGAGAAAAGAAACAAATAAAGTTGGTCGTATTAAATTGTTAACAACAATACGGTTCAACTTGAGATTGATCATCATTTTAAACTTTATGTTAAATAAGATAGAATGATTCAAGAACAATACTTGCCTTCTCAAATTTACAACAGCAACAAACTAATATAATTATCATCTATATTCAGTCAGCAATATATTCCATAAAATCTTCCAAAAAAAGTTTATGTTTCTTGTTGAGTACGTGATGTTCAAACACTAAATCTACAAAAATAAACCACCAAATCTTCCTGACAGTAATATTTCCATGACCATCATAACCAAATGAGCTAAGGACCGGTTTAATTATTTAAACCAAACAAATTAAATATCTATAAATGGAATATATGTATCGTTTCCCTCTCTGAATCGCGGATATGATTTGGCATATTAGCAATTGCAGCTAGAAGCATAAAACTAGACAAGTAGATTAACATTCGGAGCCATGCATATGCGATTCGATCACTTGATAAAGTTAATCACCAACTTATCGCCACTTGTCGAATTACGTGAAAATCAAGTGTGTTATTGATTAGTTAAAATCATACAACAAACTTTATATGATTATAAAGCGAAGTGAAAGAACTCTAACTCGATACGTCAATGACCCAATGTACATTTTATTTTTTTAATTTAAAAAGTGGTGTTTTACTTATAGTTTGGTTATAATCAACAATACTGTCTAGAAATTGCAATGATCCTTAAATCCTGGCAAGTGGGGTGTGAAATTTGATGCACAAGTGATGTTTGGAGGATGCATGCACCCTAATTCTGAAACTATCTCAACATGCACGTGGGCCCTTTGAATTATAATGGTCTTTGTTGACCAACAGTATTTAATTTATCCTAAGTTTGTTAGTTTAGTTTTAATATCACTTTAATCATCCAAATCTTGCTTTTAAATTGTTTATCTGATTTCTTGTGTCTTGTTCAAGTAACTGTCCATGTGTTTGACCATGTAATAAATTAAGTCAATCTGACTAATTAAGTGATGTTCCAAATCTTTCATGAGTCAGTAGAATTGGATTCAAGTAAATCAAAAATTAAATTTTCATCGGTCGATGATCAAGAAATGTTGCCAAGTAAAACATAGGGGTATAATTTAAAAAATGGTCTCCTAATATGAGCGGACATTGGCCTTAATTAGCGGGCTATTGGGTCAGAACATATGCTTAGCATTACTTTTCACATTGGAGCGAGCATATATGTGAGTCAGTCAGCATTGCCGTTATTAACGTTCTGCTAGAGAATTTGAAAGCTCAAAGTATATTTACGATATATTAATTAGTAGTGTTAAGCCATTCAGAAATCATTTCAGTGAAGCTTGAATAACTTTTAATATGACAAAAAGTTGTAGTATATGAGTAAATAACACTCACACTAGTGGCTCAAATCACACTTGGACTATCTAATGGTCTCCTAGATGCTAAACTTGTTCCCGGAAATGCTAGAAGTGTTCCTGGATAATGCTCAAATCACCCTAGTTTCGCACGCTATATGTTTTTACTCTTCTTGCTAGTAGATGCTAAACTTGTCCCTTGATAATGCACATACAATTAGCATCCAATAAAAGTAAACTTGTGCGTATATATATCGCTCTAATTTTAATCTGTTTCATATATATATTCCATAAATCTCCGTAAGATGTACAATACTCGAAAGTTAACGCAAAACATGGTAATCTCTTTCAATTTAATAGTTACCCTTAAAAAGAAGTTCTAACTCTTGTTCTCAAAAGTTATATTTGTGATCTTATCTTTGTATTTCTTGTTTCCTTTCTTAAATATGTAACAGACTCATACGATGCATACAGGAGATTAATATTACAACAAAAAGATTCCATGAGGAAGTTCATGAGATCTCTTTACAGTTGAATCACTTTTTGAATTTTATTGTGTTCCCTTTCATTTAACTGAATTTGTTATATCCTAGCTATACGTACTAGCTAGCTAATTAGTGTCAACGTGTCGTTGTTCAGTTCATTTAGAGGAACTTCTTTTTAGTTTCCGCGGTCTTTAATCATCCGTTCTTATTACGTTATACTTTGTACTTGAAATGTCAATTTGGATGCTCTTTCATGTGTCCCATAGTAGCATTATTTTCAACCATTTTATGCCTTGGCCACATGCATGATGTTTTTCTTAATAGGTTATGGATGCATGGTCTCTATCTTGATTGATACAATTAGAATGCTCCACTTCAAAGAGATGATGGTGATTCCTAAAATGGGAGGATGAGTTTGACTAGATTAAATATACTTGACGGTAATTGGTTCTAATAATGCGAAACAGGAATCCTTTAAAAGTTCTAGGTGAATTATAAAGTAAAATAGTATAGCCGGCGAAAAAGCGAACTACTAATTGCATGTGTCTGTTTGCCTGTTTGGCATGACAAAAATCTTTTAAGATGCATCATTTTAAAAGGTAAAATGTTAAAAAATGTAACATATTTGATAAATATGAGATGTATATTAGTGTCTCCGGCCATCTATAGAATAAAGAGCAAAATTCAATTTGTCAATAAATTAGTAATAGCTAGTTACCTCATATTGTTAAGTTTATGTTATGTTTTTATTCTTATTGTTGGCTATTTTCCTTTTTGAAAACAATTAATCAACCTTGCACTTTTAGGATGTATTAACAATTTGAAGTGGATATGAAATACAAACTTCTTTTGGGGAAGTAGAAATCAAGCACGCATCCCAAAATCATTGAAAAACAAATGTTACACCCTCATTTAATTCCACGTGTCATGATCTTGTGCTCCTACTTGTATAATAAATCTTGAATTCTGATTGGATATGAAGTATAATATGGAGGGGGATTGTTTATCTATTTATTAATAGAGTATAGAGAAGAGAACATATTGGCTCATTAGAAAGGCAAAAAGATGGGGTCATGTTTGCACATGGGTTATGGTGAGAGAGAGAAGAATACAAATTTTAAGATTATAAACTTTGTAGGAATAAATATATGTAAGACTAAAAATAAAGCATCTTGTATTGGTCCAACTACCTCTAAATATATTTACTTTTTTTTTTATTGGTTTCTCTTTACCAAACTCCGCATGTGGTGGGTTTGGAATTACTAACATGAAGCATCTAAAAAACCATCTTATAGCTCGGATTCGATCTAGTAATTTGGTTAAGTACTTATGTTGATCAGTTTATATAATATTAGCTTTCAGTTAGATATGATGTAATAGTTTTTGAAGTCTTGTAATCGTGAGAAGGCGTTTTATTTACCAAGTAATTACAATTCGAGTGACATATTTATAAAAAAAAATCCGTTTGGTAATTGGTATGTTCAAGCTAAACTCAAGCTAAATGTATTCAAATAATTCCGTGTTGAGCTTGATCTGTAACATTTTGTTAGTGATAAAGTTCAAATGTTTTAGACTTTTAATTTTACTTATCTAAATTTAAAATATATTGGTAATTTTAGTGTTAAATAATCGTTTTAGTATGATAGAAATGATATATTTGTCAAAGAGGTTCAATTTAGTTCTAGTGCAAGTTAGCAGGTACGGAGTGCGCACTTGTATTAGTCTAGGTTGATCTCGGTTCGAATGAAATGGAGGGGTCCAAGGGGCAGCACCCCGAAGCAAAAATAATTCTAGTTTCTAGTTTCTCCAACAGGAAAACGAACATCATTGATACACACAACAAGCATACGAATTCTCTCAATAATCGTCAAAACTTTGGATTTGATTTCTGTCTAAAATCATATATGTTCTTCGTGAATTATTCATATAATTTGAATTTCGTGTAACTCAGGCATCAAGGGTCGAAATATCAAATTTGAAAAGTGATTTAAAAACGATTTGCGAAGTAATCCATGATTCAGAAACACACCATTGTTGATACATAAAACTAACAAAACGTATGTAGATATGATAACGTTCTTGATAATTTGTAGCATCAAATAAAGGATGCGATTCAATCAAATACATACAACGTAACCTTAACGAGATACCCTAGTGATTGGAGGTTTGATGAAATTTATTGCATATACAAGTTCAATTCCCGCGGGTTGTAACGTTTTTGCTAGTATTAAGGCGTCTAGTTTAGTTGAGAGCACCTTACTTTGAGAGTCGGTATCTCATTCACATTAACCCTATTTTGGACATATGTTAGGTTGCTGCAAAGCTTTCATCTAAGAGTATGCAAACCCACAAAATATTACTTATATATATAATATATAAATATATATATATATATTTATATCTAAACTTGATAAAAACTCCTATTTTCATCAAAATTTTCAAACACTTGATTTGTAAATATGTTAGATTTGTCAAGTTCATATACTTCTTAACGGGGTCATAATTAGTCATATGAATATTAATTTCCATATGTAGTCATTGAAGACGTGTTGACTAACAATAACGTTATCATTGATCATTTATCAACATATTATGAAATATATAATTGGTATTAGATTTGGAATGACAAATATTATGATCACTTTATAACTTCACATATTTTTCTAACAAGTTTTATATAATTCACACATGGCTAAAAGCGAAAGAGACTATTCAAGAACCAACCTTACGATGAAAGTATATCAAATTTGTTTTTATGACGTCATATTTAATTGATATATATAAACATCTACTGTTTGAAAAAAAGAAAAAACAAACAAAGAGTATATAAAAGAAATAGAAAAAGAATGGAAAAGTGGAAAAACAAACAATAAAGTAAAGCCATACAGCCGTCAAACACATGTAATTAAAACATAAACCAGGGGCATTTTCGTACCAAAATTCTTATATAACCAACCATTCATTTCCACCGTTAAACCCCTCTCTCTCATCCAACTCTCTCTAACTTCATTAAACAGTGTCAACCGTACAAACCGAAAAAACCAACAACCTCGAAAAAAACATGTCAGGTTGTAGCAAAATCCGTCACATTGTTCAGCTCCGTCAAATGCTACGTCGCTGGAGAAAGAAAGCATCAATGACGTCACACAAACGGATTCCTTCCGATGTACCTGCCGGCCACGTGGCAGTCTCCGTCGGTTCTAATTGTAAACGATTTGTCGTACGTGCAACTCACTTAAACCACCCGGTTTTTAAAAAGCTTTTAATACAAGCGGAAGAGGAATTCGGTTTTTCTCACTCGGGTGCACTTAATATCCCTTGTGATGAGTATTTATTTGAAGAAATTATCCGGTTCTTGTCCCGGTCTGATTCTTCATCTACCCGGTTTATTAATCTTGAAGAGTTTCAAAGACATTGCCACGTCAGCATCCGTAGTAATATTGATTTTTGGCCTGAATCTCGACCGTTGCTTCGATAAAAAAATGAAAAATAAAAAGAAAATACAATAAAACAAACGAGTTTGACTTTGATTTTGACCCCGGGTCGACTCGGAATCTGGTTTGGGGACTTCTTAGTAAATTCATTTAGCTTGCAATATACACAAAGGTAAAGAATTGTAGGTGTTTTGATGCATATGAGAAGTCTTTTGAATTCTTTTTTCTTCTGTATTTTTTACCGAATTACCCCCGGAATGCTACTGAGTCAATGAGTTACTGAGTTGACTCAACAACTTAAAAGGAGATGGCAATACCGAGTCGTCCCGGTTATGGATCGGAGTCACGAGGCAGATGAGAAAGAAGAGAAAGTAAGAGGGAAAGAAATGGAATATTGAGTAAAGATGGGGGTCCCTTTTGTAAATTACCATGTGGATTTAATTTATTTTGTTATTGTTAATATATAATTGTTACCATTATTATTATGAATGGAAATTGTAGAGAAATTCAAACACTAGTTGTCCACCATGATTTTATGTTTTAATTTTAGATTATTTTATTTATACCAATAATTATTTGCTAGTGGAGTTACAATCACAAGCTTCCCATGTGGAACAACTATTCAATCAGTTTGTTCTGTTTCTTACCTCATCTCTTTAATTTTAATTAATTTAAAATTCAGCATAAATTAGTTGAACATTATTAGAGAGAAGTTATTTAAGAGTATGATTAAGATAAAGTTTATAACATACGGAACGACTACGTCAAATTATGTAAAGATGGATACGGCTATGCACATTTGCTTCGCTTGTGTGTAATTATTCAAACGAGGTGGTTTACGGGAAAAAGAAAATTTATGTAGAAATGACGTATTATTTTAAAAACTAACCATTGCCATCAAATAAAATTATCAGTGAAAATAAAATGTTAATGACATATTTATCTTGTTTAGTATTTTTCGTAATAATTTTCAAAACACTTATGAAATATAATAGAAATTAATAAATTGAAAAATGGGAGGGTTGAAAGTGTATACTCAAATACAGAGTAATATAGAGGGTGTAAGTTTAAAAGGAAAACAAAAAAGTACAGTGCATCGTCTTCTTCCAGATTACCCTCACAATCCATATTCCTCTATTCAAGGGGTTGCTTAACCTTGTTATTTCATCATGACTCCAAGAATTTTATATAAATACGTAAGACATGTTCCATTCAATTTAAAATATTATTTAATTAAAGAGTAATGTTATATCCGCCTAATGAGGCGTATGTCTAATTTAGCCTAACCATACTGATTCTGACACATGTATTCCACTTATTCTCTCTCCTAATCTCATCCAATCATTTTCTCATTTACCAATCACATTTTTAGGCATATATGCCTAATTAGGCATATATATCATTTTTCTTAATTAAATTAGATCGTTCAAAACCTTATTTATATCCATCGATAAATTTTGAGTACTTTATGCTCTTTAGATCACTCTCGATGGAAGCTTCTTTCATGACACATTAACGTCACGTCAACACTTTTTAAAAAAAACAAAAGAAAGACTGAACCGTGCCAACAGAAGAAGTTTCTTCAGAAAAAATGGACTTCACCATTTACTAATAATACATTTTACTAAACACACAAAACAAATAAAAAACATTTTTTTTATATTTTCTTACAGGTGGGGCCCACTGCTTCTTCGCTTTGGCCATCTTTATGAAGATGAAAACAAAAAAGAATGCAGGAAGACATGTTGCTGCCAATGAAAGAAGTGGATGACGGGAGGAAAGACGCATGAAAGACGGGCCATTGACAAGGGTCTTAGCGGTTGATGCATGAGCTGTCGCTCGGGATGGCCTGCCTTAGGGTTGGTTCTGGTGGTACACTTGCAATTATTTCAACTTTTTACAGTCAGATATTTATTTTACTATTTTTTTTATACGTAGACTTTTATGAAAAATTTAACTTAAGGTAAACTTGTAAGGTTAAGCTATCTTCTTTATATTGAAAGTGACTATTCTTTTCAGATAAGTTTAAATGAAAATGTTAACATTTATTTGTGCATAAAGGAAGTAGGATTGTTCACAGTTTAGATAAAACCAAATTATCCAATTGGATAATCTGGATCGGACCATATGTTTTGGATAATTGGATCTTCGGATTGGTTCAGACCAGAACCAAATTTATCATTTTGGATCACGGATTGGTTTTGGTTAGTAAATTTCAAACCGGATTATCCAAAAAAACCAAATAAGAAATAAGTATTAATTTTTCAAACATTATATATTTACATATACGTATGCTAACTTTCATTAAATATGTTAACTTTCATTAAATTGCTTTCGACTAGTATATGACATATACATATATAGTTTTATTAAATATCCAAACATTATATAGGTAGTATATAATTTCATTAAATTGCATTTGACCAGTATATGACATAAACATACGCTAACACTATATATGGTGAAGATGATATTGCTTTGAACTTGTACAAATCAAACTTAGTATCATCCATTTTGTATAATTTTGTTATAATATTTAACTTATTTTTAACAAATATAAATAAAATATATTTGTGTATGTGTGTGGATATTTGAAAACCAAACCGATTCATCCAAATAGTAATTCAGATTGATTGGTTCGGTTTTTGAATTTGTTTGGACGAATCGGATTCATATTTTTAAAACCAAAATTCATTGGAATTTATGTATACAGTTAGGATTTAAATCGAACCATCCATTTGAACACCTCTAAAAAAAGAAAAAGTGTACGTCATCTTTGAATTGTTATTAATGCGTCCCCAAATATTTTGCAACATACATATTGACAAATGTATAACACCTATAGATACATGATAGTCATGAAATATTATCCTTTTATATCCACTATCAAAAATTTTATGAAAGACTTATGAATAATAATTATTTTGACATATTCTTCACCCAAACATAGATAGATATAATTTAACATCTAAATAATGCAGGTATTTGAAGCTAGTATAATGGAAAAAACATTTTAGCCTTACCTTGAGGTCTTAAGCTTATAACAATTTCTCTATATTCATTTTTTTTTGTTGGGCCATATTTTTCTTTGTTATTATTATTGTTATTATAAAATTATGAAAGTAGGTATTAGACATCTTTCAATGGAAGAAGTTTTTTTCAAGCTTCTTTCGTGCCACATCATCGCCACGTATATACTTCAAAAAGACTGAAGAAAGACTGGATGCTGCCAACCCAAGAAACTTCTTCAGAAAGACTGGACTCCACCATTTACCAATAATACATTTACAATACACACAAAACAAAATAAAAAAACAAAAAAGTAAAGAAGATGACCCACATTCAACCGTTTTTGAGTTTCTTCCGGATGATAGAAATGGAGAACAGAAGACAGATGATGGACGAAGAAAACAAGCTGCCAATAAAAAAAGCAAAAGACGGGAAGGAGGACGGGAGGACGTACCTCCCGTTGGCACCACTTTTAGTCTTTTAGTGATATATAAGGTGTCAATTTATCATCAACTTAAGAGTTATTACATATAATTATTATTATTTTAAGTTTTATATTATACTATTACGATTATCATTACCACTAGACTATTGTTGTTGTTTGAGTTAGTTAGAAATATTAGTTTAAAGATCGAGAGGCATATATGACGTTCTAAGCAAAAGAGGTTAAGTCAGAAATATATATTTAACAAAACTAAGCAAAAGAAATCAAACAGGATCTCAATGCAGCTCATCCCGGTACAACGTACGAGCATTATAGATCTTGTTAGAGTCAAATAGCATTTCATTAGAGAGAAGTTAAGTGTAAGTTTGATGTGATTTTTAGATATAATTATATGTGATAGAAGAAAAGGTGGTGATAATTATATTCCTTAACATTTCATATGTATAGTTTGACAACTGAAATAAGTATTACCAGTAATCATATCGATCTTGATACACATACTTAATTACGTGATATTTATATTAAAGAAAACGTATAAAATAACTAATACTTCTCCAAGTCTCCAACAAACTATACTCTCACGCTTTATGGAGTCAAATATTTCATGATGATATGATTAGACGTTTTGAATTGTCAATAATCAAAGCTTTTTATAAACTTAGCATGACATGTTTCCAATCCAACAAGGGTATATTTGCTTCATTGCTTGTAATTATTGGTAACATATTTGATTAAGACAAATGTTGTCTTATCATCTTTGACAATTACTGGTTCACATGGTTCGCTTAAAGACTTTGAAACAAAAGTACCTAAACCGCTTTTTGTGCATGGAAAGCGATTTTATTGCACATGCATGATATATATATATATATGTTTCTTTTTTATGGTAGAATTTACGTACGTACACTAAATAATATAATATTTATTGATATAAAGCTAAATATATTCAAATCTTGTTATTTTCTTGTGTGAGTTGCACAAAGTTACCGTCTTTAGCAACGTAGAAAACAAAACAAATTAACAATTTATTACTAGATTCTAATGATAAGTGTAACGTTTGCTTTCTAAAAAATTCTACTATAAGCCTAGAAATGAAATTTATAACTCATAAGTTTCAATATATGGCTTCGACATTACTGAAGTCATTCAAAGCGCTCAAGATTCTTCGTCAAATGGTGTTGTCATTTGTTGGCTTTGTGGAATGGCGATTTTTGGGTGACTTTAGGTGTTAGTTGGATTGTCGGTTTTAAATTAGGTTTATTTTCTTCGGAAGTCATATATGAATGTGTTTTGGCATTTTTCTTAGATTGTCTCTCAAGAAGAGTTTTAGATTGTTAATCTTTTTTTTTCTTTGTTTGTAAATAGAAATAGAAAGGTTAAGGCTTTTTTAGCAGGGTGGTTTAAAAATTCACTTTTTGTCATTTCTTTGTAATGTTGCTAGTTTCTTAATAACTAGCTTTTATTTGATATATTTTGATTCTCTTTTCTCGAGTGATGGCAATGCCGAAGTTCGAGTTGGAGTTCCTATTTTTCTGTTAAAAAATAGAAAAGTGCTAGTTGTTATCCCATGTATCTTCAAGCTTCTTGTTAGTTTTCTTTTTCTTTTTTAATATTTCAATATATTTTGTAGTTAAAAAAAGTAGTTTAAGAATTGTTATAGTTTGAGAAATCATGGGATAAATGCGAAACATTCTTTCCGTACAAATCGGATGGATTCACTTGCAACGAGGAAAATCAACAAAAGAAAACAGCCACAAATACAAATAAATGACAAAATAAAAGAAATGGACAAGGCAGGACGTGGGTAAGGCAGGACGGTCACTACTATGAATATATAAATCCATCAAGAACCACTTAGATTGTTCAATCTTAAAGCTTTTGATTGGTAATGACATACGGAAATTGATTCTCAAAAGTCGTCGTATTTTAGGCTACTCAAGAAACTCAATCGTACTATTGTCTCCCAATAATTAATGGTACATGTACGTGTAATCTTTGAGTTAGTTTTTACAATGAACTAGAATCGACTCGATCGTGCTATATTTTGACAAAAAAAATAATGTATATGTCATCCCGTTAGCAATGTATAAACACCAATTGTCTAACTTGTACGCAACCACAATTTCTTTTAAACGTATTAGTTAGAAGTCGTTTTTCGATGGAAGCTAGGATGAAGTAATTAGACACAAAACCATTAAAAAGAATACAAATAGCTAGACGAAAAAACAATGAATTTATGGTTTTGTTAAAGATCGTATCCTTGTATATAAATAACGATAAGTAGCTTTTGTTTTTATGTTTACAAAATATGTAATGCCCATATTGGCAAATATAGAGACCTTATATTATATATTATACATGGTGCAAAAGAGAGGAATAATAGTTTTACTTTAAATGTATTTTCATAATAGTTGACCTCAATGCTAAATGATTATTAGTTCTTAGTTCATATATATGACAGTGAGGTTTCAAAAAATTAATAATATACATCTATATTTTTTATTATTAATATTTAAAATGTGTATTTTATTTATTTAAACAGCTCAATTATACTGTACTTTGGAACCTACTCCATAAAACCTTGATGAATTAATGGCTTCAAACTTTGATACGGTCTCGGTTCATCGTGGCACACCAAAGGCGATTTATTTATTAGTTTTTTTGTATCTTTATTTTTTCTTTTATTTTATTTTATGTTTTACAAATTTATATGATTAAAAAATACAATTTATTTGGAAATTTCGAGTTACATTTCTTTGGTTTTGCTAAAACAGCCCTTCAAACTTTGACTTTGTAGCCTTCAATTTTACATCTTTAATATGTTTGCTTGATAATTGCGTAGAAATGTTGTCATATTCAAGTTCCTTTTACATCTTTAATGATTTCTTCAATAAATCTATAAACTTTAACAAATGCTGTCTTATTTCCTCGATTATTATTACATTAGTACGAAAATAAAAAGAATTGACTTAACTCGATATATCTATTTAGTTAGAGGATCTAACTCCCACAGAAACCTACGTTTCGTTAAACATGAAAAACATACGAGCATCTCCAATGACTAAAATCTTTAAAAAACTTTTCTATATATTACATCATTTTTCTTCACAAAAAACTTTATAAAAAAGCCTTACCTCCATTATAAAAAAGTTTTTCAATAGTTTCTTCAAGTCAAGAGATGAGGTTTAAATGTAAATGTTCAGAAAAAATTACACCAAAATTAAGCTTAAGAAATTTCAAGCTGTTTGTTGACAAAACTTCTCTCCTAATCGCAAAAACAAAAAGCCTGCACAAATGGGGTTTATGAAAGAACAATAAATTTTTTTTATCATAAATTAAATTGAAGTATGCCATGGATGGGCGGACTAGGTGTATCTGTTAACAAGTCGAACATAGCTTACGAGCTATTCGAATATGTGATTGTTTATCTCGAATTCAAACTTGACAATTGAATTCATAATATTAAGGCTTAAAATCACTGAATAATAATCAAGTTTTACAAGTGTTCAATTAAAATCACTCATATTTTTATTGCTTTGATTTAACTACTCAAGTTTTATATAATGTTCAATTATAATCACCAAATAATGAGCAAGTTTAACAAGTGTTTAACTAAAGTCACTCATATTTCTATTATTTTGATTTAACCACTTAAATCTTACATAATGTTCAAATATTATAAAATTAGGCAAATTTTGCAAATTACCAATTTTTACATCATTGACATGGAGATTTATTTATATAAAATTTCTGGCACAGATACTGTATTTATGTAAAAATACTGACATGAAAATTTATGATCCGATCTCGTTAATTTATCGATGGTGTGATATGTTATGTCATACACTTCAATTTGATAATGTAACACATTTTATTCCTACAAAAAAAATAGCCATCGCATGAAAGCAATAATTTATTTGCTCTCTAACTATTCGTTAATATTTAGAATTAAAAAACTAATTAAACTTGAAAAAAATTATGAACCGTCAATGCAAGAAGCTGGTTGCATAAAGATGCAACCAGATTATCACCATTAAATAAAATATAGTTTACATGTTAGCATTATTATTTAAGTAGATTTCCATGTGAGCCATATAACAATTGGTAATATCCAAAATTAGACTAATATGATAAGAATCGAATACTTTATAAAACTTAAGTGGTTAATTCAAAATTATATAAATATGAGCGAATTTAGTGAACACTTGTGAAGCTTAGTTATTATTTAGTGACATAAATCCTATAAAATAAATACAATTTCACGTCAATCTTTTTATTTTAAAAAAAATTCATGTCAACCTTTTTATTTAGAAGAAATTCATTTCACAAAATTAAGTTAAGTTCACAATATAAAATACCCAATAAAAGTTTAGTGATTAAATCAAGAGAAAAAAAAATATGAGTGACTTTGAGTGAACACTCATGAAACTTCATTATTATTTGGTGACATAAATAAAAGTTGAGTGATTAAATCAAGAGAAAAAAGTATGAGTGACTTTTAGTGAACACTCAAAAATCTTTATTATTATTTGGTGACATAAACCCTTATAGTAATTCACGAGCCGAGCTTAAATAACTAATGTTTAAATAGACTCATTCACATGCTCTTTTAATTTCCGGTCTAACGTCAAACTTAACGACTCTACTTTATAGAAAAATTACGTATTTAGATACTTTAAATAGATATAACCAATATTATTAACCCAAATCCTCAAATATAAATGAGCATATATGAGTTCAAGGTTGAGTATCAAACGAGTTTATCGATTAGACTATAGTAACTTGAACTTGAAAATTAGTTCATTAAAATAATATTCAAATAGCTACAAAACATCGTACTTAAGCTTGAGCCAAATTCTTAGTATTTATCCGAATTTAATCGAATTCAAGAAGAAATATTTTTGAATGAGTCTAGCTCATATTTCTTGATACGCGACTCTGAACATTACTAGCTATGCGCTTGACCATTTCAGGCCAATACACACGCTTTGGTCACAATAATAAATTCAGTGATTGTACACTACCCAAAAAAATAATACTTCACTACTCATACTTTAGGTTGTACATCTACTTTAATTGTATTGTACATATACAAAATAAGTGGTTTGTGACAAATTTTAGTAGTTTATAAATCATCATCGTAATACTAATAGTATTAGACGGATAAAGTTTAGAATTCTCGACAGAAATTTTGTACATATACAAAATTAGACGGATTGTTACCTCTTTCATGAATGCTAAAGCCAAACTCATCATCGTAATACTAATAGTATTAGACGGATAAAGTTTATAAATCATCACGTATGTTGTATATTGCAATGTTTACATATACGTGTTTTTGTAGTCGTCAAATGTTAGATTTAAACGTTCCAATGTTTATATATGTGTGCTTTTGTAGTACATAGTCTAGAAATGCTTCCAAAGACATGTAAAGTAATATGAGACTGTTTGTTGACCCATGAAGGGGCCGATCTAGACTTTTCAAGTAAAACTTGTGTTTGTCTTCAATACATTCATTCATCTTGTGGCCCGTCTAAGGTTTTGGCATATACATGAAACTATGTCAAGTTAGGCAATTATTCAGAAACATATGTTGTTTGTTATGCTGGGTGATTATGTATTTTCGTAATGGCAACATCAACAATTAATTAGATTATTTACTTTGGCTCCTTTAAAGGAGTATGGATTTTGTGTGCATAAAAGGTGATTTCATCATGTATGATGGGCTGGATGACGGGTCTACTGGACGAAGCATATCATTCACAAATATAGTAAGAGCCCAAAAATATTATACATATTAAGACTATTATCTTATTTACTTGATGCAGTATGCGCCTTGCATCAATAAAGGACTGATTTATATGGCAAACATAAGCTCAAGAGTGTAGGAACCAACTATAGTTTAATGATTGAAATAAAAACAAACTGTTTTATGCAAATGGAATATCAATCATCTGTTAGACATGAAATTATAAAATTCTAGCACCACCTAGGGTGTAATTTATGTAGTATTGTTAGTAAAACTCTCCATCCATCAGGTTGAATAAAATTGTAGCACCATCAAGGGTGTAATTTAATTATTCAACAATGATATCTCTATTGAGGCGGGTAAACGTTTCTACATGTGAGTGAAGATCAGATTCAACAAAGCATTAGGCAAAACCGAGTCAGCTACATCCTATATATATAAGCGAGTATATGAGTAATCTATAACAGAAAATTAAAATAAAATCATAAAGTAACCTGAGTGTTGTCTTCCAATAGTGATTGGGTTGTTGCATTGGGTAACTTCTGAGCCGTTTCATCAAACAGAACAATAACAGTCTCCCCTAAGGCGTCTATCACATCAATATTAAGGTAGAACCTAGGAAAAGTAGAGTTTTCGGTGTAAAAGTGGAAGATAAAGTTATTGGCAATAAGAATTATTCATGAAGTGTTTAAAAATATTATCTATAGTTATCCTATATAAAAGGTTGAAAAATATGAAATTATAGTAACTGTATGTGTATCAATGTTGAATAATTAAATCACGTGGATAGTATAGTGGTAGTACCTCTATATTTTGATGAAGATTGGTGAAAGTCTCTTTGTAAATAATATTTCTTGTGTGGTGTTGCAACTCGTTTTCATCGTCTTCCATCATAAGAATTTTGAGTCATTCTGGGTTTGTTACCCTAGAAAGTGCAACATATAGTTGACCATGGCTGAACACAGTGGTTGGAAAATAAAGGTCAACCAAATTGAGTGATTGGCCTTGAATTTTATTAATGGTAATTGCATAACATGGTTTTACAGGGAATTGTATTATTTTCATTATGAAAGGGCATTTTGATTTGGTAGATGTGAGCGCGATTCTTGGTATTAGGGATGTGTTCCCTATGTAAGACCCGATAATGATTCTGACTCGAAGAACAAATTTTGCTAGATCGGTGATAATGAGGCGAGTGCCGTTACACAACCCCTCCATTGGATATACATTTCACAGAAGCATGACTGGTAGTCCTATTTTGAGGTTTAGCTCATGAGGTGACATTCCTTGAAATTTTAAGGAATTTAAGAATCCCACAGGGTAGAGTTGTTGTTGATCCAAAGTGTCGGTTGATCCCTTACAAATTTCATCTGAGCTTTTGTAGGTTACTGATGGGCCTCGTAAATTTTTAAACATATGTTTGTTGATCTCATCGGCATCATCGTTCTTTGGAGTCAAAATAGCCCTTTCTCGCAAGTAGTCTTCATCATGTTGTCGTGTGGTAGAGTCCGAAATGTTGTGTTCACCATTTGTTCAATTGGAGGATTTGATGATTCAATAATAAATTCCTTCGAAATTTGAATCCATGTAGGTTCATCTTCTCCTTCTTTTGCTTTTGCCGGTACATTTCCATCTCCAACATCTAAAACCCATTTATTAAATTTTTGTTTTTCACCATCAACCTCCCCATTGGCATTGTACTCATTCACTCTCATGATGCGTGAAAGCGTGAAAAGTTGACAATGTTTCCACAAATCTGATATGTTGATGCATGCTTGAACAACTTCTAGCCTTTTTCCTTTTGGAATGACAGGCAAAATTTGTCTGAAGTCACATCCCAGTAATATAGTCATGCCTCCAAACAATCGATTTCTGTTTACATTATTTTTATACCCTAATATATCCTTCAATGTTTTGTCGAATGCTTCGAAAGCGTAACTTTGAGTCATTGGAGCTTCATCCCATATTATCAAGCTGACTTCATGCATCAATTCTGCTAAGTGTGTATTTTGTTTTATACCACACGTGCTATGCTCCATGAGTTCCAAAGGTATAACAAATCTACTATGAGTTGTTCTCCCTCCAGGTAGTACAATGAAGCAATTCATGTGTCAATTTAATAAATATTATTCTTTTGTTAAAATAAGATAATATTGTATTAGGGGTGTTAATTGGGTCAACCTGACCCTCTGTAATAAGAAACATATGACCACTATATATAGTTTTAGAATAATTTGTTGATTATCTATACCTGATGATGCAACTACAAGGACTATCTTGTTCTCTGATCTCAGTCTTGTAATTATAGCCTTGTATAAGAAAGTTTTACCCGTGCCCCCTGGACCATATACAAAAAAAATTTACCTTTTTGTTCTTCTACAGATTTAATGACCTTCTCATAAATTGAATGTTGGTATGAGTTTAGTGAGTTGTAAAGGCTCACATGCTCTATTCTTATCTTTTTATTTTCTAGTTTAACTCTTCTCGAATCAAACGATTGTCCATTTTGGTTATCAACGCAGGGTCTGTGCGCAGAAGATCTTGGTAATCTGACAATGATTTTCCATTTCTGTTTAAGATTGCTTGTATTTCAACCAAACAATAATTCTTTTTCTAGCACTCTGTTAGGTTCAAATCAAGGAACTTGAAATCTTTTCGTTTATTATGCAAAATATCTTCAGATAGAGCTTCCCAATTTTGTTTCCATAATTGGAGTGGTCTACTAACCTCGCAAATTATCAATATTGTAACAAACAAATCACGAAGTTGTGCTCCTGATGCCCATAATCTTGCTTTTGATATAGCTTGAGTCCATTCTCTATCATCATTAATAAGACCATACGCAAAGCAAGCATCTTTAAATGTTTCATATATTGTCCCATCAACTGTGCGAAGTTCTTCAAAGGATGTAGGACCTTTAACTATATTTAGCAACATCCTTAGATAGTAACGTTCCCTGAGGCAGGGTTAGAATACACAATACGACCAATGCACCCTCTTTGGTCCCGAGGTTTCCAAAGTTTATCCTTTGCATGCCAAAAATATTTCCTCGGTATTTCAGCATAAGTGAGTTGTTTTGCTTGTGTGTCTTTTTTGTTTAGCTTGAACCATTCTGTGAACATCATCTCCTTGATGCGGTTTTTTTGAAGCAGTACAGGAAGACTTTCTGAGTCACACAGGGTGATCATATTTTGATTTGGGAGGTGAAAATTCAATTTTATGACCAATGGTTTAGAGTAATGGATGTCAAATGAAAACATACGCCATACCGCTTCACATGGAGATAAATATCGACAATCAAAGTATTTTTGGATTTCATCAACTTCAACAATCTGCTCAGAATGCATTTCACCATTAGATGTGATGTTTTCTTGTATTACAACAGTTGCTCTATCAGGACCTTTGTTTAAGTACTTAAATAAGTACTTTATTGCCCTAGATCTATTGGACCACTCCACGTTAATGTGGGCCTTGTATTTGATTAAGAGGTAGCGATTGTAAGGAACAATCGAGCTATTATCAAATGTAGCTTTACCTTTGAGAACTTGCACCCCATTGTTTCTTCTCCGATAGTTAGGGTATCCATCTTCATCAATGGTTGTTTTTGCACAATACAATTTCGGAAAATGTTTAGAACATTTTCCATCAATGATACATGGCGCAGTGATGTGTTTTCCACCGCAAGGTCCATGTAACATGTACTCAGTAACAACCTTGTATCCCTCTAGGTCTTGTGTCGGAGAGGGAATTTCAACTGATATTAAATCATCAATGTCGCATGGGGTCTTGCATTTAGAAGGATTTTCTAGCCAAATTAAAATGTGTGCATGTGGTAAGCCACAATTTTGGAATTCGATAGTGTACACTCCTGTAAAATAATGTTGTATTGGTCATGCTTTTAAAAGAAGAGTAAATAAAGATGCGTAAATAGAGGTTATAATTATTTTTATTTGTTTACCTGCCTGAGATACTCAAAAAATATGAGCTTTCATTATACATCCATTAACCCATTTAACTTCTGCTTGTAAATTCTTGTAATGGTTTCTGGACGATTATGTGGCTTCTGGCCAGGAATGTAAGATAACATTCCATCAATTTCTGGCCATTTAGGATTAGCTGTGAAAGTGATGAACATATATGGATTCTCAAACACCCGACATAGAGCCATCGAGTCTTGGTAGTTTTGCATCATATACCGTGGGCTTCCTGTAAAACTGGAGGGTAAAACAATTCTTTTGCCAATCGATGCAGCTTTTGTGTCTCCTCTTGTAACAGCATCGCATATGTTATGGTATAGGTCGACTCGCAAGTCGTTTTGATGATTTCTCATCTATCTAAGTCTTTGTTCTTCTTCAATAGCTGTATAAGCATCAACCAAATATTGTTGAAATAAGCGCCCTCCTCTAAGAAGAGTTGTTGCCTCATTGTCTCTTTGTTGAATTCTATAATGGTAGTACTCTCGCATGGTTAAAAAAGGTCGACTAGTTTTCCTTGTTGCACTATTTTTATGATACAATATCTCTTCATGGAAGCCAGTTTCTCCGTAAGGAAATAGTAAAGGGTACTGCAATGTCATATATAGTGGATGCAATTCAGATATTCTTTTTAGGCCAAAGTTTTTGTTGTTGACAATAATATCTCTTGAGCTAGTACTTTGACCAAAATCGCTTGTAACCAATGCTGCTACTTCAGACACATGAGGTGTGTTATATTGCCTAGAACTTGTTCTTGTCCCAAGCAATTGAAGCTCAAAGTCTGCTGAGTTATTTTGAACGCACCAATTTCGAGCCATCCGAAACGCTTTCGCAACAGAACTGAACTCGTTGAGCATGTTAATGAGGCTCGTGACTATTATTTCATCAGTTATTTCTTTGGCCCGGTTATCAGTGAAAACTGACATACAATTCTTGGCTTCATTTTGTGTGTCATAGAAGTAAAGTTGAGCATACTTTGGTTGTGTTCCTTCGACAGGTAGTAAAGAACCGATTCTATGATAGTTTTGACCACTTATTCTAAATGTATATGGGCCTCTTCCTTTCTTAACAGAATGGTCTATTTTTGCTCCAAATGATGTAAAGCAAAACATGTCATTGTATAACCTAATTTGTTCTCTAAACTTTGATGTTGTAGGATCATTATAGTCAAGCAACTTTCTTAACGGCAAAGGAGCTTCTTTCAATTTTGGTAGGAGCAGTTTACCATTCTGACAACAGATTGAGAATGTTGGAATTTGAGTCTTTTTTGATTTATTACTCCTTTCTTCATACCACATGCTTGCGTGGCAAGTAGGACATTTATACGATGGACCTCGAAGGTTATGGTAAGAAACTTGTGTACCTTGAAAATTAAGTACAATATGTTAGTGAGTATGATATTAAAGGAGATTTATAATATCCATTGTATAATATAGATGATTGTCCATTTGGATATGTTTAAGAAGATTATTTGGTTAATTGAGCAATTTCTAAGAAAGGAGCTGGGCATTTATTTAATGAAACTATGTTACTACAATTACACTCGAGGTTGGATGCGTTGAGAATGCAAGATGAGAGAAGTACCTATAGAGTTGGATGCTATTTGTCATGGGATCTTTTTATTTGGGTGGATAATGGGTGGATCTGAAAGAATTTAAGCGTAAAGGGAAAAGTTATTTACGATAAAAGGAGTACATAAGCAGTAATGCAGCAAGCCTTCTCAGGTGAAAACATTATTTGTTGATCTACTTTGTTGGTAACTCAATTGATTAATGGAAATAAGAATGTAATCATGTTTTATAAGTCTATGTAAATTCTTGGTTGAACAAAACTATACATGTAGCACAATACCTGTCTATGGGGTAGTTAAGTCGGTTTAATTTGAGGCCGCAATATGAGTTGATTTTACCCGTTGATGGGTAGTATTTGTCGTTGAATGAAGTGTTATTGAGCCATGTAGCAACTTGGATAGAGCTGAAATTTTATTGACTTCGTTAGATAAATCTGTAACGGAAAGGAAATGGGCAATAAGAGCAATGTAGATTTTATTTGTGTTTAAATTTTAGTTACCTGCTGATCTCTTTTGTTGATTTTGATTCTTGTGTATTAATAAGTCTCTTGCTTGATGATGTGCCTGTAACATTCGAATGATATAAGCATAAGAACGTATGTAATGGAAGCTTCAAATGTTTGTAAGTAGATAGTAAAATATGTATAAGAATTACATTTTGATTTCATGTAAAAGTACCTGTATGTGGTGGAATATTTAGTGGTCTTAATTTGAGACCACAACAGGTCTGCACCTTCCCATCTTTCATAATATTTGTGGATGAATGTATTGTTATTGAACCTTGTAACAAGTCGGAGTTGGTTGGAGTTTCATCGACATCATTCGATGAATCTACAAAAAGAGGAAAAAATTGAGTCACGGGAGTTATGTGTCTATAATAGCATTTTTTTGGAATAGTACATGTGGCAAAATGGAGTGCTGTCATAAAATGTGTTACCCTTATCTTAGTGATATACAATTTTATGAAAATAATTAATTTGTTTCCCTGATTTTATTTTTGTTAGTGCAAGAAGACACATTACATAATTTCGATACACCTTTCTGTCAATGGGAAGTAGAGTTTATAACCTGCTTGTAATTGTCAGATGAGTTGATAAACACCAAAGTAAAATCATATTAGTGATGATACATAAGATTATCGTCAAGAATTACAAAGAACAATTGTTGATAATTGTGTTTTATGTAAGTTCTATAGAAGGAAAAAGTCTGAGTTTATTGTTGTACCCGTTTGTGGCACAAATGATTCAAGTAATTTGAGACCAGTATAGGTCTGCACTTTTCCAGCTCGCGTAATATTTTTCGTTGAATGTAATGGTATTGAACCATGTAGGAAGCTCGAGAGGGGTAAAATCTTGCTGACGTCATTCAACAAATCTGAAACAGAAAGTGATCACTAATTAGAGCAACGTATAAGATGTATGTGAGTTTTTAAATGTAGAGAACGTAAAGCATACCTTGAGACATATTTGAAGTAGATGTTTCATGCAACACATTCGAGTATGAAGTTGATTATCAAATGTTTAGAGAGCATAGGAATCATAGGACTGCAAAAGGCAACACCAACCTCTTACTTCCAATGAAAAGGTAGAAAGTTTTCGGGTTATTAAAAGGACATTTTTGGAATGTGTGATTTTTCAAGGGTTACATAAAACCCATCTTCAAGATTAGATAACTTAAACA
Source organism: Logfia minima (assembly GCA_963921325.1). Classification (NCBI taxonomy): domain Eukaryota; kingdom Viridiplantae; phylum Streptophyta; class Magnoliopsida; order Asterales; family Asteraceae; genus Logfia; species Logfia minima. The sequence continues at coordinate 7,808,119 of OY992773.1, forward strand.
TATTATTTCCAAAATGATAAACTCGATAAAAATGTTATATTTTTTATGTCTTTTAGCCTTTTGCATCAGTATACTTGATCAAAAGGAAAATACCTATAGTTCATTATGAAATAAAAAATAATGAACTCAAAAAACCCCCATAATCATAAGAACAGAATTAAGCATATAAGATGTTTCATAGCATGAAGCATAAAAGTTGATTGTATGCGTATATATACGCAGACAAATACACCTTACCTTGCAAACTACAACATAGGTAAGTAAAAGTATATAAACATAAAAATTGGAGAGATATATAGAAAAGAAAGATTTACCATTGAGAATTGAGTGACAGTGATGTTAAAATCAGCAATTTTGTGTCTGAATTTTGTTGGTAATATTATTATGATAAAAATCAGCAATGGATGATTTGAGGTTTTGTGGATTGTGTTTATCTAAAATATGAGATTACCAATTTGACCTTATTGTTTTCAGGCTTCATGTTTGTAGTTATTGTTGGGCTCATAAGGTTAAAATGGGCTTCTAAATTCATTTAATTTCTAAATTGGGCTGGATCTTTCTGAATTTCTTATGTAGATCGTGGATGGGCAATTTCTTAGGTACTTAAGGTCTCTCAAAAGAGTAGATTTATTAAAAAGAGTGTTGAAAACATCAGGTTGAATTCTAAATTTGTAATTCGTGAAGAGATGAAGTTAAAACAATTTTGGAAGAAGTGATATATTTGACGTGATTTGGCCTCGAAACTGTTATGTGAGAAGTTGAGTATTTCCAAAGATTTTCAATTGAAAATGTAATCGAGTAATTTTCCTTACAACCCTAAACCCATTGTTGAGATATAAACAGAAGTAAGCAAAACCTCTTTCAAAGAAGTAGAATTTTGAAGCAAGTATACAAAAACATGAGGTTTGACAATTAAGTTTGAACTAAATTTAAAAAGAAAAGGTGGCTTTTTTACTTGGGTATGCTACAGTTTTTTGAATTAGGAACAAAATCAAGTTAAAGCAACTAAATTTAGGAAAAGAAGTTGTCTTTTGACATGGGTATGTTACAGTTTCTTGGTTTAGGAAAAAAAATCAACTTAAAGCAACTAAATTTAGAAAGAAAAAAGTTGACTTTCGACTGGGGTATATTTCAGTTTCTTGAATTAGGAAGTCAGCCACAAGATATGGATGAAGATAATAATATTAAGAGAAGAAAAGAGGGTGGTAAATGGGAATTTGATAGGGAGACCTATAAATTGGTTTAGAATGTTGAGTGAAGAATTAATTTGGAGATTTGTTTTGGTAGTGGTGATTGTGTATAGAATTAATCTGGGTATAAGTATAGGTTTGTATCGTGTGAGTGTACAATATTATATGAAAGATGCGTTGAAATTACAACCTTCTGAAGCACAATTCTACTCTGGGATTATTCAAATTCGTTGGATCATTAAGCCTCTTTGGGGTCTTATGACTGAGATCGTTCCCATATTCAGATTAAGGAGACGTCATTACATCATATTTGTTGGTATGTTAAACCTCTTAATTTGCTCATAGGTGTAGTTTTTAAGGGGAAGATCAATAATAAATTTTCAGTTATCAAATTAAAAGTTGAAATGTAATCAAATTTGAAGTTGAAATGTAGTTCATTGTTCATTGTGGCAAGTAGTTAGCCTCGAGTAATGTAGGAAGTCATTTGGTTCAAATTAGCTTTACTCTCTTCCAATACTGATTGGAAGTATTATGTGTTGTGCAAGAATGTGTTGTATACTAATTTGATGAGTTGGTTACTATGTTGTGTCATTTAGTTTCAGTAATTAGTCACAAAGATTTATAATGACACTCCTTCTTGAATAAATGGTAATATTTATTTCTTATAGTTTTCAGTTAGAGGTGGGAAGGTGTGTGGGTTGGGCAGCGTCTCAAAATGGTCCTGATTGAAAACGTTAATCTATTGCTACGGTTTAAATGGGTTGGGTTAGTTTGAGCTACAAACAATTATTAATTCATATTATTACTTTTTTTATTATTAATAACTAATGTGCTGATTCTGATTACAAAACAATATTATTATATAACAATCTAAATCTATAAAGAAAAACAATTTAGAAGGTTGCATGCTTCACCAATAGGGTTCGGGCTAAATTTATTATCTTTTCATAGACGTAATTTGGTTATTCACTATTTTTAGGGTTAGTTGGTTCCATATCTATGCTTGTGCCGGGATTTAGCACAAACTTGTCGCTTGTATGGGCTGTATTGTCTTTTATGACAACAAGTGTCGGGGTTGGTATAGCCGATATGACTATTGACGCTTGTGTAACAGCGAACAGTATAAGCCATCCTTCTCTTGCTGGCGATATGCAGAGCTTGTGTGGAATCAGGTCTTCTGTTGGGCAGCTTGTTGGGTTTGCTGTGAGCAGTGTAGTTGTTCACATAATTGGACCTCAGGTCCCTACTGACCATTTTTCATTCTCAAAGTTTTCATTTCATATGGTCCGCTATTCCCCGTTTTAGTATTTTATCCTTCTGTACGTATTGGACTTGATATCAACACATGTCCGCGATTATAAATTGTGTTTATTTACCGGAGGGTGTATTTGGAGATACATGTATTAAATTTTGTATCTAATTATAAGAAAATGATGCTCAAATAACTGTTACCAATATATCTACATGCCCATCATCATACATACCCCACCAACATGTCGATAAAATTATCCACTAATTGTGTGCTAGCTCAGCAAACCACCTAAAATTTACAAACAATTGCTCTTGTATAATACAACAAAGGGTACACCAATACATCACAAAACTGTGATTTCCGTTAGGACTTGGCCAGAAAACCCAGAAATAGGTTTGCTTCCAAAGACATGTAAAGTAATATGAGGGTGCTGACCTGCGTAGGGGCTGGTCTAGACTTTAACAATATTTTTTAATTGTCTAGACTTTAACAATCTCTTTTTTACGTGATGCACACAGAAGTAGTATGCGCCTTGCATCGATAAAGAACAACTTTATATAAGAAACATAAATTGTTGATTAAAATAAAAACAAACTGTTTTCTACAAATGCAATATCTATCATCTTTTCGACATCAAATTATAAAATTCTAGCACCACTAAGGGTGTAATTTATGTTGTATCCTTAGTAAAACTCTCTATCCATCATACGATGCATCTTCTTTGGTGTCATCAGTTCCAGCCATAGTTCCATCCTCAACAACATCATTTGATTATGAACTTTCTGCAATATACCTGAAATGTAGTATATTCTTTATAAGGAAGAATTTCAGTCTCTAAAGGATAAATTTTTAATTAGGAGTGATGACTTACTTTCTTCGTTTCTTTTGCTCTAAGCCTTTAGATGGAGTTGAAACAACCGACTCTCTTTTCAATTTGTTGTGTGACGTTGGTTGACCTTCAATAGTTTGATTAAGAGAACCTTTAAGCAAAGTATCATCCAACTTTTGTAACTCTACAGCCAGTACCTCGTTATTTGGGGGGTTTTGGGCCAGTTAAACATTTCTACATGTGAAACTCTCAAAAGTTCCATGCTCATAATATGTGTTTGTATTTAACTCCAAAATATGCTCGGTGTTAATCCGATTTAACAAAGCATTAGGCAAAACCGAGTCAGCTACATCCTATATATATAAGCGAGTATATGAGTATTCTATAACATAAAATTAAAATAAAATCATAAAGTAACCTAAGTCTTGTCTTCCAATAGAGATTGGACTGTTGCATTGGCTAACTTCTCCGCCGTTTCATCAAAGAGAACAATAACAGTCTCCCCCGAGGCGTCTTTCACATCAATATTAAGCCTGAACCTAGCAAAAGTAGAGTATCGGGTGTAAAAGTGGAAGATAAACTTATTATTATCGGTTTATAAATGACTCATTATCATTACCAATTAAAGCATTAAAAAATTGACTTGGCTTACCTTTTTTTTGGGAAACTCACAGGCTTGTCACATGATTCACACTAAAAGCTTCGAGATTTTCGAGAAACACCCTTTTTAGAGTTGCAGATGCTACATGTCAAGTAATACCAACCATCTTTTGTTCTCACGTTTGTGATTTCCACTTTACAACGGAAAGTTACAACCTAAAATATGAGGTGGTTAAGCATTAGAGTGAAAATGGGGTCCTTAATTACAGTAACAAGGTAACATGGAGGTTGTTTCAAGTCGACAGTTGGCCCCTCTTCAATGGCAATGCGGCCTAATACTATACTTATGTAGCAAAAGGGTAAAAGACACTACTCTTAACTTTGATAAACTATATGGGAGGCAAGTTTATTTATTTGTAACATTTAAGTTTTTGGTAACCGAGGCTGTACAAATAAATAAATACTAAAATGAATGGGAGGAGGGAGGGAAACAGTGGCTCAAGAACTACATGCGCATAATCATATTGTTTACATTGAAAAATATCACCATCGAGGCTCAAAATTTCACATTAAACCATACAGTTAAATTCAAAAAGCGCATTTAATAGATTACGTATCATATATTCTTTTACTACTATTAAGTTAAAATATTAATATAATTCTTTGATTAAAATGTTTTATTGTCTATGTCAATGTTTTATAGTCAACATAGACACTTCTGATGACTTTTGACCAAGTTGACCCGTTGCCATTTTAACTAAATGTTTAAGTTGTACCCGTTTGTCCTATTGGAGATAAAAAATACAACCCAATGTAAAGAAATGTGAAGTTTTTACCTACCCATTCCTTACTTTTAGTGGGCATTTAAACATGTGTTTTCGAACCAAATATATGAAGTTGCAATAATCAGCTTTCATTTTTAAATGAAGTATTAACTGATTCTATTTCTGATTGTCTATTTACTTATGTGTCCAATAAGTTGTTTTGGGTTGTTCTAGACCTGCTATTCGCATAGGTTAATCACTTGAATAACACATAGTTTATCAGATGGTCAAATAATCTGTTTTTACCGACACAAATCACATAGGGTAATCGCTTGTTATTTGACCGTTTGATAAACTTTTACAATTGATTTTTGAAATGGCATAATCTGGTTCTCTAAGATATATTTCCTTGTAATTAGAAACTTGCCCCTATGTACTAAGTTTATAATTAACTAATTAATTATAATATATATATATATATATATTTACTTGATCAGTAAGTAACGACTTAACCTTTAACACCTAAATTTTACTCCGGGGGTGATTGAATCACTATGAGTCCAGATTCATGCTACCATTAACTAATGAATTATATTTTATATACTGTAACTTGTTTTTAACGACATTGTTTTATAAGCAGGTAATGAAACATGTTCGGGAAGAGAGACTTTGCTTACATCATTCTTCCTTTGGCGTCCCCATTGGAACAGTTTTTCAATTGTTCCTTCTTTTGATCCACCAACATCAAATTTTCCTTCGTTTGACCCATCTTGCACAAATGGTAAACTATCTTCAATGTCTTTCTTGAGTTCCACATCACTACAAAGTATAAAATGTATGTCAACCTTATTAAAAAGTAATGAGTTCTTAGTTTTTATATATAGAAATAACAAAAAGATATGGCGCCACCTAATGTTAGTCATAAATTCTTTCAACGCGGGAATGCCAATATCATCAATAATCATTGTCGATGTCGAGCTCGAGAGGGTAAGAGCATCTACAGGGAAAAAAGTTTAACATAATGTTATTTTTAAAATTAGTTAATAGGGTATATAGTTTAACAGATCGACTATGTTTGAAGAGTACGGTTGTAATCTTTGGCATTCATTGAAGTCAACATAATGGCGTAAGAGCCACAACTTTCGGATTTCTTCTGCATCAGCTCTTTTCCTAAGCTTCCCCATAAGGTTACTTTAATGTTGGTTCTCCTGTTTGATAAGTAACGAAGATTGGTTAGGTTTAAATTTAAAATAGTTGGTGTACTAATAGTTGTTGTAAGAGAGGTAACCTTTGGTTCCGAAGAGAAAAATCAAGGGTTGTTGCCCATGTTTTTTGCAACGTGTTGTTGCCTACATTTGTAACATAACCGATGACATCTACAGGGTATCCAATTGAGTGTTAATTACAGAATAAATAATTTTAATTTTAATGTAAAAGTTTGATGGAAGCAATAATAGAGAATCTTACCAACCACCTACTTTTTCCGTGTAGGTTCAAGGTTTTCAAATTCAATGAACTGAAAAGTGTATCTTATGAATCCGTTAGCATCACCGGTAGCTTTGGTCACATAATCGTTATCCTTCACTATTCGATATTCATCTTTGTTTGGTTGCACCGTAAAGTTTCCTATAAAATAAAGACAACCTTCTTTTAGCTTATCGATAAAATAATGTGCTATATTGGTCTTTGCGGTACAATGCATAACATTTCCCTGCATAAATAAAAGGCAAATATATTACATATGTATACTCTTTGATTATATATCATGTAATATATATATATATATATATAAATATATAAAAGATAATGAAACTATGCATTTGTATCCACTGATCAGAAACAACAAAATCAATGCTAATGTATTTTCAATAAATAGTGTTAACATCCCAATTACGACCTATCATGACCTTTATGTGAGCATATTTGCCCTGTTGCAGCTGATCAAGAAAAATGACAGTGTTTTTTTCGGTTCAGTTTTTAGTGTTTTGGTGTTCTTAACCATTTCTAGTTTCAACATTGGTTGGATGTGATGGTTAAGGAGGATTTATAGATAACGGTTACTAAACAAACAACTTATGAGATGAAAGGGTGAATGGGGTGAATGGATCGATTGAGCAACATAATGAAAATGAGAGTTTAATTATTAATTAATAACAATAATGAAACTATATAGAAATTAATCTGTTCATTAATTTAATCACATCATTGTAACTGCCTTCCTGTAAAAATGAACGTAAAACTCAAACATGAATAACGATTTTTAAACCTAATCAATATATGTATATTGTTATATTTTTATCAACATATAATACTCAGAAACTAAGAAGCGAACTTTAAACTTACAATTTCCACTATCACGAACAACAGCACTGCCTTCACGATACATAATTGCAAATTAATTATCGTCTTCTTGTAATACTAATGGAACCAATTTGGGAAGTTTAGTAACTTCTACAGATGATTTTTTAGGTTTGACCGATTGATATACAGACAACAAAAGTGATAGGCCATGTGTAAATAATAGCCCAATTCAAGTGGGCTTATCAATTGGGTTTCACTAAATTTCTAAATGGGCTTAGATTTTATTTACCGTGTTTAATTTTCTGTATGTACGTATATTTTTAACTTTTTCACCCTCATTTATTAGATTTATTAATGAAGCCATTATTTGGACAAAACAAAAAAATTATAGGATTGTTGATATATCTACTGGTAATATATATTTTCGATTATTAGGCCGATCAAGCGTGTTAGTCCCAAATTTAAATGACCCATGTCGATTTTTGATTATATGAATCAATGATTTCAACTTCTTACAAACTTGTGAGATTATTCAGTTTCCGAAACATTGGCGAAATGCTCTTTTGATCATTGTAGTACGACAAATTGCGCAAATCAAAAGGTGTATTTAATTAGTTAGATTTAAGAGCAAGAAAATGAATAAAGATGAATAATATCATAAAGATCACATTTTCTCAAGTTTTGAGAGTTAAATGTGACGAAATTTCGATACTTCCAAAGCAACCACCAAGTAGTGACAACAATGACGATCATGCGTTTCTTGAGGACATTTGTACCACGAAGATTCTCAATCCAAACCATGCAATCTGCGCTTGAAAACTGGGATGAACTTATCAAACCAAATTCTTATCAATCTCCATATAATTGAAGCTACTTCACAAGAGAAAGAGAAATGCTCGTTTGATTCTATCCCATTCAAGCATAGTAATTGAAAATTAAAAGAACTAAGTTAAAAGTACTTAATCTAGCTATTAAATAACATGTAGTGTTTTGGTCAGATATTGTTTGGTTCTCGCATTGTATCCCTCGTCATGCGTTTTGTTTGTGGCTAGTTATGAAATGAAAGCTTAAGACCCAAGATTTATTAAGACAATGGGATGTTGGTGATTTAACCAACTTAAACTTGTCTCAATGCTTGTTGTGTGATCTGCAACCGGACTCCCATAACCATTTATTTTTCGAATGTGTTTTTGCGTCTCAGGTTTGGTCCTCTATCATGTTACAAGCCGGTTTGCCTTCTGTTTCGATGTCATTTGGATGGTATAGTTGCTTGGCTTATCCCCATAGCTAAGATGAGTTCGGTTCAAAGCATTCTTGGTAAACTCCTCTTTGCTGCTACTACATACTACATTTGGCAAGAGCGGAATGCTAGATTATTTAAAAAGAGGAAGAGATCTAAAGAGGAAGTACTAGAAGTTATTATGGCTATTGTGCGGTTGAAGCTTCTTACATTTCGTTTTAAGAAGACTAGTCGTGTTCTCAAGCTAATGGAAGACTGAAAATTGCCTCCTACAATTGTTAAAGTAAACAATGGCGTCTAAGTTGGTTACTTTGTTTGCTTTTTATTTGTTGGTCCGGTGTTCCTAAGTCTAGGTTGTCTATTGTGGTTTCGGTTATAAGCACAAATGGTGCGTTGTTTGTTCTAAGTCAATTTGGTACTTTTTCATTTTGCCTGTTTTAATTGTTGATTAATATATTTACCGGGGTTAATCCCTTTACCCAAAAAAAGTTGAGGTTATAAAGACATAACGAAACATTGCTTTTAAATATTTGTAGCATCTAATATATGTATTATATTGGATAAATTTATTAAATAAAGAATTACTTGAAAGATTAAGAGATTTTCAAAATGAAAGAATAACAAGTCCCGTTATCTGTTTTTTAAGAGATTAAAATTTGGGGGAGAGGTTATTGTAGTTTTGTTTTTGTGATGGTAATGATAGGAATGAGTATTTTTATTTTTAATTTTAACTTATTATATTTTTTGTAAAAAAAAATATCAAAATTATTATAATTTTATTCTTTATAATATGAGATTGATTTTTTTTTTTTAAATATATGATTTACTACTTAAATTTGTGTATTACAACTTTTATAAGTTTTAGCTGTGATACACACTAAAAAAATTTAGTGTGTATCACATTTTTTTTAAAAAAAAATTATCACATATTAAAAAGTATAGAATTCTGATAATTTTGATATAATTTTTTTAATAAAAATTTTAATTTATTTTAAAATTAAAAATAAAAATATTCAATCGTACCATTATTATTATAATAAGTTAAACTATTCGAATCTTCATCTAAATTTCAGATAAATAAATTTAGATGTATACATCATAAATGTTAATATGTTAGATTTCTTTCAATCATAAATCGTTATATATGTCTTTAAAATTGAAGGATAAAATTATTGTTTTCAACGTCCTATTTGTAGTAATGTGAATTTTAACATTTTTTATGGTGCTTAGATTCCTGTTTTGTTAAAAAATATTGATTCACTTTAGAAATAATGATACTCTTTTGTTTATAGTAAAAAGAAAGTACCTTTATTGTTGAAAATAAAAGTGTTTATTGCTTCGTAGCATATTATATTTCACCTTGTTTGTAGTTCGTTCTAGTGAAAATATTTTCATTTTTATGATCACTTTTTGTAATTTATTGGGTGTTCTTTTTATTTTATCTATTATATGTATTATTTTTATCAATTTCATCTGTTGTATGTATATGTTCATTTTATATCCTACTATTATTTGTTATCTATAATATAAAATAAAAAGGTAAAAATAGCATACAATACAAAGTTTGTCCTTTTTTGACAAGTTCAATAGCTACTGTTTGTCCTTTTTTGTCAATTATAAAGTTAACTACTAACAACCGATGTAAGTGAACAATAGATTCAAGTTTAAAGTTTTCTTTTATTGATTTAAATCAAAGAATACTTTACAAAGTTTACTGCGGAAATAGACAAAACAAACTAGTCTAAGTAAACTTAACTTGTGACAAATAGCCTCAACATATCAGCAACGAGTAAGTCGTTACTGATGATCAGTGATCAACACTTAGCAGATAAGTGAGGGCAGTTGATTCGCTAACATACATGAACAAGGTTAAGGGTGAATACAAATTTAGGGCGGAATACAAATTTCTAACATTAAATATGATAGTTGAGTGTAATATTTATAGTCACATAAAGTAACTCTAAACCCTACACGTGTCAATACCATATTCGTTGGGTACATAATGAAACTCCCAATGTAATGAATGTGACATTACATCCTAAGAATAAAGTTTACTGTTTTCTTTATTCCTAGTTTACAAAAAAGGTACAAGGAATTAAATGCATAGTACAATAAGTGAGCGTACATATCTTTTGAAAGATTTGCACGTTTTATATCATACTGCATATAAGTTGACCTTCTTTTGTACATTGGGTATTTGTTAAACCCATTATACTGTCAGATACAGGCTTGATCTACTGGTTAATAGAGTTGTCTTGATTTCCACTTCAGTGAAGTACTCTCTGTCTCTGTCTTCAGTCTTCGACTTCAACATATGCTTCAAGTTCTTGACAGCGTCAGACCTGTGTAACTTCTTTAGAGACTAAGTATCTATCAGTGAGTGATAGATACTTCATTAAGTTCTAAATTACAAAGAGGGAGTCACTGCTAACAAATGCATTGACTTAAATAGACTAGATATATTTTAAGTATTAAAGAGTTCACTGTCCAGGTTGAACAGTGAGCATTTCTCTCAGTATATTCTAGTGTCACTGCTAATAGATGCAGCGACAAATACAACACTTAGTATATTTTGTCATCTATAAATTAAATGAGTGTGATCACTGACCCAACACATACAATAAGAGTTTTGAATATACAAAAAAAGAGATAAAGTATAATACACATTGAAACAATAGAATCAAAATATGATAAACACAAAACAATAAGTCCAAATATTTCTAGTATAAAGCGGTCTGGTAGCAATTTGATAACTTCAACGGTTCAACCCATTACTCCATTAGTAGCTCAAAACTAAATACCAACTGTAGAAATTTTTCATGGGCCTTAAATCCTTAACGGGGGTATATTCAAATTTTAGTGGGCCAAAATTGAAATTGAAATGGGCCTAACAAATCCGAAGCCATAAAGATATAAAGTCTCCTAAGTCCTAACACAACACCACTTGTAATTAAACCTCATTATTCACTTACCGATCTTGAATGTTTAATTACACTAACCGAACTTATTTTTCTATGTCGTATATGTTTTAGGATAACCTAATAATAATAAAAATAATAATTAATAATAACTATATAAAAAAATACTAATAATTGTCTTTATTTCAAAATAGTTTATTGTAACTAGTACAGCTTTATTGGGTTTAGTAAGCTATTTATTTAAGTACTGTGATAATTCTTTTCTATACAGACCGGATAAAGTTTATACTGCAGCTTTATATCAATAAATGTATCTGTACATAAAACAATTTTATGTGCTTAATTAATGATCGGGTAAAGGCCCGTTCAGAGGATGAGATGTTTAAACCCAATTCACGAGACAGGACATCTGGCCAAACCTGAAATCTTGTCCGTGGACCAAAAACAGCAACTTACCACCTTCACTTATCACATTCTTTACCTAAATTATTTCACCAACTGTAAATAATTATTAAACTTGGTTTTTTAAGTTTTTACAGAATTACTGAGCTTCTGAATGTTACTTATAACATATATATATATATATATAAATATGTATGTATATTAAATTCTAACATTTGTGAATTAAAATTCTTTAATTCCGTAAATGTTATGTTATAACCTTGCTTAGTTTATTATAATATATAGAAGTTATAGTTAATATTCATTTAAAGTGAATGTTGCAACACTTATTAGCGTATAACAACATATATAAAAGTAATACTTATAATAAATGAATTTTAAAAACTTACTAAAATAAAAGAAACTTCTATTGAACCCAATCATAAGTACCGAATATTATGCAATGAATACACATTAGTTATGTCACGTGTTAGAACTCTATCCTAAATAAATGTCGAACTAAATACAATAAAATCAAAGAGTGAAAGATGTGATAAAGAAGGTTAATTCGTGATTACCACTTCGTTGATTGCTTAACTGCTAACGTCCAACCAGAATCTTCTTAACTCTTTTAGTTGGGGTTAAAAAGATAAAAAAAAACTGCTCCTATCAACATGTAAGGAACACGATACAAATTTTGCGAAGAAAACTTTTGAGAAGAGAAATGAAATGATATTCGTAGAACGTGTTGTACTTATAGCAGAATATATTCATTTTAATTTTAATGATTAAAGATAATTTTGAATTAATGAATCAAAATACGTAATCCATATTATAAATGGTGATACTGCATTGAAAGCTATATTATGTGAATGTTGATTTGATACGATGAGTAAATCAATTCGTATAGAAAGCGTAACCCATTTTAAATAAACCGCTTTAATAGCCGAATAGCTAAATACATAGCAGCACTCAAATGATAAGTAATAGAAAACTCATTATTATTTATAACTGAGCCCTAAATATGTTCTCATTCGCATGTTTACTGTCCCAAGAAAACAATAAGATCTACCAGGTAATTTTTGCCTCGCTGGCTCTAATTAATTTCATAACTATATGCGTAATAATATATCTTTAAATTATATTTAATAATAACTATATCTAAAATACATGACGTGACATGCCGATTCTATTAAGTCTCTTTTTTGTTTACCGATCAATTTAACATTTATACTGAATTAAATTTAGACACACATTTTAGGTCTTCCCGATCATTTCATAATATTTCGAGGACCATCTGCAAACCACTTAGTAATTAAGCCCCATAAAAAAATAGGTTAAATATATACGGTAGAATTTACAAATGATACAGTATTTGTAATAAGTATAGTCAGTTGTCTCATCTTGTTACAAGTTGAAACATAACGATTTTTGTTATTTATTATAAAAATGTACTTCTTCAAGCATTACTACAAGCAATATTTGTCGATCAACCGTTATAATCATCGATCGATATGCTCTATATGATGGAGTAAATAAAAACATGACGCTTTATCTCTTAATACTTTATTTCTTGAGGTATAACGATTAATGTTTTTACTTCGAAATCTTATAGAAATATGTAAAAGAGATTTAAAGAATAACGTTATACGAGATGTGTCGGTGATTCGTAGTTTCCTTTTCTCATACTGTAAAAGCCATCATCATCGTTCATTTGTACCTTTTAGTTCATTTATTTGCATGTCCTAGAAACACTTAGCACCACAGTATTTATTAGAATTAAGTGAGAAATGCAATTAATTATATTATGATATTTATGGTATACAATAAAGTATTCGGGGTTTAATTGTATCTAATAAACTTTCAATTTGTTGCAATTGTATGTATTTGATGACCTGATAGCTTGTAAGGATGACACGTGTCACGTTATATAGTTGAAACGTAAGTAAAAGAATTAAAAATTACATACATTAGCGATGAATAATATATTAGTTGCATACAATAAAAACATAAATAGTTTGATACACACTATTAATATCAAAGCATAAACAATTGTACTCTCGTATACTTAGTCTCTTTATTAATCTCTTCAGGCATAAGGTTCTTGTGAAAGCAGGGTATCGTTTTGCAGTGAATCAGTGAAAAATAGACACCGACACAAAATTTGCTTTTTTCTTGCGTTCTTTCAATCCCCACAATTCTTGACTTCTCACACACTCTTGGTGTTTATCAAATAAATGCGCATACTACCAATGAATAAATAAAATATAAGTTCCAATATAATATATTCTTAAGCATGAAATATTATATTTATTAAAGTGTGCTTGAAAGTTGAAACACTATACTCTGATTATATATACATATAGTTCTAATTGTAAAATGACTTGCTTAAGATGACAAAGTGTACATATCAACTAGCTGAAATTAGTGAACAATTGATTAATGCTTAAGTTGAGATCAGAGATGTCAAAGGGAGAAAAGTTGTAACATTATGTTGAAAATCTACTAATCTAGTATGAAAAAGATTGAAGACAATCCGAATTAGTCCTGAAATGTACGCGAATAAGTAACGAGTAGTTGATAGAAAGGAGTTAAAAGTGCGATAAGATTCGGATTCGTTAACTCGCTAGCAACGGATATGAACAAATAAGAAGGATGTAACAAAAGGAAAATGTATCAAAACTTTTTTTTCTCTGGGTAAAAAGGACGGTATCTCCGGCAAAACTGGAAATGTGTTAAAACTTTGTAACAAAGTGTACTGGTTGGCTGGTTGCAATATGAATGGGTTAAGTTATGAAAGGCTGGGAAGTAATTATATTATACTATTTTCTATTAAAGTAATTTACCATGATAAATTATGCTGTTATGTAGTTAAAACCCAATATATAACAGCCCACAAGTGACTTTTGTCAGTTAAACATTTCCTAGGGAAAAAAACACATGTATATTTGTTGTGCAACCACTAACGATGCATCCCTCTAGTTTCTACAAACATAAGGCAACAAAATACAACGAATATGTAATATCTTATCCACTAACTCGAATACAAAAACCATTAAACAAATATGTAATCATATTCGTTTACACTCCTTCCAATCAATTGTCTTTTAAACATGTTAGATTTTTGACCGTATCAAAAGAATTATTAATATAACGTACGTATCCAATGTAGAGTTAATTATTTTAATCGAAAGTGAGAGTAACGACAATCGAATCCTTTCACTTGCTGCCAAACATTCTCCTTCCATCAAGAAACACATTTGTTCAACCCAAAAATCTTCAATCAGAGTTAGTGAAGCCTGCACAGTTGTTTCTTTTCATGCATATATATATATATATAATATATATATGAATCTGAATTATATTTATCTACTTTACTTTATATATATATATATTATCTATATCTATTTAAATTATAGGAAAAATATTTTATACAGCAAATTGCACAGATAATTTTATATTTTTAGTTATAAATAAAGTTTCATTTATGTATATATGCAAAAGTTGAAAAATAACAATAAAACATATCTAATGCTTGCTATTTTGTTATTGACTTTTTTATTTTTGTCTCCTTTTAGTTCTAGCTAGAAGCTAGACCTTTTTTAATAAAATTTTCGTCGTTCGAAAAAAAAAAACAACAAAAAATATCAAAATTTTCTTGATCGTTGGATAACGGCACAAAGCATTTATATTGTTGGATGTTATGCCCAAAATATAGTACTATCTAAATTATGTAATCTATTAGTTTTAAGGTTTTTTCCCCATAAAGCATCGTGATTTCTTTTTGTTGGAACAAGATAATTAAATTAACTTTCTTCATAAAAGTTATATACAGTTTTAAGTAGTTGTGTGAAGAGGAATCAAAATAAAAACTTAATCATATAGTGTGTGCACTTGTAGTAATCACAAACACTACAAAAAGTTACATTATGTTTACTTTTCATTTCACTAAGTTATGTATCCATATAAAACGATGTGTATAAACAATGATAGATTGATGTTCACTTTTATCCTACCAAAACGGCTTGTCGTCGTCTAATTTGATTGTTGTTGGACGGTGACTAAACGGTGTATGATTAGTGGGAATGTATTTATAGTGTAGGGTATCCTGAATTACTTACTACATACTAACTAAGGTGAGTAAGTGATAAGTATAACTCATGTGTCGTTCTCTGACAGTCGAATTTGAAGTGAAACTCGTTCGGACAATTATAGTAAAAAAAATATAACGTTTGGATAGTTGGATAAGATTTTGATTTTTATGTATTAAACTACTAAAACAATAAAATAAAATAAGCTAACTAACATATGTGGAACAATTAAGAATAAAGAATATGTGGTTTCCCATGATTTAATATAGTGTCGAGGTGATGTTTATTTTGAAGAAACTTCTTAGATTAATAGACAGATTTATCTTGGTGTAAACACTAGCGCCCTACCAGTTTAACATACGTTCTAAATTGGCATGTCACCATGAACTAGGTTATTGTGATGTTGGCCGAATAAGTCTCATCAACTCCAAACACGATTCTTATATAGAATGAAGTGACATATTTAGGTTGTAACCTTAGGTACATGAATAAAGTAGCAGACTGTAATTAATGATTCGACCTTTTTTAATGCTAATATAAGTCTATCATTCTATTTCTAAATAACTTATCGACTTCGCTTATCATTCTAACAGTATACATCTATTACCGTTAGGAGCGAGACCTCTCCTTGCAAGTAGTTATACATCCCTGGATTATTTACAATGTTTTGCATTGCTTCATATGCAGACCATGTATTTTCAGTAAGTTGCAATGTATTTTACTATGTGTTAATTCTTACATTGGTTCTTACGTCAATCATATTTATGGTGGATAATCTGTTAAGAGATACATAACGATTCTATAGTTATTGCTATGTATTACGCGAGTTCTCGTTGGTTCTTAATCCTATCATGATTCTTTACACGGATAACTACTTACCACAATCAAGATTCATGACTTCTTAATATCTAGGTTATAACCACATGGATAACTGTAAAGGGTAATCCATGAACTAAGCCTAGCGGCATTTAGACAATACAAAGTACAATAATAATCTTCATTTACAATCGTGTTTTGAATTGTTATTTATAAATGGTTTTGCATAATCCATGAGTGATAGACACATTCAGAACATTAAGACAGTAATCCACAAACTACTCTACCAACGACTTTTTTGTGGCTTCCGCAGTTGTACTATACTCAATGGTGTTTCCATTGCTATACCACGGTATTTACGTTGCTTCATAATGGTCTGTTTAAAGATTATTTAAACATCATTCGTAACTATAATTATCTAAATCATGACAAACATACAAGTAACTCACAAAACATGGCAATAAACATTTCTCATACTAAAAAATCACAAACATCAAACAAGAACATTATGACGAATTAATAAAAGAAAAAGATAAATATTACCCGTAAATATTGCGAGTAGAATAACACTTGTATTTCTTCTGAATATCCAAAACGTTACATTGCTAAGCTAACTAGTACAACTAACTAATACATAATTAATTTCCTAATCCCTTACTTATCTATCCCTAAATAAATAAATAAAAAATAAAGTAGAGAGAGGAACTAACTATGAAGAAATATTGAAGAGAAATGAATAGTATTAGATGGAATAGGATGATTAGGTTTATGGAGGAGTTGGATATATATAGGGGATTGCATGAACCGGATATTTGACCCCCGAACCTTATTTGACCAAGCCAAAAATGAACAGTATTGCACGAATCGTATCAAGACGCGAGATTTATGCATGTACGAGTCGATTTGGCTTTATACGGTTCATGTAAGGCCATATACGGTTCTTTTGAGCCGTATACGGTTGGTGCTTGTTGAGCCTGGCCAGTATTTCAGTGTCTTGAGCCGTATTTCAGTGTCCTGAGCCGTATTTTAATGTCTTGGGCCGTATACGCGGGATCGTAATTTCTTCGTTGCTTGTTTTCGCTCTAATTTCTTCGTTTCTTATCCATTTTTAGCGATTCTCGAACCCACGCGATCATAATCACATGATCTATAATTTCAGGTTGATTAAAGATAATTTCCATAAAATTATCAAATAGTTGATTAGAACGCGAGCAAATCGTCTTATGTTGACTTTGCTACATTTTACTCGTTTTTCACCCATTTTTGGTGAGTCTTGAAGCATTTTCTTCGTAATTAACTAATTAACAAAATAAGATACATAAATGAATTATTTGGATAACTGAGTTAACTATTTGGTAAAAAAGGAATAAGATATCGTACGTAAAAACCTGACTTTTTACGAGTTATCAAGCATACAAAAGATTATTGAATGAACGAAATCTTATAAGTAAGATGAGGTATCCGTACTTTATAAAGCAATTCACAATGTATATGAGGAAATCAGAACGTATTATTTTATCAACAATCTACAATAACCAATGACATATTTATTAAAAAGAATTACGACCTTAATCTATTGTTTAAATAATAGTTATTTGTTTATCACACACTTATAATTAGTATTTTAAAGAGAATCAGGTTATCATCATAAGCTATGGATTTGGACTTCAATGTTCATGAGCACTATGTGAACTTCTCTGGTTTTTACATAGATATGAAAAATCGTCAATTACCTTTTAAAGAGGTCATATGACAACTCATACTTTAGCTTTTATCAACTCTTTGCGTTTAAATCCTACATGTCCCTATAGACTCAACAAATAATTAAATTAAAATATTAGAACTTCCTTGTCTTCATGTTCAAATCATTGTCCAATATGATGGTGGTACCTTTTTAAATCACTATGCCTAAAAAGAACAGTTCATGTATGTATTTATATTTTCGTAGAAACCTTATAATTTTAAACCATTTGTCCTAATTTAAGGATTTAAGTTCAATCTATCAATCTATTAGAATATTACATTAATAAATCATGAAAAAGTAAGAGGAAAACACAAATTATTTTTCTTTTGTTCCGTATACTTACCAAAAATCCTTCCGCTGGTTCAAAATTTGATGTCCCTTAGTTTATTCAAACTCACAAAACAATGAAGAAATATCTTATTCTTTTGTTATAGATTTTCTTTTGTTTTTGACAGCACAGACCATCAAGAGATTGGGATTCCATAGATTTTTAGCTTTTATTATCTGCTTTGTAATTGACGTAGGAAAAACTGAAGTTTACTTAATTGTACTTGGTGTTTTCTTCTCAGCTTGATAGACAAATGATCACTACAAATTAATGTTATATCTTATAGTTGTATTTTTACTTATTCAACTCAAAGCATTTTTAGTCATTACATATTAATAAAAGTTCTTTATAACCATCTATAAGTATTTTAATAAGTACTACAACTATTACTATAAATATTTTAATAGATATTATTATCACTTTTGTTAATTAAATTATTAGGGTATTACATAACTACTTAGCCTTTCTCCTACAATCAATTGGAAGAGAAATAAATGACATTCTACTCACACAAACACTTGATGATCTCCTATAACAAATTACGACAATAATGTAGTGGCACAAATTATTACAACTCAATAACCTCACTACATAAATCAACTTTTTACTTAAAAACTTAATCTCTCATGCACACTCTCAGAGAGAGAAAAATACAAGCTAAGATCACCTTAAATTGAGAGAAATCTATATTTTCAAAGCTAAAGAGGATAATGTTAAAGTTAAAAATGAGTTAAATATTTATAGTCAAACATTTCAAGATTCCAAAATAAATCCATACGGCCGACTCAAGATACAACCGTGATCTAGCCACGGACAACATGTCCAAAAACGTTTGAATAATATATCCGTTTTCAATCATTTCAAAACACATTTTTGTGGTATCTTGTTTGACTTTTAATTCAAAAGTTGAAGGCTCTCAAAAAATTCCATGCATCCATTTTTTAAAAACAATTTTATAATTTGGACACTTTTATAAAGCATTTCACAGAGTTTATAAAAAAACATTGGTTTTATAACATGTTACGAATTTATAAAAATAGTGATCAAACTCATATTATTTAAGCAACTTAGGGGTTTACTAATCTTGACTAAAACGATGAATCGGAGTCACCAGTGTTCGATTGGTTGACCCGAACATTAACCCGACAAAGTGAAAATGGTATAGCAGGACCACGGTCTACCCACGGTCCGATCGTGCAACGACCGTGCACCTGCTATCCACATTTACACTCTTTCTCATGTCGGTTTGATATGTATCTTTCCCGCGATGTTAATTCAAGTATATAATTTCTGATGATTAACATAATCTCTATATCAATCACCTTACAATCATCAAAACAAAAAAAAAAAATGCATTTGCACATAATCATTTACGATTAATGAATTTATTTATCATTTATGTCCAAAACATGTATTAATAAATTTATTTTTCTTCTTTCCGTTTCTCTTCTTTTAAAAAATTAAATCGAAAGTGAGACTTTATTCTTTTAAAATTATACAAATAAATATATTTACTAAAAGAAGAACTGCTAAACAATTTAACCTTCACTAAAGATTCTTTTTGCTCTTTAGCTCATGTTGTATGATAATATAATTTGTAAGATAGTGTTGGATTAGCTTTTTAGCTTATAATGAAAAAAATTATAAGCTTCTTGAAAAGTCAAGTATTGTTAGCTTCTCAGTATTGGCTTTCTTACATTGTTAAAAGCTATTAAGCCAAAAATGTTCGAATGGAACAAATGGAGAAACGAGCTTTTAGTGGTAAGATACTTTAAAAGATTTTAAAAAATATATCAAATAAGCCGAGCCAAACAACCCCTAATAATGTAAAACTAAATGATAATGTTATATAAAACTTTTATACCACTTACCTATCTTGTTTAAGGACGAATCACATAATTATAGACTGCAATTTTAATATTTGATTCATGTATTCAAGACGTTCTAACTTCTAACAACGAAATAAGAAGATGAGTAGAACTCATGTGGCATATAATTAACACCTCTGTAGGACATGCGGTTGGTGCTGAGTAAAGGATAACAATTAAAATAAATCAACTGAGAGTTATGTAGATCTACATGACTAATGTAACGTAAGAATGAGATTTTTTGAATCGCCTGTTGCGACGGACTTTTAGAAAAATACAATTTTTTTGGAGGGAATAAACTTTTATAAAGTTACGGAAAAATTAATTATTGAATGACATGTATATATATATATCGAGTGAGGATCAAACGGGAAGCAAAAAAATCAGAGAATAAGATAAACAAATCTCAATCCTTGATTTCATCATAATAAATTTTAAAAATTACAAATAATTTCAAAATTTAGAATTCATCACAAATGAATATTAAAAATATTTATTTATGAAAAAATTAAAGGTTAAGATTTATTTCACTTCTTTTTGAAGATTTAAAGTTTTCCTATGAATCATTTCCATATATATATATATTGCTTTTTAAACCAATCATTATTTCACCCAGTATTATGTGTAATAGTACTGTACTACTATATATATTGATCACTTGTTACAAACTATATTTATCACTCCACTGTACTTCGTATATAATACTAAAATTCTGATGCTTCCATCTCATTTTCGTATTCTTAATCACTGATGGCTGTACTATTTTCTTTTTGGATCAGAGACTATAATGATATAAGATAATAGTTACATTATGTAATATCTTTCAACACATACAAGTATTATTAAATGGTACAAGTATAAAACTCAAAAGGAAAACATGTATATTTAATAGAAGATGTGACAGGATCAATATGACCAGTTGCTGGTCGATCATCTTATCGCCCATACTTTCCACCACCTTACTCTTGGGTCAAGCTACAAATAGATCAAAAGTACAAAATACTATGCTTATATGAAGCTATATATATATATATATATATGAAGAGTTTTTTTTTTTTCTTTTTTTCCTTTTAAGTTAAATGTCGTTCAAGATACATACCTATTCTATTTATGAAAATTTGCAAAAACAAAATGATGAAGCAAGATTATTACAAATTTCAAAAAACGTAATATGTTTTCGGGTTAATATAACAAACTCATTCATATATTCATATGAATTACTATACTTTAAAAATATGCAATTAGTTTATTGTATTTTTTAAAAAGATGCAATTGAATTACTCTACATCTAATTAACAGCTGAATTGATATTTTCGTTACTAATGACATGCAATTAAAGAAGTTCGGCAACTAATTACTCTTCAAATACCGATTGCTAATAAACACGTAACTTTTTTTGCCACATCAGTTATCCACCTCATTGCCACATATTTTAATGAGACACGTCAGTAAATTTCCTTATAAAACATCCGCTTTTAGTAAACATCACAAACAAGTAGACAATGCAATTTTGACCAAATATATCAAATAAAAAGACATTGAAAACAAGTTATAACTAAGCACACCAAACTTTCATACATTTCCAACCATATAACAAGTTAAATTGCACTTGAACATTTTCATCAAATATAATAATTTAATTGCACATTTTTAAAATATAATTAAACTCATAAGAATATTTTGACAAAATATAATAACGCATTCGTCTATTAATACTGTGTTTTTTAGATTCAGGTAAAGTAGATAGATGAACATATAGAGTTTTACCACAACAAATTTTTTGAGATTTCAAGTCTCGACAAACTTTAGGAAAGAGAAGTTTGTTATTGATCTTATTAAATCAACATGTAGTTTATGATACAACATTTTGATACTTTAATTTAAGTATTTTTCAAGTTGTTCTTATAATCATCTATATATATAGGAAAATAATTTATAGAGAAGCTCTGAATTTTTAAAAAAAGAGAGAAACAAATTTTAACTCTTGATTTTTTCATAAAATAAATATTTTTAACATTCATTTGTGATAGATGTTAAATTTTAAAATTATTTATGATTTTTAAAATTCATTTATGATGAAATCAAATGTTGAGATTTGCTTTTCTCTTTCCCTAATTTTTTTTGCTTCCCTCTTAATCCCAACACTATATATATATATATGTTTTAAATTTTTCTTTTGATCATCAATCTTTGTATCTTTATCATCCATCTTCACATCTTAAAGTTTCGATCACTAACACCACAGAAACAACAAAGGAAATTAAAGAATAAATCACAAATTACCATACATAACTATAGTTACAGGTTATATAAGATGTAGGACCTCGTTTTAAGAATATAAGAAAAAATCAAACAAACTGTAAACATATTAGTTAAATGATAAATCCATGGTACAAATATGTCCTTTGAAAAGTATCATCGTCACCTTTCACTTGGTACAGACACATGATCAATCACCATCTGCTTAATATCCTCAAGATAAACACCAACCAAAGATAAACCGCCCTGCATCTTTTGTTACTAAGTTCAAAAGCAAATACCAAAATATAATAATCACAACCCATATCTCAAGTTATCAACCATCAAATAATCACATAATAAAAACCCATACACACACAACTATTACCATCAAATACATATACGATTAAAATTTTAAAACATAAACAGAGATATGCATACATAAATCAACAAGATATAGTTAAGCAAATCTAGATAAAAACAAAGAGATAGAAAAGAGTGTCAATCTTGAAAGGGAAAATTGAAAGGGAAAATTAAACTGAGATGAGATGTGAAATCTATTGATATTTTATTAATAAATATTATTCATCGACTGTAGTTTTAATAGTTGCATTTATCCTATGGTAAATATATATATATAGCTAATTGGGGTTTATTTGAATAAATTTAGTATTTTACAAAGTAAACTTTTACCCATAATTTATAAAGAAAAGAAGTGGCAACAGAAACAAAAGAAAGTGGTGGGATGGCAGCCTTATTTGTGGGTTGGAGCCTTCCAATTTGGTAGCGCACAATCATGGTTCACAATGAAGGCGCGTGTGAGAGGGACCCAGGTGATCCGATCAGAGAAACACGTGGTCCCCATCCACTATGAAACACACGTGTCAGCTCTTAGATGATGATACTCTTACAACAAACGCAAGGTACTGAAGTAAAAAATATACTTACACAGTTCTTTTCTTACCGAGTTTAAAATTTGGGTTTTGATGATTACAAACTTTATGATTGTTATTAATTCATTGAGATACGTGGAGTTAACTACATATAGATATGATGATGATGTATTATTGAGTTCGTCAATCAAATAATGATAAACCTATGGATAAGATTAACCCTTTCTCAGTAAATTTTATAATCTAGTAGAGTAATAAATGTAAGAACCACAGTTATGTAGTTATAATTACAGAACTGTAATGTATCATTATCAAAAGGACACGGTTCATTAGTAAAAACTGGGGTTCGTTTCTCCAAGCGAATAGGACCAAGTTCATATTTATGAACTGAGATCCTTTTGAAAGTTACAAACCTATTGTCTAAGGCTTATAGTAAAAAAGTCGATATTTTATGCGTACATGGTAAACACCTCGAGATGTGTATTTTGCAAGTGTGGATTTGAAGTGGTTTATGAGCATCTTAGACTAAAACCAACCGATGTTGAAGATTTATTGGATGACCAAGTTCTAAGGGACAAAAGAAGTGTGTTTCATTTCGTTGGAATTCAAAATGTTAACTGAATCATGTTTAAATTTGTTACATATGCTTGCTTATCTTAATTATCATAACGTTTTTATGAAATGATTAATTATACATAATACATAACAACAAATAAACTAACGATTATAATTTAGTTACAATCATCACCATCCATAAAACAAATATAATTAATTTATTATAGAGTTCGATCTTAAATATGGAATCAAAATCATCATCTATCTATAACAACAAATAAAACAAATACAATAACGTAATTATCACAGTAGTTCTCAAAACATAATATCATTATAATAACTTAAATAAACACACTATATCAACATGTGAAACACACTTTCAAGCTCAAAACAAAAAACCTTATGATTTTATAATAACTCGTTTTATTAACAACTTCACGGGGTTTTAAACGAAGTGAAGGTGTCTTTTTTATTCTTAAGCAAAACATTCAGAAAAATATAATAATTCTGAATGTTTTGCTTAAGGGAAAATGGATACCATCACTTTGTTTAAAATTTCATGAAGTCATTTAGAAAAGAGGTTCCTGATACAATCACAGTGTCTGTAAGTTTCTCATGAGAAGGAGTGTGAATTACCACACTATGATTGATTACCGATTTTAAAAATGTTTGCTTGAAGCCAACAATTCCTTATAATAATAACAATGCAAGTAGTTAAAGAAATAAGGGAAGAAAATTATAACTTTATAACACCGAGATTTATAGTGGTTGGGGTGACTGTTATTTAATCCACCTTAATCTACTCCCCGACTTTCCACTAAAGTTCTTCTCTTTTTACCGTTAGAGGAAAAAATCGTTCAAGATGAACTTTCTCCTTCACTTAGAAAGTTACATCAACTCTTCTTTTTCACTAAGAAGAGTACAAACAACACTAATCTTTCTTTCGCCACTATTAGAAAAATCATAACACACACTTCTTTTCTCCTAACATTAGGAAGCTTAAAACACAATAAATAATAATACCTCTAACACCTAAGAAGAACACACCACCACAATATTCTCATACCATTATCCCTTTGTTATATATATAAAAGTGTATTGTTAGTTAACCATGATACATACAGTAGGTTTTCATGATGTGTGTATTGATTGTTGACAGAACATATTTCGGGTTGCATCATATACATTCATGCATGAGACACAGAACGTTAAATACACAAGTTAATCATTCTAGAACCCGTTAATGAAGTTCATACTATAAAAAATACGGTATATTACTTTATTAATGAAAAATCATTTTTCGAACAAATGTAGGTTCGTACGAACTTGACTCGGGTTAAGTAAGTTCGTACGAACTTAGAACCATGAGTAGGTTCGTACGAACTAGACATTGACTAAGTCAAACTAAGTTCATACGAACTTACAACCATGAGTAGGTTCGTACGAACTTGACATTGACCAAGTCAAACTAAGTTCGTACGAACTTGTACAAGTTCGTACGAACTTGGTAAGTTCGAACGATGAACTGATAATCAAACTTTAAAATTTTTGGTAACAAAAACATGATCAATCAGTGGGAAAAGGTGCACAATGATGTGTATAGCATTAAGTAACAAAGAAGTTCGATTATTATCCATAAATAAGTTAGTAATTTTGATTTTACTCTAGTTTTGTATAAAACTTAGTGAAATCTGAATGTTAAAATTGTTTTATGGATGAAACTTCAAAATTATTACATACTTAGATGCGGAATATGATTTTGATGAGGTTAAACGGATAAAAAAGTGCAACCACGGATCAAACGAAGGATTTCAAATTCGAAATTGATGAAACAGTTCGTAAGTTCGAAGGCTTTAAGTAAGTTCGTATGGGTGAAAGTTCGAAGGGTTTTGGAAAGAATGAGGGTATTGAGTTGGGCAAACCCTCTTATACCCAACCTGGTCCAAGTTCTTACGAACTTGGGCCTTAGAACTTGACATTCGAACTTGCCCTAAGTTTGTACGAACTTGTACGAACTTAGTCCTAAGAACTTAGGTTTTTCGAACTAAAAACGTCTAGCGATGACCTTGAGTAATACCTAGGCTTTTAATTCATTTGGTTTTAGTGATAATTCAAACAAATGTAAGAATCTCCAGCACATAAGAACTTATATTAAAATAACTAAAATGAAAGAAACAAATATGAAATTGTTCATATTAAAATGCACATTCTTTTTGGGAGTGTCACTGATACAAAGATCGTATTAGCCATAATGCGTAGGATACACAGTTAGAAAATTAAATCATTCCTATGTTATTATAAATGTAATTCATAGTTCAAGACGATTATCGGTATTGTTGTCCACTTAAGCAGTCAACACTCAAAATTTTCAAGTACAATGTTAGTTATTGTTCACGATTATTTATGTATCCCACATTTGATATACACTTACAATCAGGAAAGTCCAGAATTCCATTTAATGGATGTTTTTAATTAATTTCATCTCTAAAGGTAAGTCCTTTATATTTAGAGCAATGTACTTTTGTACATGTGTAGTGACTAGACTGGACTAGGGTTAGAGGGAAACAAATCTAAAATCAAACCAGAGGTGACAGGTATGTACTTTCGTACAACAAAGCGACGTAGTTTGACTAGAGACCTTGAAAACAGTATTCTTGTTTCGTGGTCAAGTTTGCTTTATTTTAGGTTATACTGACTGAATTTAGGTCAGCATGTTTCAAGATGTAGCAGAATAAACAGTTAGTAAATCCCCTAGATGAATTTGCTTACATCTATCCAATAACATGTATTATGATACAATCTATCACCTAAGAATTAAGACTTAAGGTCATACATCAAAATAGAGACTGCACAAAATAATCGCCTTAATTAAGGTTGTATTTATATACTTGAAACCGTTATGTCGCATGCCAACCAATACATCGTATGATGAAGCTATTAGTTACGTTTATGTTTAAGGT
Organism: Logfia minima; assembly: GCA_963921325.1. Lineage (NCBI taxonomy): Eukaryota > Viridiplantae > Streptophyta > Magnoliopsida > Asterales > Asteraceae > Logfia > Logfia minima. The sequence goes on from OY992773.1 coordinate 7,835,087, forward strand.
ACATTTTACTGTGTATGTATTGCATATAAAAGCCACACATATAATAATGTTCTATGCATGAGTAATGTTTTCATCATTTCTTTGCAATATCACAGTAACCCTCAACTTTTTTATAAGTTTTTGCGAAGTTATTAAAAATAAAAATTAACTACAGATAGATAAAAGTTCTTAATAGAGATAACTTACTCAAGATTAATCATCCCATTTAGTTGGATTAACAACTCAAAACGAGATCGATCAAAAGCCTTAGTATACAGGTCAGCCAGATTATCATCAGTGGGAACTTTAACTAATTTAATCATCTATTTTTCACCACAATCACGAATAAAATGATGTCTTATGTCTATTTGTTTCATTTTACTATGCTTAATAGGATTATTAGTTATGGACATAGTGGATTGGTTATCTATCATAATAAGGGTGTTAGTTAACTGTAAACCATAGTCACACAGCTGTTGTTGTATCCACAAAACTTGTGAACAACAACTACCGGTTGTGAAATACTCAGCCTCACTGGTTGAGATAGCAACTAAGGTTGGTTTCTTGCATTGCCAAGAGACAATGCGGCCACCTAAAAGTTGACAACCGCTAGTGGTTGATTTCCTGTTCAGGTTACATCCTTCGTAGTCTGAGTCTGTGTAAGATAAAAAGTTAAAGTTGCAGCCTGAAGGATACCAAAGACCTAACTTCGATCTTCCCTTCATATAGCGCAAGATCCTCTTCACAGCCTTCATATGTGACTCCTTTGAATTAGCTTGAAATCTAGCACACAAACAGACAGTAAACATAATGTCAGGTCGTGAAGCAGTTAGATACATCAGAGACCCGATAATTGCCCGATATTGTGTTGGGTCCACATCTTCGTAACTCTCTGTGTCTGGTCCAAAGTAGTGATTCTGGGGAAGTGGTGTGCTGAACGACGAACAGTCTTCCATCTTGAAATGTGCAAGCATCTTATGCACATATTTGGACTAATGAATGAAAAACTCGTCCTTATTTTGATCCACTTGTAATCCTAAGAAGACATTTAGCTCTCCCATAGCACTCATTTCAAATTTCCGCTTCATCACCTGCTCAAAGTCTCTGCACATGCCATTATCGGATGCCCCAAATATGATGTCATCTACGTAGACTTGTACTAGTAAGAAATCTTATTTCTTCCACTTGATAAATAGTGTACTATCTATATTGCCTCTCTTGAACCCATTTTCCAAGAGATAGGTAGATAGTGTCTCATACCATGCCCTAGGTGCTTGATGCAGTCCATACAGAGCCTTATCCAATTTATAGACTCTGTCTGGATAGTCTGGATCGATGAACCCAGGTGGTTGTTCAACATACACTAGTTCTTGAACTTTCCCATACAGGAAGGTACTCTTCACATCTAGCTGACAGACTTTAATTCTTTTGTATGCAGCATATGCCAGAAACAATCGGATTGCTTCCAGCCTTGCTACTGGTGCGAAAACATATGTGTAGTCTATCCCTTCCTGTTGATTGAATCCTTTGATGACTAGCCTTGCTTTGTTCCATGTTACTATCCCTCTGTCATCTCTTTTGCACTTAAACACCCATTTGGTGCCTATTGCAAACTCTCCCTTGGGTAAGTCGACTAGCTCCCGTACTTTGAGCTTCTCAAATTGTGCAAGCTCCTCTTGCATTGCTTCTACCCATGAATTGTCCTTAAGAGCCATTTGTACATTCTTCGGTTGTACCGACATTTATGTATTATCCCGGTGTCTTGGATCGATACATAAAGACTGGTGCTTTTTATGATTCCTCTACGTGTCTTCACACTTGTACTAGGATCACCAATTATGTTGTCAATTGGATGATTCTTGTTAACTCGTGTCAAGACAGTAGTGTCAACAGGTATATCAGACTCAAGATTTGATCATATTTCCCCCTCAGTCAGTAGCCTCTGAAGAGTGTGGTTGTTCCTTTGAACTTGGATCAACTTCTTCAATATGCTCTGCAACAATTTCTTTGCCCTTACCTGATGAATCTTCTGAACTTGGAATACTGGATCTTGGTGCAAAGCCATTACCTTCATCATCATCAAGTATAGCATATTCTAATCCTGAAGTACCATAATCACTCAAGATAGGAAGATTAAATGCTTTGAAGACAGTATCGTAATCAAATTACCATTCATGTCCTGGTTGTACTGCTGTAGTGTAAGATGTGACTTGAATGTTGAAGACAATCTCTACTCTACCAGTTGTCTTATTGAAAACCCTTTTGTTTGGTGAACTAGCTTCATAACCTAGGAAGAAACCTTCGTCGGCTCGTTCACCAAATTTTGGTTGATTTTTGGTTTTTAATAAGGTACAATGAACTCCAAAAGGTTCAAATCCTAGTAAATTTGGTTTTCGACCGTGAAGAAGTTCATAACATGTTTTGTTAAGACTTTTAACACTCAAAACCCTATTTAACACATGACAAGCTGTATTCATTGCCTCCCCCAGAAAATGACGGGAAGCTTTGAATCGGCCAGCATTGTCCTTGCTGCTTCAATCAATGTTCGATTCTTCCTTTCTGAAACACCATTCTGTTGCGGCCCATAGTGTGCACTTAACTGATGTTGAATTCCCTTGCTTAGATAAAAGACATTCGTCACCGCGTTCTTGAACTAGGTTATTGTCACTTCTTATTTTCTTGACTCCTCGACCATATTATTGTTCAACTTGGGTCTGAGCTGTCTCATCCTTGGTAACCAAGAAAAATACCCATGAAAATCGCGAGTAGTCATCAGTAACAACTAGACAGTAATGTTTACCCCCTATACTCCTTGCATTCACCGGACGGAACAAATCCATGTGAAGGAGTTCGAACGATGTGGCAATTAAGTTTTGAAATTTGGACTTGTGAGGCTTCTTATGCTGTTTCCCTTTCTAACACGGCACACATTTGTCATCTAGCCTGAAACTCTGCAATGGAACACCCTGCACTAACCCATTTCTGACTATGAAGTTCATTTTTTTTAAATGCAGATGTGTCATCCTTCTATGCCACAGTTGTGATTCAATCTCAGAAGCTTTGGATAGCAGATATGTCGAATCCATCGAAGATTCAGCGATGCTCATGTCCAGTACATAAGTATCATTCTTCCTTGGTAACCTCATGACTATCCACTCTTCTAGTATAACAAATCCCGATTTCAGGATTAAGGCCTCTCTATCTGTTAAATGAACACGATGTCCTTTTGCTCATGAGGTTATGCTTCAGCTCCGCAACATAGTTCAGTTGCTCTAGCGTGATTCCTATTCATGACATTTCCTGATCCTGTGATTTGTCCTTCTTTCGCTCCTGCGAAATTCACATAACCCCCTTTCTTGGTCACGAAATCCACAATAATCTGCCTCTCCCCTGTTATATGTCTGTCACAACTGCTATCAACATGCCACCAGTTAATAGCCCTTCTAGTCAACTCCTACACACAAAATGAGACCATTTAGTTATTAAGGAGGACCCAAGCCACCACGATCTTTGGTCGGCCATTCTCAACAAATGTAAACTCCTTCAGATATCCATCTTTCTTACCAAGTGAGTTAGATACTTTGGGAGTCTTACATGTTGGAGAATGGGAGGAGCTACCACTAGGCCTTCTATCAAAAGACTTTTGGAAAAGTCTCGGATTGACTGGCCTTGGGTTTGAAGAAGATCTAACCCTAGATGGATATTTATAATTTGAATAATGATAATTCCTATTATGACTATTTTGATTAGAAAAACTTTTATTTGGGGTTTGAAAACGTTGTGGAGTTTTCGACCTAATGGATTTTCGAGATAAGCTTCCTGTAACAGGAGTAGTGCTCCTTGAACTATCACTTGTCGAAAATTGCACTGGTTTAAAAAATGGTTGAGATTTTTGAAAACTAAGAGTCTTCTTAAAACCTAACCCGTTTTTAACCAAATTAACAGCATTTTCCTTAATATTAATTTTAATTTCTTCGTTGAAAATGCTTGCCATCCTTTTATTAACACTGTCATCTCTGGTGTCAAAACTATCTTTGCCTGAGAAGAACTAGATTTAACAGGTGATTGGTCTTTCGTCACCTGTGTTAATTTAACATCTTTACTCTTATTTGGACACATACTTGCTACGTGTCACTTTTGGTGACACACAAAGCACGAATGTTTGACCAAGCCTTTCTTAGGAGTCTTGAGATTTGTTTGATGTTCCAACTTAGGTAAAGTGAGAGAGGAGACATGTTCTATTTGTTTGCCCTTATCCTTTTTAATATTATCATGTTCAGGTGTGGGTGTAACAAATTCAACCTTTTCATTAGACTCCTAATTAACTGAGTTTATTTCCATCACACCATCACTTTCAAAAGTTACTTTCTTTTTAGGAATTTGTGTAGGTGTCATGGAAGACTCAGTTATTTGTGACTCTATTTCATTATTTGTCTCAGCTCTCTCTGGCTTGATGAAATGTATCAACTCAGGGACTACTGATGAATTAGTATAGTCATTTATATTGGACAGCTCAGATTCATTAGATATGAAAGAATAATTATGACTAAATGGTGGAGGGATTTCTGTGTATCCCATTCCACGATAATCTCTGGGCTATTTTTGAACACTTAGCAGATTATCTAAGGTTTCAATTGAAAATCTTCTTAGTTCATGTTTTCCATTAAGATCCGCAATTCTAACCATAGCATCTGCTAACTCCTTTTCCTTTTCAAAACATTGTCTAGTTAAGTCTGACACGTGTTCATGAGCTAAATCAATTATTTGACTCTGCTCATTAACTTTGTCTTTTAAAACTTTTATATCTTCTTTATCAGGTTTAGATTTACTAGTTAACTCGGAGTTTCTTCGTCTTAATACAGTGTTTTCTTCTTTTAAAATATTTAGTTGAGCCGTCATCAAGTTAGATGATTCTACTAATTTCTCAACTTGTTCTTCAAAGTTAGTACATAAAACACAAGCATTTACAACATAATGTAAGTTTAATAATACCTTATGCTTCTCAGCATCCAAGTTGCCATATATGTTATGAAGTCCTTTAAATTCATATTTTCAATTAACTCCAGCCGTATAACCCTTGTCTTTGAAGTGGTTACCTCTAATAGAGTCTTTTGTTCTGAGATCTCCTCTAAATATGTTTCAACCTTTTCTTCCCTCTTCTCTTCATCAATAAAGGCCATGAACGCCTGAGGTTTTTCGCCCTTAGTACTCCAATCATACGAACCATCATGCGTTTGAACAACCAAAGCTCTGGAATTGGTATTATTCCCGGAGATTTAATTGTTGCTCGATGTCCCTTGATAAGAATACCTCTGCGCACCCTGATTTGAAGTCTGCTCCCTTTTCGGTCTCTAACATTCCCTCGCGAAGTGCCCAAAACCATCGCAGTTATAGCACTTTACATTGGTCTTGTCAAACCCGACCTTGCCTCCAACAAACTTCCTACCAGTTCTATTCATAAACCTTTGCGTTATTCTTGCAACCATAGCCATTTGCCATTGTAAGTCCATCTCCTCTCGTCAGGGTCAAGTTGGTCATAATCCTCATTTATCATTGCAAGATCCGTGTATAACACCCCTCAATTTACTCAAAATTAAATGTGTCATTTGACTCGGAAGCGATGGATAAAATATAACATTATATATTATATTACAAAAAGGACCATAGCAATTTCGCGAGTTTTACAACATTTAACTATATCCTGAAACAAAACATATATAGTTGTTATATAAAATCCGCATACATGTTAACTAACAAAACATCTATACATATATCAGAGTTATGGCACGTGTCAAACATTCCTTGCAAAAGATCATCTTCCTGCCCAACCCACAAACTTATACATAACCTGCAGGAAGAGAAGTAGTGGGATTAGCACGAAGCTAAGTGATTGAATGTACAACTAATAATTCAACTTAGCATAACAATTTGTTTACATTAAGCTCCGAAAAACACATAATCTCAAGAGGATCGTTGGTTACTGAGGAACCCTACAGCCGTGGTGGCCCTCAAGTAACGCTTATCACAATCTGTATTGGCCCATACAAGATTTACAGATAACTTGGTACTAATAAACAACAACACAAATTTCAGCAACAACACATGTCCATGGAACCTGTGTTGATCACTAATAGTAAACAAGTCCAATCACCATTGACCTCTGAACACACAGATGCCCGAAGGCCACATATATAACAAGTAGATACATAATCACAAATCAAACTAAACAGTCTATCAGTATCTACGTTACTTGTTGTAACCACACCATTACAACTAAATCAAATCATTAGTTGCAGATCCACTCACCTGACTTATCTCAGTCTACACTCAGAGATCTTATGTTACTGAGTCTTCTGCTGATATGAGAATATAATAATTAAGAAGTTAGCAACTCTTTCCATAATTGTATAACACATTTCACTACTTAGTATCCAAATTATAAACAATTACCAAGTAGCAATTATCAGTTATAACCACTCTACAATTATCAATTTATATCAAGTTATAACGATTCATTTATACTTATACACTTTGAATTTAGCAAAATAAAACTTTCAGAATCATGTCTAATAATTATCAGTTTGCAGGAACAGTTCAGTTCGCAGGAACTCAGTTCAGTTCGCAGAACTCAGTTCATGCTGCGAACTGAACCGCAGAAACCCCAAAAACTGAACCATTTCACTCACTTACACAAAAAATCAGTTTCCTTTCAATCTAACCAACTTTCTCACATCTCTAATATAACACCCTTCTTTCTTATATAAGAATATTATATTAATAAACACGGAAGCATGAATTTAAAATACATTAAACAGTTTACAATTCCCAAAAATACACGAATTTCAAACTTCTCAAACTACAAAAGGCGGGGTATTATAAAAATTCACAAAACAAGGTTTATTACAAAACCATATCAGAGGCTTCAGGCACAGTCAAACATTCACGATCAAATCATTGCTCCCTGCACCCACATTCAATCAAAATAAATCCTGCAGGAAGTAAACATGAGGGATTAGCACGAAGCTAAGTGAATGGATTCATCACACAACATTCAACTTAGCATAACTAGTTGTTTACACCAAATAATCGTAATCACACATAATTCAATGAGGATCGGTGGCTCTGGGGATATCATAATACCCGGGGATTCCCCCAAGAACACTTACCAACAATCTGTATGGCCAATACAGAATAGACCGATAACTAATGGTTATTAAACCCATACACAGGTCTCAAACACAACAAATGAATCAAAACCTGTGTAATACACATAATAACCAGAAGTCCAACTACACGTTGACCTCAATCACATACAGCACATTGCTTCGCACATCACGTAGATCAATAATCAATAATCAAGACTAAACAGTCTAATAAACATCTACGTTTACTTGTTGTAACCAAATAGTTACAACTAAATCAAATGATGAGTTCTGAATCCACTCACCGATACCTCTGACGTCTCCACACTCAGGATTCTAATATCACTGAGTCTTACGTTGATCTGAAACAGAAAATCAAATACAAGTCAGAAGTTCGTTCCAAAATTATCATTATAGTCCATTTATCAAATCAGGTAATCCCTGAAGTCTAGGCAAACAAAAGTTCAATCAGAAATAAATTCAGAAAAAGTCCGCAATGCCGCTTAAAACTGAAAAATGCCATTTTCGGGTCCTAGATGACCCCGGATGGCCAAAAATTGCCTAGGCTATTAGAATATAGCCTTGATTACTAGGTCGTTTCTGAGTGACCATGCAAATTTCAACTAAATCTGAGTTAGTGATATTTTTTACAGAACCGCGTCTCAAAAACACTAACGCATTTTCAAAATTTGCAAGTCAACTCGCAAGTCAACTCGCAGGAATCTCGGTTCGCAGTCTCAGTTCGGTTCGCAGGTCAACTCGGCTCGCAGGGTTTCGGTTCGCAGATTTCAACTCGGTTCGCAAGTCAACTCGGCTCGCAGGGTTTCGGTTCGCAGATTTCAACTCGGTTCGCAAGTCAACTCGGCTCGCAAGTCAACTCGCAGGTCAAGTCAACTCGCAAGTCAACTCGCAAGCCAACTCAACTCGCAGGATGAACACAAGTTGCGAATTGAGACGCTGTTCAGCCGAAAATCATACTTTTTCAACCCAAAACTCAATATTTTGATTTGCTTTCAATCACACAAACTTCCTAACATCAAATAGGCATCAAATAACTACTTTTCAGCTTCAATAACATCCTACAACCAATAATTCACCAATTTTCAAGTAGTTTGCTAAAAATGGAAACATACTTCTAATTTGAACAAGGAAGCTGATTGATGAAGCTTATGATGATGATTCTGGTGTCTTGATTTCGAATTCACAGGAACAAGCATGAATTCAATTTTGGATTTTGGTTTCTTGAATTTGATTGCAAGTTTCAAATAAAAGGAAGTAAGAAGAAGAAATGAGATATATATGAATTCAAAGTCGGCTTGCAAAGTCGGCTTGTGAAAAAGTGGTATAATTTTATACCCGTCCTAAATCTTTTGTCTGGAACCTGAAAACCGTTTGCGAGAAATATTATTTTATTTTACCGTCATCTATAGTAATTTAAAACGATTAATATTTCACTAGTCACAATAAGTCAAAGAACTTATTCATCTAAGTTTCACAATGAAATACATAATTTCAATTAATTTCTAAACGATTAAATAATCAATTAAAATATTATAAATTACCAGGGCACAGGAGAGGATGTTACAAATCTCCCCTCCTTAAAAAGATTTCGTCCCTGAAATCTCAACATCAACAACCAATCCAGGATATCTGGACCACACAGACTTTGTTAAATTGAACTTTAAACTATGTTATTTTACTAACACAATCTGTATCTGATTCTTTCCAAGGTCAATTACTTTTCTATCAAGAATTACAATAGGTTCTTGTCAACTTCCAAATCTGGTAGAGGAAGAATCTAAGTCCAATTCCCAACATTTCACTTTCTCAATTAACAAATATTAAGCATATCATAATTATCAACAAGCTCAAAAGAAAGATCCAATGATATTGATAAATCATTAATCACTTTGTCAATTTCTAAAAGGACCAATGAAACTGGGTGCCACTTTCCTCGTGCAATAACCACTTTGTCAACTGTTATATGAATAATATCTGGACTATCAAATCGCTTTTCTCCAACTTCCAACCAACACGTGGCGTTCTATACCAACGATGTCCATATAACATCTCATAAGGAGGCATACCAATATTGAAGTAATAGGAATTATTATAGACAAACTCCACTAACGGCAGGTGTGAATCCCAAGAACTGGCATTCTCTAGAATACAAGTTCTTAACGTATCCTCAAACGTTTGAATCGTACGCTTTGATTGACCGTCGGTCTGAGGATGATAAGCTGTACTAAGTTCAACTCAAGCACTCAATTCACGTTGCAGGCTCTGGCAAACTCGTGAAATAAATCTGAGGTCTTAATCAGAAAAATTGATAATAAAACTTCATATCTCAAAACAATCTCATTAATATACGGTTATAACAATTTACTCAGAGAAGCTGTTTCACTGATAGCAAGGGAATATACACTTTTGGTTAATCTAACAACAATAACCCAAATCGTATCATTACCTCTGAGAGTTTAGGCAATTTAATTATAAGTTCATAGTCAATTGTTTTCATTTTCCACTCAAGAATCTCAAGTCGTTTCAATAGTTCACACGTTTCTGATATTCAACTTTATCTTGGGAACATATGTTACAGAAACCAACAATTCATGTCACATCTAATTTCATTACTGGATACCAATAGAAGGTTTCAAATCACAATACCTTTAAGTACTTTCTGGATAACTCGATAATCTTAAATATGAATTTCTGTTAAAATTACTTCTCGAATTCCACTAAGCAAAGGACTCCATAGTCAAGGCTAAAACGTTTTAATCCTCTAAAACAGTTAATCCACAATTCTCTTCTTTTAATCTTGATCTCAAAGTCACGACAGTTAAATACCGTCCAGCCTCATACACACTTTCTTCGTATAAATTGTCACATCACAGTTATGTATCTCTACAGCTATCACTTAATAACTCAATTCACAAGGCTTCCAACTGGGTAATCTTTATTTAATCCATCAATTACAGAAGATTTCCAAACGCATAAAATAAATTAAGTCGGAGGATATCTTTCTGCTCAACACATTAGTAATCGCGTTTACTTTCTCTGGATGGTAACGAACTTCACAATCACAAAATTTCATTTAATTCCAACCATCGCTTCTAATGCCTGCTCAAGTCTTTCTCTGGAAACACATACATAGAAGACTCTTGTGATCTGCACAATTAACTCATTTAATTTCGCACAAGCAATGTCTCTGAATTTTCCAAGTAAATACAACTGACACAGTTCCAATCCATAAATAGGATAACTCTCTTTCTGAGATTTCAACTGTCAAATAGCATAGACATTAACTTTATCTCTTTGCATAAAACACAACTCGAATCTGAATAAGATGTATCACAATATGCAACAAAATCGTTCAATCCATCAAATAATACTAACATTGGAATCCGGCACAACAACTGTTTCAAATTCTGGAAACTGTTTACTGTTGATCAATCCACTGAAATTTAACATCAATAAAGGTTCAATACAGTCAATGGTTCAACAATCTCAGAAAAGTCATTCATAAACTTTCTGTAACAACCAATTAATCCATGAAAACTTTTTAATCTCATATACATCCTTCAAAATTTCCGATTCATTACGGTTTCTATTTTAGAAGAATCCTCTTTAATTAAATCATTACAATTAATGTGATTCAACATTTGTACTTCTCGAATCTCAACATTAGCATTTAAAATTTCGTATATAACTATTTTCTTTTCAGTGTTTCTAACACTATTCTCAAATGCATCTCGTATTCTGATTCAAATTTAGAATATACCAGGATATCGTTGATAAACGCAATAACAAATTTATCAAGAAAGGCCGACATACACAGTTCATCAATTTCACAAAAACTGGAGGAGCATTAATCAAACTAAAAGCACAACCAGAAATTCAAAACAAACGTATCTGGTACGGAAGGCAGTTTTAAAAATATCCTGTTCACAAACACGAATTTGATAATAACCTGATCTCAAATCAATTTCTCGAATAAAACAATATCCCTGTAACTGATTGAACAATTCATCCATTTAAGGCAGAGGATATTTATTTTTTACTAATCTTTTGTTTAACTTCTGGTAATCAATACGTATTCTGAAAGACTCTTTTGTTTTTTTCTTTAACAAATCAAACTGACACACCCCACGGAGAAGAACTAGGTCTAATCAACCCTTTATCCAACAACTCCTGAATTTAATTCATCATTTCACACAGTTCAGAAGGAGTTAATCTGTAGAGAACTTTAGCTACAGGCGAAGAGCCTAAAACAAGATCAATCTGATATTCACTTTACTAATCGGTGGCAAACCAGGTATTTCATCAGGAAATACTTCCGGATATTCAGACACAACCGGAACATCAGAAATGGATTTCTTTTCTAATTTAGCATCAATAACATAAGCTAGATAGGACTCACAGCCTTTATACAACGACTTTCTAGCTTTCATCATGGAAATTAGAGGAATACACCCACTATCCCGTTCTCCTCGAGCCACAACATATGACTCTTCAGAGATTGGGATTCTAATCAGCTTATGGTGGCAATCTATACTTGCTTTAAACTGACTTAACCAATCCATGCCAATAATCACATCAAAACTTGGAATTGGCATTAATAGAAACGAAATTGGAAAAGTCTGGCCGTCTATCACAATAGTAACTCCAGTCACCGAGGTGGTAACAGGAACTAACTTGCCACTAACAATCTCTACTTCTAAGGGTTTAGTTATCACAGTAGGAACCAGTTTCTACTTATCATAGAAACACACAGATATAACAAAACAGTTTGTATCAAAGTCAAACTAAACACATACTGATACAAAGTAAATCAGAAAAGTACCAGTTATCATATATGCAGTTCTGATAGCCTCATCGACTGTCATCGGAAAAGCTTGCCCTGATGCTGATGGCGCATTCTTTCTTTTCTGGCCAACAGATGACGATCCCCCAACCATACCCATACTTACCCTTCCCGCCTCTAGACATTGACTTGCTTGATGACCTTCTCTTTTACAATTCCAACAAACAAAATTTAAAAAGCTGCAATCCTTAAATTCATGTCCGAATCCTCCACATTTAACACAACGGATTGTTTGTACAGAACACCGTCCATTATGTTTATTTCTACACCTACTACACCATTTAGGCTTACCATTCTTTTTTTTTTTTTCTCGGTTACCAGATTTCTTGTTATTCAAACCACTTTGCCGTTTTTTTGCTTACCTGTTCCAGAAGAATTCCCAGAATGTCCCTGAGAAAACTTACCTTTATTCTGTGTCTCTCCGGCATTGAAATCACACTCCACTGGTCGATTCAAATTAACAGTTTGGGGTAATGAACTAGTTACTGGGAGTTGAGAAATTCGGATCTCATTCCTCTGTTTGTACTCTCGTAGTTCCTGTAACTCTTTTTCTAATTGCAGTATATATTTATCTCGGTCAATGTCATTACGAGCTGAAAAGAACGTTCCATTATAACCTTGACTTTCATCTGGATGATCTGATCGTGAAATATCCATCTGGAGGCATTACTGGGGGTAATGGTGGGTTGCTCGTTATCTGCCATGTCTGCTTTTCACAACAACAACAACTCGAAAATTGTTAATCGTTAGCATCTATCTACTAACCGATTCATAACTAATGCTAAATCCCATACCAGGAATGTTTGACATAACACGATTCAGATTTGGGATTGAATACTTTACAATACTCAATTCACCCAAATCTATGCTCTGATACCAACTTATAACACCCTTCTTTCTTATATAAGAATATTATATTAATAAACACGGAAGCATGAATTTAAAATACATTAAACAGTTTACAATTCCCAAAAATACACGAATTTCAAACTTCTCAAACTACAAAAGGCGGGGTATTATAAAAATTCACAAAACAAGGTTTATTACAAAACCATATCAGAGGCTTCAGGCACAGTCAAACATTCACGATCAAATCATTGCTCCCTGCACCCACATTCAATCAAAATAAATCCTGCAGGAAGTAAACATGAGGGATTAGCACGAAGCTAAGTGAATGGATTCATCACACAACATTCAACTTAGCATAACTAGTTGTTTACACCAAATAATCGTAATCACACATAATTCAATGAGGATCGGTGGCTCTGGGGATATCATAATACCCGGGGATTCCCCCAAGAACACTTACCAACAATCTGTATGGCCAATACAGAATAGACCGATAACTAATGGTTATTAAACCCATACACAGGTCTCAAACACAACAAATGAATCAAAACCTGTGTAATACACATAATAACCAGAAGTCCAACTACACGTTGACCTCAATCACATACAGCACATTGCTTCGCACATCACGTAGATCAATAATCAATAATCAAGACTAAACAGTCTAATAAACATCTACGTTTACTTGTTGTAACCAAATAGTTACAACTAAATCAAATGATGAGTTCTGAATCCACTCACCGATACCTCTGACGTCTCCACACTCAGGATTCTAATATCACTGAGTCTTACGTTGATCTGAAACAGAAAATCAAATACAAGTCAGAAGTTCGTTCCAAAATTATCATTATAGTCCATTTATCAAATCAGGTAATCCCTGAAGTCTAGGCAAACAAAAGTTCAATCAGAAATAAATTCAGAAAAAGTCCGCAATGCCGCTTAAAACTGAAAAATGCCATTTTCGGGTCCTAGATGACCCCGGATGGCCAAAAATTGCCTAGGCTATTAGAATATAGCCTTGATTACTAGGTCGTTTCTGAGTGACCATGCAAATTTCAACTAAATCTGAGTTAGTGATATTTTTTACAGAACCGCGTCTCAAAAACACTAACGCATTTTCAAAATTTGCAAGTCAACTCGCAAGTCAACTCGCAGGAATCTCGGTTCGCAGTCTCAGTTCGGTTCGCAGGTCAACTCGGCTCGCAGGGTTTCGGTTCGCAGATTTCAACTCGGTTCGCAAGTCAACTCGGCTCGCAGGGTTTCGGTTCGCAGATTTCAACTCGGTTCGCAAGTCAACTCGGCTCGCAAGTCAACTCGCAGGTCAAGTCAACTCGCAAGTCAACTCGCAAGCCAACTCAACTCGCAGGATGAACACAAGTTGCGAATTGAGACGCTGTTCAGCCGAAAATCATACTTTTTCAACCCAAAACTCAATATTTTGATTTGCTTTCAATCACACAAACTTCCTAACATCAAATAGGCATCAATAACATCCTACAACCAATAATTCACCAATTTTCAAGTAGTTTGCTAAAAATGGAAACATACTTCTAATTTGAACAAGGAAGCTGATTGATGAAGCTTATGATGATGATTCTGGTGTCTTGATTTCGAATTCACAGGAACAAGCATGAATTCAATTTTGGATTTTGGTTTCTTGAATTTGATTGCAAGTTTCAAATAAAAGGAAGTAAGAAGAAGAAATGAGATATATATGAATTCAAAGTCGGCTTGCAAAGTCGGCTTGTGAAAAAGTGGTATAATTTTATACCCGTCCTAAATCTTTTGTCTGGAACCTGAAAACCGTTTGCGAGAAATATTATTTTATTTTACCGTCATCTATAGTAATTTAAAACGATTAATATTTCACTAGTCACAATAAGTCAAAGAACTTATTCATCTAAGTTTCACAATGAAATACATAATTTCAATTAATTTCTAAACGATTAAATAATCAATTAAAATATTATAAATTACCAGGGCACAGGAGAGGATGTTACATCTAATACATCAAGTAGCATCATATAACATCATTCAAAAATCAATTACACACTCATTTCAAAGATTTACCAAATTTCAAGTTTATAATTAAAATAACAACATGCTTACAATTAGGAGTAAGAACAAGCTGATGATGATGACAAGTAAAACAAGGAATCACAGCAGATACAATAACACAACTCAATTAAATGTTAAATTGGGTGATTGATGATTTTAGGAAGAAACTTTGAGAGAATTGGAAAGAAATGTGTTGATGACAAATGAGATGAAAAGGATGAAGTTGGTGATTTAACTTTCCTGTCTAATAAACATATTAATATAATATATTCGACCTTAATCTAACTTTCCTGTCTAACTGAACCATTTAATACTCTACCTGACACAATTAACTATTCGACCTTAATATAACTTTCCTATCTAATAGACATATTAATATAATATAAAAATTATAATTAAATATAAAATTTAGAGAAATTACCAGATTACCCCTAGGCCATAAGAGTGAGTGTTATAAATCTACCCTCCTTAAAAAGATTTCGTCCCCGAAATCGAATCACTATCGAATAACCTAGGGTATCGTGACTGCATCGATTCCTAAGTCTCCCAAGTAAGATTCGAACCTAAACTATGTTTCCATTTGACTAGCACCATCGGTATTTGTTTCTTTCTTAATTTAGTAACTTTTCGGTCTAGAATTTCAACTGGTTCCTCTACTAACTTCTGATTTTGATCGACACGTAAATCTTCTAAAGGAAGGATCTGAGATTGGTCTTCAACTGGTTCCTCTACTAACTTCTGATTTTGATTGACACTAGGATCTTGAACCTGATCAGATCCCGTTTCTTTCTTCTGTATATTTAAGTCATAAACACGCAGCTTTCCAAAAACTTCATCAAGCGTAAATGTTTTATAATATTTGCTCTCTTTAATCATCAAAGTGTAGATATCCCACTTTGGTGGTAACGCTTCAAGAAGTTAATTGTTTCTCACTATATCTGAAAAAGAAAAGTCGTTGTTATCCATCTCAGTCATTAGATGATAATATCTAGTGATAATATCTTCCAAAGACTTGCCCTTCATGTGCTTAAAAACATAAAATTGTTTCGTAAGCAAGTCAGCTCTACTCTCCTTTATCTGATGAATTCCGTCAAATCTCTTCTCCAAAGGTAGCTAAAGCTCTCTAGAATTATCATAACGTTTGAAGGTATGCTTGATCTCCTGTGGAAGACACATAGTGATAGCAGATAACGCTTTGTTCTCTGCCTCATACATCTTCTTGTCTTCCTCTTTCATCATAGAATACGTAAGAACCTTCAGTTTTCCTTCAAATTCATGCGTTGGAGAGTCATACCCTTCACTGATGCAGATTCACATCTTCACATCATTGAACTTCGCAAAAGATTCAAACCTATCTTTCTACGAAAAATAGTCTTCAACCTTGAGAAGTTTTGGTGGTGAAGCGGATTTACCCACTTCATGGTCTATTTCTATCATTTTGCTAAGATTTGACATTTTAATGAAAGTGTACGAACTTAGGGTAAGTTCGTAGAGGAAAGTCAAAAAAAGTCAAACTGACTTGGGAAGATTCGAATACAGCTAAGTTCGTACGAACTTAGGAATGTTCGAACACAAGTAAGTTCAAAGGGGTCAACGAATTTGACTGACCAAAAACTATTTGAACTTAGGCAAAGTTCGAATGAATTTCTGGTAAGTTCATATGACACTTTCTAAGTTCATAAGATGAACTGTTGAAAAACCTCATATCTTAAATTTTGAATCTGGGCTCTTCTCAAGTGACTTTTTCGAATACCCTAGTATCTGCAATGATCTTTAACACTTTTGGACGTAAAAACCTCAGTTTCTAACGTCAAAGTCTTTCGTAATCTCTCATTTATTTATCTTGTAAAACCCCGAACCAAAACAAATCAAATTCGTATACTCTGATACAACTTGTAGGTTCCCTAGTAACTTAATCCTCGAGGTAAACTAGTATATATGAGTGCGGAATCCTCAAATATACACAACAATAACAAACAAGTAATAACGAATATGTAAATATCACAAATTAAGCTTTATTGAACCTAAACTTGTATCACATTTAAACTAAGAGTCAAATACAACAAAGTATACGGACTAGCCTTTGAAACTCAGTTCTAAACTCACACATACAAAACTTTAGGACTTGTGCATATATATAAGCTCCTAAGTTCGTATGGGTTGGGCCCTACAAACTTGGCAACTTCAAAGCCCATACGAACTTAGCTAAGTTCGTAGGCCTTCCTAAGTTCGTACCTACTTCTAAGTTCGTACGAACTTACAATATACACATATAAAACTAAAGTTAACAATTACAATGATTATCAAATTGACTAATTACAAACTAGACACTGTTGTCACACAAGATGCACCAACACAGTTTTAACTACTTCTGCCCAAAAGTATATCTTCATATTTGCTTGACATGACATAGTTCTTGTAACTTCAATGAGTGTTATGTTTCTTATATCTGCAACTCCATTTTGTTGAGGAGTTCTTACAGAGGCAAAGTTTTGCATAATACCTTTATCATCACATAATTCCATTAGTGCACAAATCTTAAATTTTATGCCATGATCACTCCTTAGTTGCTTTACTGGTATGCATTTCTATAGGAGCATCATTTTTAGCCTTTAGATATATAACTCATGTATACCTTTTGAATTCATCAACAATCACAAGAGTATATTTCTTTCCTCCCAAACTCTCAGTGCTCATAAGACCAAACAAGCCCATATGAAACATATGTAGTGGTTGATCAATGGAGCTTAGTAATTTAGAAGGAAAATGAGTCTTAGTATGTTTACCAAGTACACAAGTTGAACACACTTCATCTTTCTAATAAGTTAATTCTGGTAGGCCCCTTACTAAGTTATTCTTTAACAGTATATTAATATTCTTGAAGTTCAAATGTGAAAGCCTTTTGTGCCATAACCAGTTGAAGTGCAGACAGAGTATAATGACATGTTTCAATGTCTTCATCTGCTAACTTAATTCCACTAGATACACATTTCTTTCTCTTCTTGCAAGTAGTAATGGTCTTAACTTGGGATCATAATGATGCCTACTCTTTTTCTAAAACTGACTTCATTATCATCATCAAACATCTGACGAATACTTAGTAGATTGTGCTTCAATCACACAACATATGCAACTTTCCTAAAAGTCACACTTCCAGCCTTTACTACGCCATACCCTTTAGTCTTGGTAATGGCACTATCACCATACTTTACAAATGGTCTATCTTCTTCCACAAACTCTAACACGTACTTCTTGCATCATGTCATATGTCTTGAGTAGCCATTACTAAATACTATTTCTTCTCATTCTGCACAAGAGAAACAAAATAAGTCAGTTTTTTTTTAGGATAACATATATAAGTAGGTCCTTTGAAATGACTTACAATCTTCCCTTTTGATGTTTACAATACACAGTCTCATGACCTTTGCTACCACATTTGTAACATTTTCTGTTCAATTTCGCAGTGCTTTTAGGTATGTGATTGTAATTGTAAGAATATATATAATAAGGTCTTTTAAGTTTACTGAAATAAGTTCTTGAATATGTAGATAGCTTTAGCAATTGATCACGAAGTCTATTTATTATCGAAGTCTGTGAATTTGATTGAGGTTTTTCATTAAAATTTTCTTTCGTAACCTATTACTTTTTGAATATGCATGAGGCACACATTTGTTCATAACAAATTGTTTACTTGAATATTTGCTTTATAAACTTTGTTCGACTTTCCTTCATACCTTATTTGAATTATTTGAATATTTAACAAAGGTAGAAGGTCTAGTAATGCTCTGTTTGACTACTTTAAAACTATTTTTTTTTGTATCTTTTTAAGTTTCTTTTGTACGATATGAGCCTAACTTGTCAGAGTGCTTGATGTCCGAGTTTGTGTCCCCATACTCAGACTAAGTCTCATAAACAATTTCTTGTTCTAAAACTTTATAACTTTCAGGTTTAACAAAAAAAATTAGTTAACGCTCTTTTATCACCTATTGTATAACTATAAGCATTAGGTAAGATATCAAGTACAAGTTGCTTTGGTTTAGATTCTGTCTCTTGTTCCAAATGGGATTTGAGATCAAAATCTTTACCAAGAACAACTTACAGTTGACTTGGAATCTGTTTCGATGAGCAAAAATTCATTTTAGAAAGAAGCAATGCACCAGGATTTACAAATGTTTTCAAAATTTTAGCTTATTCCTTATAATCATGTTTTTTCATGGCTAACATTCTGTATGCTTCAATTTGGTCATTCAATTCAACATTGTAATTCCTGCTTGCAAGAATGTACTCATTCCTTTCAGATACTTCAATTTTAATTTCCTTAAGCCTGTTTTTCAATTCAGAAATTTCTTCTAAACTTGATTTAAGTTATACAAAAAGATATTCAAACATTCTTGTGCTTTTCCTCATCCAACCATTCTTCTGCATACAAAGCCTTTTCCTCTTGTGTCTGGGATTAAAATTTATTCCCACCATTCTTCGAGTTCAAGAACTTCTATCTATACTTCTTGGCTCTTTTTGCAATCCTATATATCTTGGATGTCTCGTCATTCTTAACCTTGTAGTTTGCAACAATGTGGCCCATGTTACCACATCTATAGCAATTAGCTTTATTTGGATCAAAGGTACTTCTGTCTTTGGATGCATCAAACTTCTTTTTCTCCAGCCTTTGAGTTATAAAAAGCCAACTTTGTTTGCAATAGTTTGGTTTCTACATCATTAGACTCATCACAATTTGAGTCTAACATAGTCAAGTGATAGTCATCCCTTGAAAATAGTTCCACGTTCCTTGTACTTGTAGCTATGAGAGAAGCTTCTAGATCCTTAACAACCCATTTGGCATTCAAAGTTTATCTTTTCTTTGATTCCTCATAATTTATGAGCAATCTATACAGACCAGGAAGATCATAATCATTTAGTTTCTCACTTACTACCAAAGATGTAATGACATCAAAGAATGAATATCTAGAAACTTTTGACAGATCTTTGCTCGACTTTAAGAAACATCTACTCTTTCCAAATCATTGATCAAGATTTTAAACCTAGTATGAATATCAGTTAAGGATTCTTTTGATGTTGCAAAGAAATTTTCATGATTCCTTATTAAGTTCTTCCGTTTCTGATTTTTGACAACACTTACACCTTCATACTACGATATCAAAGAGTCCCATATCTCTTTTGCAGTTTTACATCATGCAATCTTTGCGAGGATAGTTTTAGACACTGCATTCCCAAGAATACTTTTGGCTTTTGCATCCAGATTGAAAAGTAATTTCTCTTGGTCCGACCATTGACTTATTGGTGTTTCAACAAACTTTTATGATTCAACAAATTTACACTTAGCATCTTTAACTACCTCAACTCATTTACTAGGAAGAATGGGTCATTCTCTAATGACTTTGAGCATCTCATCAGAAATTCCAGTAAGATGCCATTTAACCTTTAACTTCCAATGTGCAAAATTTGATCCACTAAAGATTGGAATACCTTTGCCAGCCATGATTACAGGTTGCATAACTTGAGTTGCCATTTTTTTTATTTTTTTTGAGTTTGTAGATGATTTTTTGTGTTTTACTTATGTCTACAAGTAAGATCCCAAAAAGCTTGTTAATCAGATTATCGATTAATCACAATGAATTAAGATACAAAATAAGCATTCAATGTTTAATATCAAGTTAGTAATAATTCTAGTTATATCAATCTATGTATCTATGTGGAATTAAGAATAATATAAATTCACACATAACTATTAGATAAACATATTTCCTGGTTTTGATTTCTTAATCTTGCACTAACTTACAAATCATACAATCTCTATTAATCGTATAGAGACTATTATACAGTATAGGTCGGATAGGAAATACGATCCTACGAAATCTCTAACTAATAGAGACATACCTAACATCTACGGTTTTTATGGAAACAAGATAAATACAATATGAAATTCGAATAATCCTAACTAATAAGATATCTTCAAATCTTCAAGTCTTGTTCTCCAAGCTCTTCTGAGTCTGTATCGTTTAAGTCTGTTTTTAGTATCTGCAAGTAAGCATGTCCCAGTCTGAGTTTGTGCTCCAGACTTAGACTATGCATAACTTGAATCTGTCCTCCAGATTCTCCAATTCAGTTTGTCTTAACTTGAGTCTGAGTCACAGACTCAGACTGAGCACATTTCACAAACTTAACTTACTTAGTCTATGTCTTAGAGACTGAGCACATATCACAGACTTAATTATACTTAGTTTATTTTTCACTAAGTTTTCTAGAATCGGACTTTGACTCATTTGATTTCTAATTTGGATTTAATCATTATTTTTCTTAACAGACTCCATCCCTGAGTTGAAGACGATGAGTTCAAACGACGTCATCAAGATGTTAGACGACTCACCTAGGTTGTTATTGCTTTGGAATGTGAGAAGTGATATCAACACTCCTTCACTCTCGTATACTTCATTTAAACAATGTTTCATCATGTTTTATCCCAACTATAGACTTCAATTCGGCCACCACGCTTGTGCACCGGCTTCGTGAGCTTTGACTACATACCATGTGCATTGGTTAGGCGAGCTTTGGTCGATACCTTTATTCTGTAGTGGTCGAGACATGGTACGCCTTCGTTGGATACTATGATTCGGTTGATACGACAACTTTTACTTAGTAAGTCTCTAGACAATGAGTAAAGAGAAGATATAAGATTTTAAACTTAATTATATGTAGATATATGTTTATAATAAATATAACAATATTAAGAAAATAGGACTTCATTAATTTTGGTTTTATTATACTGAATTTATTATTGAAAGTTAGCATAATGGACTGTTAGTTGTTGGATGATTGATAAATTAAGATAAAACCATTCATCCTCCTTTGTGCATATATCCAAGCAACTTAATCTAGTTAGTAAATTATTGATCATGATTAATGAATATATAACTCTTAATTGGAACATTTATATTTGGATGAACTACTAAACTACATAGTTTAATATTAAAGTTTTATACTAATTAAATAAGCTTTGATGATGACGTAATTAGCAAGCTGGCAATCAAGTAGATATATAGTTTGATGTCAACTGAAAGTGAAACGGTGGTAGAGAATATTTTATTGTATGATAAACGAATGAATACGTTTGTTCTGTTTTGTTTTTGTGTTCTTTATATATGTATATACGGAAAGCATTTATAGAAAAATTCTAAATTTTAGAGAGAAAAGGAAGTAAGTCTTAGCTTTTGATTTTTTCATACATAAATGTTTTTAATATTCATTCATGATGAATGTTAAATTTTAAAATTATTTGTGATTTTCAAAATTCATTTATGATGAAATCAAGGGTTGAGATTTTTTTGCTTTCCTCTTGATCCCCACCCTGTATATATATATATATATATATAGGGAAATGATCCGTAGGGAAGTTCCAAATTTTGGGGAATGAGGGAAGCAAATCTTAACCCTTGATTTTTTTATAAATAAATGTTTTTAACATTCATTTGTGATGAATGTTAAATTTTGAAATTATTTGTAATTTTTAAAATTCATTTATGATGAAATTAAGGGTTGAGATTTGCTTCCCTCAATCTTAATTTTTTTGCTTCCATCTTGATCTCCACCTTATATATATATATGATATATATATATATATATATGTGAACTATATTGAGAGAGAATCTTAATTTAAGAGGGAACGAGAGCATTTTTGAAACTACACTGAATAGTAATAAATGAATATTAATTTATACGTTCTTATCCTTTGATAAATATTGATTTATCAACATTACAATTAATATTGATTTACATGTTACGTTCATCGATGAATACTGATAAATTAATATTTTTGGAAAAAAAAAATTTAGTTCTCTCTAAATATGTGGTTTTATGTGAATCTTTTCTATATATATATATACACGTATATAGGAAGCGGATTCGGAGGGAAATTTTAGATTTTTAAAAAGGAAGAAATGTCAGCGCTTAATTTCATCATAATGAATGTATTTTATTATAAATGAATATTAAGCTGTAATTTTGAATAACATTTCATTCATTTTTTTTGCTTCTCGCTTGATTCACACTCCCCTCTATATATATATATATATATGTATAATTAACTTTATGATAAATAGGACTAAATAAATCAATATTAAAGTTAGATTAAAAATGGTTGACATACGCTTTAGTTATTTCTTTTGATTTTAGCACATATTATCATTAAATTAATGTATCTATATTAAGCCTGTAAAATCAAATTATTTGAAATTTTGAATTATATGATAAGTATAAAATAACTTATTTGTATTACATTATGTTAGATGTGAAAAAAGAAATGAAAACAATTGGGATGATGGGAAATCATGGGGAGTCAGCTTTACTCCATCAGTCTCCAACCATTGTATCTCGTACCATCTTCATTGGATTCTATTTCACCTTTTGACTTTCCCGATAAAATTGTATGACTTGTGAGTACCTATCCGTCATGGATGAGTAAACCGGCCAATTTTACACACAGGTATTAGTGAAAAATAGTATTTATTGGCAGGTCGTAAACGAGTGATAGGTATGTATTCTTATTTGCAGGTAAATTCGACTTATGAAACTCATCACAATTGTCCACGAATATACTCGTATGATTTATCAGATATGTATATTTATATATAATAGTTTATTTTAATAATATATATGAAACTCATCATACAATGAATAAAAAGAATAGTATTAGTATTAGTGATATTTTAAATAGTAAAATTGTAGAACGGTTAAAAAAAAATATATCAAATAAATTGATAGCTATCGAACTATTTGTTCGTATGTTTTAAATTTTAACTTGCTTAATTTACGACGTGTTGTTTTGAACATGTTTTTAAAACACATTTTTTAGATGAAAATTATTTTTTGGTACAATTTGATAATAAGGTCTTTTGAGTATTTGATAAAATATTTGTATTATATAAAATCTGTTTTTTTATCTGTATCCGTGGGTATCTGCGGGTCGTGAGTGTAGGTATATAAATTTACCCGTTAACAAATACACGAGGATTCATGAGTCAAAAAAAATTCGTGCGAAAAGTTCGTGGGTTTGATAGCTCCGAACGTATCGCCCGCGGATGCTATCCCTACCCTAATATTTTTAGTCTTTAACATGGTACAAATATTTTTCTTACCATTTATATCGGTTCTTTTAAAATTTGCGAAGAACTTTAGTTTTTTTACCAGCTAAACTTCTTTTATAAAAGTTGATGTGTTCATCGTAATTGTTTGATTGTACTCTAAAAATATGCATTTCGTCTTTGATTAGTGGGAACGCCAATCTCTTTTAGGGATAGCTTTAATTATCTTGTTCAAGTTTATTTGACGGTAATGGACTTGAATCTCGCGAATAAGTTGGTCAAAGGCTCGACACTACGATTATATAAGAAAATACTATATCTGCAACAAACTTCTTCTAAGTTGGAAGTACGGTACATATACATTTTTACGCATATGATAAATTACATGTACAATTGACTTGTTATTTCTTTACTACCTAATAACACGGTTTATTCTCTCTGATCCTCTTTTCAGAAAAAGAAAAAAACATTTGTATGGTTTAGTGATCTAAAAGAAAAGTAGAGAGTTCCCGATCAGATAGTTTTAAGAAGCTAGTTTCCTATGCTAGCGGTCTTGATATACTGATGTCAAACTTTCTTTTGATGAATGTGTTACTGTGATATTCCGTCGGAAATTTATTTCAATGATACCGTATATCTTTATATATAATTAGAAAATCATACACTAAATGAATCTTAACCTTTTATTGTTTTTCATTCTTTTCGATCCAACAATTTTAATTTCTTTCATCTTTATACGCTTTTGACTCCTTAAATATTCGTCCCAAGTTATAGTGGGTCTATAAACTATATAAAAAGATCGACCAAATAAAAATTAAATTCGACCCACGTCATCATGGATCTGTAAATTATATAAAAAAATCGGTTACAATATTTTATTCATTTTATTAGAATTAAATTCGTCCCGATTATAGCGGGTCTATAAACTATATAAAAAAATCGACTAAATAAAAATTAAATTTCTACCCGCGTTATCGTGGATTTATGACCTAGTATAAAATAATACAAAAATACGTGATATTTTATAATTTTAAACTTTTAATTATTAGAAGAAGCGTAACGTAGAATTTTAATAACTAGGGGATTGAGATTTTTTAAAGGAGTTAATTTTAAGAGCTTCTAGTCGAAGAAATTATTTAAAAAGAAAACCCGTTCCAATTTGTTATGCTAAACAAATATTGTGAATTCATAAAGAATGAAGTTTCTCAAAATTAAAAGTTGAAACTTATAATATCTGTTGAAACTTATAATATCTTCAATAAATATCTTAGAATGTAATTGTCAAAATAATGATATCATTGGTCTTTGCTCGCCAAGTTGAGATTGATAAATATTAATTTGGCATCTATCCTTATTATTATTATTATTATTATTATTATTATTATTATTATTATTATTATTATTATTATTATTATTGTGCATCACATTGTGGATTCGTGGGTATGTTTACATACCCGAGTTATATCACTGGGCATCATTTGTTATGGAATTACGATCAAAATAATATTAAGTTAAATACATATTGTCACCCTTTTGTTAAGTACTCAAGTTAAACCAACTCTCACTCCTCATGGCACAAAGCATGACTTCCATCTTCGTGTTATTTAAGAATTCTATTTTTATACTATCGGGAGAACAAATTATTTTGTTTATATATAGTTATCAGTTTAGCACCCAGACATACACACGGGTATATATTTACGATCATGGTAATATATATTGGACAATAACTTTTGAATGAAAGGTATATATATTATTAGAAGAGTGTCAATGAATGCTCCCATCTCCCTCTCACAGCATGAAATCTCGTACACATAAGGAGTGCAATAACTATAAACCTATTAGAAACATGAGTCAACACAATATATATCCATGTCATGTATTTCTTTTATGCATATTAGGTGAACAAAATGGAAAGTAAAAGCTTTAGAAAAAAGATACTTGAAGGTCTTCTATATATAATTTTATTTGTCTATTTAGTTGTTTTTTTCCTACCATTTCTGAAAAAAAAAACAAATAAAAAACATATCACATCAATCAATAAAAGTGAATACAAAATAATTATTTGTAGGGTAGTTGGTACCTAAAATAGTAAAATCAGGAACACTTAAAACAGCATGAAAATGTGTAAACTCTTTCATAATTAAATAACTAAAATTCACGTACATAAATTGCATAACAAAAACTATACGCCTCAAATGCATGATTAACCATTAATTAACCATTAAGATATAATGAAACCGTTATTAGTTTTAAATAATTGAGATCCAATACAATATAATCATCTTTGATTAAGTAATACTCCATTGATTTTCTAAAAATAGAAAGAGTGTGTAGGGTACTAGGGTGCCATTTTCAACCCTACATATTCAAATTACCAAGCTGAATTTGTGGTGGGTAGTGGGTCTTTCATCTCATGACCATGACCAAAAGCCTATTATCACGAGGAGCGGAGTGATTTATAATGAAACTCTTAATCATGAATTCTGTCGGACGATGTTTTGTTACTTCTATACAGTATCTAGCATTCGATCGGGAAAATTGCGTTTTTCTTTTTTCTTAACGGATACACGCATTAAAAAAATTCAAATTATATCAGTTTGCAACTGCTAAAATTTAAACCTTTTTAATTTTATTTTTATTTTTTTTCTAAAAAACAACCTCTTTTATTAAAAATATTTTTAATTTTCAATGAATATGAAAGTTATCAATGCTTACTATTTTGAAAGATATAACGTCCTCTCCAATTATACCTCTATCTCTATCTCTATCTCTATATATAGAAGAACTAGAGATTCTTTTCAGCCTATTACTCCTTTAAAAAAAACTCATCTTCAACTATCTTCTCTAAAACTCCACATCTATAATATTTATCTAATTTAATTTATAGTTAACAACCATTTTATTTAATTTTATTATATATCTTTTTAAATCATTAAATAATAAATAGTTCACTGTAAAAATCATTTATAATTGAAAACATGTTTATAATATTTAGTAAATTTGAAAGTATTAAAAATATGTAACAAACATACTTAAGATACCTAGCAAATAAATTAGTAAGAGTAATTATGTCTAGCTTCTTTTATTTTATCCAGCGATCGTAGTCCTAACTAATTGTAATCGTTAAGTTATAGTTTATTATTTTAATATATTTATCATTAATGAATGTTGTCTTTTTATTTTTATATACAAATTTAAAGGAACATTGGAGATGGTCTAACAACTCTAAAAATTAGAATTCACAGAGCAGGTCACTTTTTTTGCCGTTCAAGGTTGAGTACGTCGTGAATTGATGTTTCGTCAGTTTTCGACGGTGTTCTTGATCTATATCAGGCTTAGGAGACTGACCATTAATATATATATATATATATATATTTAGTTGAATAAGAGAAAAAAATTAAAAACACGAAAGGCTCAATGTCCTATGTCGTCTCAAGCTTCTTCCCCGACTGCTCTTACTCTTAAGAATATCACTTTGAATTTTGGAAAAAGGCTACAAAGTGTTCTCTTGTTTATTTTAATCGATATTCCGCCTCAATTTCATACCCTCTCTATTTTATTGTTATCGAAACAAAGTATATGATAATTTTATACATATTACTAATTTATATGTAGATTTGAATTTAATACGTTGATATTTGTACTTATACAATAGTAGTTATTCCGAAATTAGAAGCAATATGCGCAGATATTACTGAAAAATCAGTAACATTTTTAAGAACAAAGACAATAACAAATACTTTTTAAAGATAAGATATACATGTATTGATGTATCTACTGCAACATCATACGTACGCAAATCATCCCTATTACAAAATGTTAACAAATTATTAGAACAAAACTAATAATCTAAATAAACCAAACTTGAAAACTTATCACTTTTATACAATCATTTAGAATCGAACTTTATTTTATTTTAATGACGTCATTGTAATGTAATGTAATGTAGTATTGTATTAGAGATATAGGAAATTGCTAGCTAGAAGCAATGAAGAGAATATAAAGGGTTGACACGAGAATAGTGACTCCATTGATTATTGTGACATAATTAGGGTCGGTTGTTAATTAGCGTCTGATCAAATAGGATAACGGGTTTAACGTGGAACTACTACAGTAACGCGCAACTAATTTAATTTTTATAAATTAATAAAATATTTAGTTGATTTTTTATATTGTAATTGACTTTTTTAATTTAAACAAATATATCATATATTTAAGGGCTGAAAGTGTAATTATACGAAAAAACTGTTGATCTTTGCTAGTTTATAGACCCACGATATTTATACGGTCTATAGACCTTCGATAACGTAGGACGAATTTAATTTTTATAAATGAATAAAATATTGTGACCGATTTCTTTATATAGTTTATAGACCCTTTATAATACGGGACAAATTTAATTTTAATAAAATAAATAAAATATTGTAGTCGATTTTCTTATATGGGAGAATCATATATATAACCAACTTAAGTTGGATAATTACATATTTTCTCAAAACACAAATATTTAGTGCATAATGTACAATAATTTTAAAGCATGTTTGGTGAAATATGTAATTAATCATCTTAAGTTGGGTATATATGTGATTGTCTCTTCTTATATACTTTATAGACTCTTTAATTTTTATAAATGAATAAAAATATTTTATCTAATTTTTTAATTTAAATAAATACATCAAATATTTAAGGGGCCAAATGTGTAATTATACGAAAGAAATTAAGATCATTAGATCGTAAAAGGTGAAAAATAATGAAGGGTTCAGATTCCTCCATCATATCATCTTTTAATTATATATATAAAAATTAGATTCAAACCCGTGCGATGCACGGCAATATAAGTTAAACAATTTTTATAGTCGTAATTTTATAAGTTTAATAGTTTAATATTATTTTCTAATTAGTGTTTGAGTAGGATTCATAAATTTTTTAATTAATTAATATTATATTTAAATATTATCTAACTGTATCTAAATTTACTTTTTAGTTTATATTTAAATTTAAATAATTATTTGTATTTAAAATTATGAGAGACTATCACGTGACATTTTATCTACATAGCAAATTCTGAAGTAAGCTTTTATTCTCCTTTAATATATATATACATATAGATAAGTTTGCTTCCCATTTAAACGGGACTGTGAAGGATCGGTCGATCTCATTTATCTCACGTCAAGATCCTTCTCTCATTTGATTTGTCTGTTCAGAATGTATCATACTGATTTCACTATAAGATGTTGATAACACTAGACCTCAAGTCTATATACAATATCTATAAAAAAAAAAATACTTGCCATGTACAAATTTAGATATTTAATGTATTGTTTATTAAAAGACGGAGTTAACGTAATAATACTATTTTTTTACACTAACCTTCTCGGCTACATATTTTTAAGGTGTGTTTGGTACATAAATTTCTGAAAATTTCAAGTGTTTGAATTTTTAGTTTTAATGATTTCAATTTAAATGAATAATTTTTATTTTACGAAAAATATAATAAAGATCATTGAATAAAATAATTTACAAGAATTCTTTAAAATCCTTTTTTATAGACATCGTTTTAAGTAGTTTATGTAAAAAACATCTCCAGTTACAATCTCAAATTCTAACTCCACATACTTATCGTCAACCATACTATTTACGTCCATCATATCTTTTTCTTTACGAACGACGATATTTAAATACTGTTTGCATAAAATAATAAAAACACATCGTACTAAATGGATGAATTTTATTTATATTTTTATAAAAATAAAAATAAAAATATTGTGTTTGACATTTGTAGATTTGAGGAGATGAAATTCCATGGGAGCGCCAGCACAGGATAAAAGTTGGGTCACACTTGAGTGGTGAGCTGTAGTATGTGAATGAGGGTGGTCCATTTGCAATTAGACTCGTTTACAGCTAAGCACAATCACAAATTATACCTCTCTTCTACCACAAGCTTATTATTCAATTCAATTATTTATTAAACTACTTTATACCATTTTATACACAAACATCATCTATCCATTTATTTTTCTTACCTATTTAAATGGAAACCAATAAAATAAAGGCAAGTTAAAGCTAAAGCTAGGAAAACATCATTTTTCTACAAAAAAGAAATAAAAAAATAAGTATTCGAAATAAACCAATTATTCAATTTTGAGTAGTCTACAAGTTTCAATTGCCGACGATCGATACAAATACAAACATTCATGTATGTATTACGTGTAGGTGATAATATTTTTATCATTATTTGTTTATAGATATATTAAAACGCGCATTGTTTATCTGGTTATTTGTACAGTAAAATTTTATAATTCGTAATTTTGATATATCTATCAATAATGAGAATGAAAATATCATTACCCATCATGTATATATACATATATATATATATATATATGAATGCATGATACATGCATAGATGTATGATGCAGTTAACGGTCATATCGATAACGTCATGATAATGTTGGCCGAATATTTTTAAGAAGTTGATTCCGGTCGTGGAATCAAACGAAATTCGCACTGTTAATTGGAAACGGCAAGACGAACAAGGCATTACCATGAGCCTAGACACTTTTCGACCATTCGGGATCGTTTAGGGGCCGAAAATGACGTTTTTTCTTATTTTTAAGCTTTATTTTAAACTTTCAAATTTTGTTTCCCTTTTCATATTTGTTTGTACTTCTTTCCTTTTTATGTTTGAACATATAATCCGTGATTAGGGTTGGAAAAACACCGATTATTATTATTACTTGACGGCCAAGAAAATAAACCTCTCATTGAGAGTTCGAATATTCATCTTGTTTGTTCCTTTTGTTGTTCGGTCACACGATCCGACATTAACGTATAAGTATTTACCTACTTTTTTTATACTTGTATGTGTATGTGTAAGAATGTTTTAGTTTTTGACCTTGAGTTGTCCGACAAACAATAAAATAACTTAAAAACCTCAAACTTTTATAAAAGGTTGGGATGGAGTAGACGGCTATTTATAAACTTATAAATAAATGGTTAGTAATATTTTATCAATATATAGTCAGGTATTCAAATTGCACTATCATGCATAGTAATATGGGTGTACGTACACGTTTTAGATGCAATTTTAAGCGGTTAATATTTTAATTAAATATTGCAAATACCCTTTCAACTATACAATACACAAATAAAAAATTCGGTGGAAATACGACAACGTTTACGTAGTTGTGAAGGTTTGGTTGTTCACATGCATGTAGAAATACAATGCATAAAACATTGTGGTCTTTATTCTTTTTATTATTTTCTTGAAATTCATTGTCTTGGGTCATAATCATAGTAATAGTAATAGTAATAGTAATATTCAATTAAATGATAATTAAGTGTCTATTATGTGAACCATCCATCAGAAACTTGTGATATATGAATTAAATTCTGCAAATCAATGTCCTTTTGCATGCACCATTGCATAACTATGGTTTGCTCTTTGAATAAAAAATACTTAGAATAAAAACAAAAATAGAAACTGTAAACTTTACAATGTTTGTTGAGGTAATTTTTATTCTTTCTTTAAAAATAAATAAATACTGAAAAAGAAGGTAAATCCAAGTATCCAACCATGATTATTCCCTCCCACTATCTTTTTAACTGTTTTCAATATTACACTTTACTCCTTCTTCTACTAAGTGAGCGCAATTCTCACCCCTCAGGTATAAATCCTGACCTTTCTTACACATTGCTTCTCCCATGTGACAAATATAGTGTTACGTATTTTTGTTTGTTCCGGTTACGACTTAGCAGGATTGTAAAAGTTGGAATTAATCCCCAATTAATTGGAGTTAGGGCTACTCTGCATCTACTATTATGTTTATATATTTGGATAATTTATATTTATATTTATGTTTATAATTCTATTCTATTGTTACAGATATAACTTTGAAATTTATTATTTAAATGTAAAAAGAGTCTAATCCGATAAGTCCCTACAGATATTCGCATATTAGTCCTCGCCTAGTAATTTTTTTTTACGTTGCTTATGAGTGCGTTTTGGCATATATATATATATATTGGGGTTATTTTTCAAAAAAAAATTATAGGGGTTTAAGTTTTATTTTTTATAAGCTAAATATCTTTTACAATATAATAATCTCTGTTTAGCAAACAAAATTAAATGAGGCTTCTTAGAAAAGAAGCCCTTAAAATAAAAGTTTGTTTAAGTAAATAAAGAAGCTTCTACGATAAGTTTTAGCTCTAGTCACAAACTCATGCAAAACGTTGATAACCGTCAACGCTAATCGACCCACACACCATACCCTGAGCACACATTCCAGATTGACTCACCGACACGTTAAAGAGAGTGTCAGCTCATTTTTTAGAAACGTGACCATTTTCATGTAAAGTCTTCATCTTCGAAACCAACTTGGCTATGCGCATAGGGGTGGCCCCAAAGTTGCAAGTAATGAGGGTTGATCAAACTTGGACC
This sequence comes from Logfia minima, assembly GCA_963921325.1. Lineage (NCBI taxonomy): Eukaryota > Viridiplantae > Streptophyta > Magnoliopsida > Asterales > Asteraceae > Logfia > Logfia minima. Next base: position 7,867,517 of record OY992773.1, read on the forward strand.
TTTTTCGAAGAATTCCAATCCTACACCACTAAGTTACCACATTTATAGATGGCAATGGATCAAATATGGATCGGATGATCCACATTCATATCTGTTTATTTTTCTTCATACACATCTATATCTATATCCATCTACTTTCAAAATCATCCGCCCATATCCATGGATGAAGCAGACTAACGGATATCATTAGATATTAAATAAATTTGTTAAGAAAAACGTGTAAACATCGTAGTAATCATAACATAATTCGTTGCAAATAAAAATTATGTAGTTTTTGAAAATCTAAGACACTTATCCTTGGTTTCTTATTTAGATAGACACACTTGGATCACTAGTTCTTACATATCAGTGACTTTCGTAGTATGATAGTAATTAAAATTTAGCTCAGTTGTGTATTTTTTCTATACATAAGGATAGATGAATTTTGATTTATTAGAAATATATAATGAAAAATAACGAGAGAAAATAAAATATTTAATAGGTAGTTAATATAATGAACTTGTAACCATATGAAATAATTATATATTTTAACAATTCATTAACTTTACATAAATATATAGCATAAGTAAATTTATATTTAAATTTATACACTTATATGTGTATTTCAGGTGATAATGAATGAATTCACGACAACTTGTCATCCACATCCGATCCAATAATCATTTACATTCATATCCATATTCATTATACATCTATCTAGACAATCCATATCCATCACCTGTGGATTGGATAAATGTTATATCCACTGAATCGGATGTTGATTGTCATCTCTAATCATATTAGAGTTTCTAATCACAAAACTTTAACTATCATCTTCAACTATATTATCAAACATACTTTACATACTTATTCTATTTTTATATTGTATATAAGCAATTTATAGGGTATTTGGCACCTAAAATAGTACAATCGACAAAAACATGTCAAAATTTACAAACACATGTAAAAATTTAACCGCATAAATGTGTAAATCATCTCAAAATTTAAAAACATACGTGCATTTCACTTAATGTGCAAATATATGGTGACATCACTGTACAATACAAGTGTTCGATAAGTATTTAAGGACCGTAACATATTTAGATTTGTGTATGAGTTTCACATTATCTATATTTCTATTATTTTTCATTTGTGACATATGCATGAGAATAAAATATCATATTTTTCCAACACAGACAAAAAATATCATATTTTTTTCCAACACTAACATCCAAGTGTGATATAAGCAAAAATGATGTGGGTTGAGCTCGGTCTCATGGAAATTTGTTTTCTATTTTTGGTTTTGAACATATTACGTTATTCACTCATCATAGTTTCAAAGTGCTTTGACACCAAAAGTGTACGGACTATTTATATGAATAGATTTTATGCACAAGAGACAGTATTTTAATTAAAAATGGTAGTAATAAATTACACCGTTTCAAACATAAAAACTACTATTCTTAAAAAAGTGTTTTCTCCGTCTCAATAAATGTTCATTTTTTCATTTAAGTTTGTTTCAAAATAAGAATTCACTTTGAAAAGTAATATATCGATTCATGTATATCTTTCAAATTATAAATAGACAATTAATTGTAAATCAATTTTGATGACCAGTTATCGACCTTTTGCCACAAACAAACAACCACAAACAGCAATGCCTTAATTAACTAAAATAATTTAAAAGACAAGATATAAAATTTAGTAACTTTTTAGGTAAGTGCAAAATGGAATGAAGCCTCAACTAGAAGTCAATATACTATAAATTAATGAAGGTGAAAGGAGGTCCACTTGAACATGAGACGATTACTCGATGATTCAATAGTCATTTAAATGAATCAGTAATTAGGTAATTAAGTTGGTAGATGTAGAAGATATATATATATATATATATATGTGAGATTGGAATTGATATGTAATAAGTGAATGTACTATTCAAAATTATTAATAGAGGGTCATAGTGAAGTTTCTAAACTTATACAATGAGTAAATGGAGAGGTTAAAGTCATATTTCTAGATACATACCAAAAATAAATATGGAAGGTTAAAGTGACGCTTTAATATGCTATTTTGACACACATTCAAATATTTGAATGTCGTACTTATGTCAATTTTGATGTTTTTGAGCTCTAAAAAATGAAGTCTTTAATATGATTGATGGGCGCTAAAATATCGATGTTTATATGTATTTCTAAGGTGAATCACACGGATCGTATTAAAGTTTACGAGGGTTAACACTAATTACTTTTTCAGGTTTATCATCTAGAATAATCATGTATTTCTCAAGTTGTTCATTTTATATCAATAGTATATTTTTCGCTAATTTAGTCATTAATTAATATATATTATTATATTATTTTGGTGACTTAAGTAACAAGAGACATAAATCTCAAATAAATAAAATCATTTATTTTTATTTGAAATATTAATGTAGTATGTAACAAGGATTAAATCAACTGCATATTCAATTTTTTAGTGAAGAAACTTAGTTATAAATATATTTAGAAGGAAAATAAAAACATCTTTTAGTGTCTTAGTTGATCGATTTTTATTTTTTCAGGAAAGTAGATTTATATTACAATATTAACAATCAGACAAGGAGCATAATTATATGATGCATATCTATATGGTTTGTATGGGTGTGTTTGGTAAGGGACTTTCGAGGGCTTTTAGGAACTTCATAATCTACTTTTAATAAGCTTCGGTTTATAATTTTTATTTGGAAAAACAACAAAAATGAAATTTATAGAAAAAATTATTCTTAGAAACTCTTAAAAGAATAGAAGAACTTCATTCACAATCTCCAACTATAAATTTCAGCATCAGTTTCAACTCCAACATATTTTTACGAAACATACTTTATCAGTGAAGAATTATTAAATTACAGATAAATGATACATTAAAAAGTAAGTAGTTATTTTAAAGAATAAACTCTTACTTTTCAACGTTTTTTATGAAACTAAGGATGAGTTGGTAACTAAACAGTACAAATTACTATAATCTATTTAGCACATGGTTTCAATTCGGATTGGTCATGTACTACTTAAAATCAACATTAATACGGTCTTGTGCATTGTTATAAGGAAAGACCAACTAATGATGAGAAATTATAAACTCGTTCAAAGAAATAGAAGAAACCGGTGATGAAATTGATTGTTAAAAATTAAAAAAAGAACTAGTAATAGTGTCATACATACAGTTGGTATTTAAATGATAGTATTTAATTAAATTGAATAATAAGCTAATAACGAATAACCGGATGATTTAATTCTAATAGTCTAAAAATGTACCATAGTTATACTACAAGGATCAAAAGTGTAAATTCTACAAACATACTAAAAAGTAAAAGTAAGGGGTGAAAGTGAAAATTTCCATATTACTGCAAATATATACATACATATAGATACAGTGTCAAGTAGTGTTTTAAACAGCTTCTCAAACCCCTGAGTTTTTCAGTGACACCTAACTCACCCTTCCATTTCCACCACCACCAACTCCGGCGACCACCGTCACAACGGCCGTCGGAAATCTCAATTTCAAAATAATCTACACAAGTGTGGATCTCTGATTGCTACAGTACCTGAAAAAAAGTGCAAACATATAATTTCAGTATTTCAAATAAGCTATTTGAGAACTACATTGTTGCTGGTAAGTCGATTAATAATTATAATCGATATATGCGATTGTGAAGTACTTTTTAAAATTACACTTTTTTCGAGAATATATGTTTTATTATGTTATCCTATATCTGTACTTGATCTAATCAAGGTATAGATTTATTAATTTATGTCTTGATTTAACTTTACTGATGTTTAGTTGGATACGAATTACAATACATTGTTAGGTCATGTTGTTAAATCAAAGTACTGGAAATTGATTCCTTTTTTAGCATTTGTTTTTATAAATTAGGTTTTGAATTGATTGATTTATGTATATGAACTGGAGAAATCTGTAATTTGGAGTATTTTAATTTTTATTAATTAGTATATTATGATGATTAGGTTTGATTTTTTCCCAAATGATGTCGGTGTTAATGTATTGGTCCTTTTCATTTTTAACTTTATATTTAAATTTATTTATGAAAATAAATTGCTCCAGATTTGGTGATGCATGCTATTCTTGTTGGATTGGATTGGGATTACTTTGATTTTAGTTTATTCCTCAACTTTCAATTGTCACTTTTTTATTTTACTTTATAAAAGAAAAATTAAATGTCAATTCTGAGCTATTGTTATCTAGGGCTGTTGGTGTTAGGTCATAATCTGTTTTCTCTTTTCTCAATCCCTTACTTACCAAATACTATGAGGATTTAATTAAAAATAAAAAAAATTAATAAACTTTAAGCTAGTAGTAGTACTAAAGGTTTCTGAATGACCTGTATAAGCAGAAAGGTCCCCATTTTCAATCAAGGCTCAGATACCATCTTCCTGGTTATTGTACCAGGGTCACAAGTGAATTTTACTTCTTTGTTTTCATTCTAGGTTTGCACTCGTTAATCTTTACTCATCTTTGTTGTTTAACAGAAATGTTAATTAAATTTTCACTAATCTCTGTGTTTAGTTTTTCATGACACATGCTAACAATGTGTATTCAGAATGTGTTTTGCTATCCTGATTTGATGGTATGGGACTGTGCTCTTTTGACACTATTACATAAGTGAAAGTTTTTTTTACTCTTCTAAAAAGGAGAAAAGTAATCTTGATGCAGCTATTGAGATAATTCCAAATTGGTGTATTGTCATGTGACAGATTATTAATTTCATGATAAGATAGTTTTTTTGCTTAAATTTGATTGTTTGTGCTGCATTACTAATCAGTTTTGTTTATGCTTGAATTGTTGTATCATGTATCTATTGATTGTAGGTAAAAAAAGATAGTTACTTTTGATAAAGTAAATGTCTCTAATTTATGAGAGTGAATGCTTTTATGAAACCCAATAAATGCATATGCAAGTCTACAATTATGATAGTTAAGTTGAGGAAATGTTGTTCCCTGATGAATTTTATGGCTGATGTAGTGGTTCTGGGTAGCTAAAATAACATTATTGAACAGACATCTGTTAGAGAAATATTAATTTCCATGCAACTATTGGTTGAATTATTAGAAGCAATTAAAATTTGTGCTCATCAATCATGTGATAGTAATTGGATTCTTTTTTAATATTATTTTGCATTCATGTACAGTAGTAGATTATGGATCGCCGGAGTTGGCCCTGGAAGAAGAAATCATCGGATAAGTCAGGTGCCGACAAAGGAGTTGTTGTAACAGAATCTGTTACTGTCCCTGCTTCAGCTGGTTCTCAGGGTGACAAGGTTCGTTTGCTCACCTTCTCCGTGGTTATTTATTTCTAAATCCTTAAATATTTTCTTTGGTTTTTATTTTGTGACCGTTTATATTCAGGTGAAACAGGATGGCTACAAAAAACCAAATTATGTTCAGATTTCTGTGGATCAATATTCACATTTAACTGGATTGGAGGATCAAGTGAAATCATATGAAGATCAAGTGAAATCATATGATGAACAAGTGAAATCGTATGATGAACAAGTGAAATCATATGATGAACAAGTGAAAAGATATGAAGATCAACAATTGGTATATGAAGATCAGATTAAGACTTTAGAAGATGAAGTCAAGGAATTGAACGAGCAACTTTCTGAAGCACACTCGGAGATAACCACAAAGGAGAATATGGTCAAACAGCACGGTAAAGTTGCTGAGGATGCCGTTTCAGGTGTGTTGATCATTCACTCTTATTACTTGAGAATGATATTATTGGGTTGTTAATTTATTATTCTATTTTCTTAGGTTGGGAAAAGGCGGAAGCAGAGGCCGCAACTTTGAGAAATCATTTGGAATCGATGACTCTGTTAAAACTTACAGCTGAAGATCGAGCCTCACATTTGGATGGTGCTCTGAAGGAGTGCATGCGTCAAATAAGAAATTTGAAGGAGGAACATGAACAGAATGTGCAGAATGTTGTTCTTGCAAAATCCAAGCAGTTTGACAAAATGAAGCAAGAATTTGATGCAAGGATAGCAAATTTAGATCATGAACTCATGCGATCGGCTGCTGAAAATGCTGCTGTTTCGAGATCTTTACAGGATAGGTCTAACATGCTGATTAAAATGAGTGAAGAGAAATCACAAGCTGAAGCAGAGATTGAGCTCTTAAAAAGTAACATCGAATCATGTGAAAGGGAAATAAATACTCTGAAATATGAATTGCATATAGTTGCTAAAGAGTTAGAAATTCGTAATGAAGAAAAAAATATGAGTGTACGATCTGCTGATGTTGCAAACAAACAACATTCGGAAGGAGTGAAGAAAATAGCTAAGTTGGAAGGTGAGTGTCAAAGATTACGTGGGCTGGTAAGAAAGAAGTTGCCTGGGCCAGCGGCTCTGGCCCAAATGAAACTCGAAGTTGACAATTTGGGCCGGGATTATGGTGAAACTCGAGTCAAAAGGTCTCCAGTAAAGCCTCCAAGCCCACAAAGTCCACAGTTTTCGGCATTGCCTGACTTTTCTCTTGACAACATACAGAAATACCAAAAAGAAAATGATTTGCTGACGGAGCGTCTATTGGCAATGGAAGAAGAAACAAAAATGCTGAAAGAAGCTTTGGCCAAACGTAATACCGAACTTCAAGCTTCTAGAAACATTTGTGCTAAAACAGTTAGCAAACTTCAGAGTCTGGAAAGTCAACTGCAGTCAAATTCTCAAGTCAAAACTGCTATCAGTCAAAATGCAAGTAACCCGCCAAGTGTGGCCTCGTTTTCTGAAGAAGGAAATGATGACGATGTTAGTGTTGCAGGATCTTGGGCTACTGTGGTGATTGCCGATAACAAAATAAATAAGAACATTGAGAGTCCTCAAAGATCTGATAGTACAAACCGTTTGGAGCTTATGGATGATTTCTTGGAGATGGAGAAGTTGGCTTATTCATCAAATGAGTCACGAGTTGCCACTGACTCAGAGTTACAGAGCAAGGAAAAGTCTGAGTCTGATCCTTTGGAGAAACCAAATGGGGATGAGAGCCTTAAATCTAAAATATCTACTTTACTGAATTCATTACCTAAAGATGCAGATTCAGAAAAACTTTATGAAGAAATTAGCCGAGTCATACAGGGTCTACATGGAGCTGATGCTAGATCTGATCATCATGATCAAGAATTGTCTGCTTCTATTTCCCGGATATACGACTTTGTGTTACTTCTAGGAAAGGAATCGAAGTCTGTCTTGGGAACTTCTGTAGATGAGAATGGAATGTTCCAGATGGTTGAGGAGTTCTCTGCTTCCTTTAAAGAGACGGAATCTAGCAAAATAAATCTAAATGCTTTTTTTCTTAGCGTTTCTGGTGTACTTGCTAAAGCTAGTGAACTCAGGTTCCATTTTGAGGGGTATGAAATCAGTGATGCTGAAGCCAGTAGTCCAGATTGCATTGACAAAGTTGCTTTACCTGAGAATAAGGTTAACTATTCAAATGGTTGTACACAATTTTCAGATACAACTTCTGATCCGGACGTACCTCATGATGGAAACTCAGTCCCGACCTCTGATTTAAACGTGTCATCATGGAAGTGCTCGTTGGAGGAGTTTGAACAGATTAAATTAGAAAAAGAGAATGTGGTTATGGAACTTTCTAGATGTAATGAAAATCTTGAAGCCACTAAGTTACAGTTAACTGAAACTGAACATCATTTATCTGAAGTTAAATCTCAGCTGACAGCTGCCCAGAAGTTGAATGGTCTGTCTGAGACACAGCTTAAGTGTATGGCTGAGTCGTATAACTCGCTTGAAGCTCGTGCTGGTGACTTGCAATCGCGGGTGAACCAACTGGAGTCAAAGATAGTTATGCTGGATAATGAGCTTGAGGAAGAGAGGAAAAGTCATAAGGATACTGAGGCAAAGTGCAAGGATCTTCAAGAGCAATTGCAGAGGTAAACAAATTTACTTATTTATGTGAAAACTGTTTGCTTATTTAGTGAAGATACGACTCTGATTTATCGGTTGGCCAACTATGTCAGAATTGAAACCTCCCCTGTTGCTGATATTGATGCCAAAAGTAACCAGGTGTGTCTTTATGTTTCTCTATGCTCATTCTTTTATCATCACAATTCATAACAATCCTTTAAATTACTATTTTAATACTGAAAACTGTGATACATTATGCAACCTATATATTTTGCTTTTCCAGGGCCTTTACATCACAATATGTTACTTAGTTCTCTTTCGGGAATTAAATAGTATATACATGAGTCATCAAGTACTAGTGACTTTAGAATTTAGCTCTTTGTATCTCCACCTACTTTAATGTTTCACGAGGGGCTACAGAAGACAAACATTTCCTTTTATAATATCTAATTTTGTACGCAGTTTTCCCTATCAGCAAATTTCAAGCCAAAATACTGTAGTTATCATCATCGTTCACTCCCCATGAAATATAATATATCCTTTCGTGGCATCTTTGAAATGAAAACTCCTTTTCTGCCTGTTTCTTGTTAAATATAGTTGTTGGATTGATTCAAGTCCGCATAATGCCCGTACTTTTCTCATAACCGAGGCCTTTCAGGACTTATAGCTAATAGTTAAGCATTTTATACAGTCTCCGATCAACATCTAATTTTAATAGAACAAAGAGCATTTAATGAGGATAATCAATACAGTAGTAATAATAAATATTATGGTCCTCATTTTACAGGAGAAAGAACTGGCAGCTGCTGCAGAGAAGTTAGCAGAGTGTCAAGAAACGATATTTCTTCTAGGAAAGCAGTTAAAGGGCATGCGTCCTCAATCTGAATTCATGGGGTCTCCATTGAGTCAAAAAAGTCAAACCTTTGCTGAAGAAGTAGAACAAGAAAATGATGATGATGATGAAGAAGAATTAACAACTAGTAGTGGCATGAACCAGCAGCTTGGAAACGAATCCCCCACTCAATTAGACAACCCCGTATTCAGTCCAGATAGATCACCCGTGAGTTCAAAAACATCAAAACATCGACCCACTAAATCAGGATCATCTTCTTCATCATCTAACCCTACGCCTGAAAAGAACACTCGTGGGTTCAGTCGATTCTTTTCTACAAAAGCAAAGTGAACCTAGACCCATGAGTTCGTTCGTGTAGATACTATTGGAATGGAAAGTCTGGCATTTTGTGAATTTGTGAGGTAAATTTTTGTACTACATGCCTGTATTTGATGTTGATGTTGGTCATGATTGTGATCTTGATCTTGATCTCCCACCATATATAATGGTTAAGCTAGTGTATTTTTATTTTTTGGTTTGTTTGACAGAACATGACATAAGTTTTTCATGAAATATGTCAGTTACTTGAAGAAACACTTATGTTGTGTTACTACAATGTTGTTTTGGTTATAACAAAACAGAGTGCTTTATTCCCTTAATTCATGAAGGTGTGTGTAGTAGTACCATTATATACGGAGTAGTATCTTTTTCTTGTAATAATTTGTGTGATTGTGAATTGTTTGTTGGTTAGCTTAAAGATGTGGAAACTGGTGGTATAGTAAAAAGTACAAATGATTAGTTATGAAGCAGTCAGTAAAGATGCTTTTCTGTGAGCAAGTGTTGGTCAGATGATGAAAGGACCAAAAGAGTGGATAGGATCTTCCCAAACATTCTTATTAATTTAAGCTCATTCATGATTTCATGGTAGGTTCAAGCTTCGACCTACCTCCTAACATTCGATACCACTTCATACCCCAGTACCCCACCAATGACATAATATTGACTCAACAACTTCTTTTTCTTATTTTTCCTCTAGGAAAAATATATTTTGAATGAGTAATCAATCGATTCTATAGATCTAAACGCAGGAGTAATTAATTTATCGATTGATATAACTTTTCTTTCATAATTTTATAAGTTTAACTTTTCATGTGACATGTTCAAAGTTTAGGCCAATTTTTCAGTCTATTTTTTCAGATCTATATATAATTTTCTAGTTTAATATATCGGCTTAATTAAATATCGATCGAAGAAGGAATTAAATATCAAATTATATGAAAGAAAAAGTAAATAAGATGATAAATGTGTAAAATATTTATGTATGTCATGTGAAGTGGATTGAATGTATATTCGGTTAGATTCGTATACTCAAGGTTGTGAAGATCCAATTTTGATACTAATATTTGACGATCATGATCGATAAAAACAATCACGATCTTGCATAGCATCTTGAAAACATAAGGGGTATAAATGTAATTTTTGACCTTTAAATATTTAATCATTAAACCTTATAACTAAATGCTTTACAAGGGTTTAAGATAAGATTTATATTTCAAATAAAAATAGTTACAAGATGTATAAATTAAAAGAAACAATTAAGTATAGATTGATTTGATTTTTAGTTTATATAAAGATATGTATATGTATATATATATATATGTATATAGGGGAAGGATCCATAGGGAAGCTTCAAATTTTGGGGAAGGAGATGAGCAAATCTTAGCCCTTGATTTTTTCATAGAAAAACGTTTTTAACATTCATTTGTGATGAATGTTAAATTTTGATTAACATTCATCACAAATGAATGTTAACAACATTCATTTATGATGAAATCAATGGTTGAGATTTGCTTCCCTCCTTCCCAAATTTTTTTGCTTCCCCATTGATCCCTCCCCTATGTATATATATAATATTGAAAGAAGCATAAATGTAATTTCTAATCTTCCAATTTTTTAATATTAAGCCTTATAGCTAAATGCTTTATAAGGCTTTAAGACATTTTTTAGTTACTTAAATTTTATAAAAGTATTACACTATTGTTAAAATATTTAAACTATAAATATTTCATTATTTTGTCACAAACTTGGTATTTCATATACATTAAGACTAAGGGTGTTCAATATTTGGTTTGAAACCGTTTAATCTGATTGCCGAACTGAATAAAAATCGTTTTGAAACCAAACTGAATTTGATAAACGGTTTTCGGATCGATTAAAACTGAAACTGAATTCAATATTTGGTTTTCGATTTTGAATTTTTCGAATTCGGTTAAAACGAATTCAAATTTTAATATATATATATATGTGTGTGTGATTTTTTGAATTCGCTTGAAAATTAAAAGAGTTTGTTGTTTTGAAAACCTTAAAAATTTTAGCTATCGCGTGTTTGTGAAAAATAAATGCTTGTTTGGACTTTGAAGTCCACGTACATTGATAACTTCATGGTTTGTGAACTCGAATTTGGTTAAGAAATAACACTTACTAATGGTTAGATTTATGTAGCTTTGTATTGTATAATTGTGCATATTTCGTAGTTTTGTATGTTGAAGGGTGTTTTTGTTTAAATTTTAATTTTGTTGGTTTTAATCGAAACTGAACTGAATTCAAATTTCGGTTTTCGTTTTGGTTTCGGTTCGGTTCTGCTTCCAAAAACTTCAAATCTGAAAAAACCGAACCGATTAAACTGAGGAAATCGTAAACCGAATCTATGAACACCCCTAACTAAGACACACATATAAGATACTAGACTATTTGAAAAGGATCTTATAAATCTCGATTCGATATTACGATTACGATCTTGCAAAGACAAAAACGATCTTAAATGAGATTGCGATCTTAACAACTTTGAATATACTTATCACTATGATACAAAGCATTTGAATCTTTATCTAACCCTTACACATATTAAGTATATCTTTATAGTTATTTTATAATGGATTTTGTGCAGACTAAGAGTAAACCTCCGACTCTTGTATTTAAACTAAAATGAAAAAACTTTGAAACAAGTTTTAATAACATTGACATCCATTTAAACTGTAATCGATTAGCCGAAACAAATTCCACAATTTTAAATGCAATGTCATTGTTGTTTGCGACAACTTATATTTTCACTTAATAATTAAAAAGGAGAAGATTACTGATATAGACGAGTCAAAATAATCTTTATCACCATATATTAAGCGTTACAGATTTTAAAGTAGAATAAAAAAAAATGTATTGCTATATAGTAACAAATGTCAACCCGTTTTAGTAACTACTTTAATAGTATTGAACGACATGTTGCCGAAAGAAAACTAATTATTACTATTACGAGGGTATATTTATGTTGGTACATATTGAGTGAAAATAGTTTTCTAGTTTGTAATAGTTAGTTTGATAAGTCTTTTGTAAATGTTTATTTTTAATGCTTTGTGAGTAAGTTCGTACGAACTTAGGTAGGTACGAACTTAGTATGGGCCTGTGAACAGACAAATTCGTAGGGTCCAAGCCCGTACGAACTTAGGTTCTATAAATAGATTACTTCGTAGATTCGAATGAAATTAGTTGTTATGTGTTTTGTAAGTCATAATAGAGACAAGTTCGAATAACTTGTTAGGGTTTTGTCTTACGTTGAATGTAATTGATATTTACGTTCAATAAAAATGTTCTTTACCATATTCGTGTTACTCGTTGATTATTGTTACCTTTTTGATGCGCTCGAGGGTCCACTATGCTCTCTCCCATTCGCCGACGCCGAGGATATCATATCTCCGTCAATTTTGGGCGAATGTGGTTTTTGACTGTGAGCCAAATCCCCAAGTCATCCGGACACGGGTTGATAATGTGGATATTGTATTTTCTGCTGCATATCTACCGCTTATTCTTCAATTGGGTACTGAAGCTCAGGAAAATGGCCCAACTTCTTATTCTTTGGATCTCAGGGCTGGAGCTTTCTAGAGGATGGGCTATGTTGGCGATGTCACACACAGTCAATTCACCAAGAGCTATCTTTTCGGCCAATGGCGGTATCTTATGCATATACTGCTAGTTTCCTTTGGTCCGAAGATGGCGGGTTTCGACACCATGAACCATAAGATGCAGTCGGGAATGGTTTCTCTTGTCTACAACATGCCATACTGCTTCTCGCAATTTTTCTTTGACGAAATGGTTCAACAGATACGTCGCGGTGTAAAGGATCGGTTTTTGCTCTACCCACGGTTCATTATGATGATTATCAATGGGTTACCTCCAAATCTGCCAGCTGTCGATCCCGTTGTGTATCTGTCAACGGTGGATAAGAAGATTTTTGTTCATTGTCTGAGCCACAGCAGCAGACGTCCCGCTGCTGAACGACCTCAAGCAACTTCACTATTTGGGGCTATACTCAATGCTGACTATGCTCCACCACCAAATGATGGGTGGCTGGACGAGCCCGAGGCCAAGGAAGAAGAATGTGTTCTTACCCCACCTCAGGTTGCTGCTACTCAAGAGCACGAGGTGGTTGATGAGATACTTCGACAGTTAGAGCAACCCAGGAGGGTCATCACCTTGATCATGATATTGCTGAAGCTGTAGTTAGAACGGCTACCACTCCACCTACTCTAACACCAACACCTCCACCACCACAACTACCGGTTACAACGGCTACCACTCCACCTTCAACTCAGTCTACACCACCTGTGTCACATCCTGCCGCTAATCTTTCAGATCCAGATAAATTTCTCTATCTTCAGGGATGGATCACGAGCCTATCAGATATGGTTGCTACTATGACGGCTGTTGTTGCCAGTCAAGAAATCCGTGTCAATAATTTGACGGCCCTAAATGAACTGTTGGAAAAATGCAATGACACGTTAAAGGAACTAGTACGAGATAATGAGATACTTCTCTACCTTCTGAAGAGCCAGTCAGCTCAGGGGGAGATGACAGGCTGTAGAGGTGATGAGTTGAGGAAGAAATCGAATAATGACAAAGACGATGATCCTAGTGCACCGAAGGAAGGTGAGCTGCCTATCTCTTCAACCGGAAGACTAGTGACACATGCTCAAGGGGAGTCTAGTCAAAAACAAGGTGTGAGTGGCACTGAGGAAACTCCAGTAAATCTGACAGAGACAGACACTATCAAAGCACTTCTTAATCTAGATTTGTATGATAGTAGTGAGTCTGAGTTAGAGGAAGGAGAATTTTTGCCTAACGAGGTTTCCGAATGGAGGTCAGATGATGAAATTATACCAGACACTGATGCTGATATAGATGAGCACGTCGTGACTAAGCAACCAGTAACTGAAGTTGTAAGAGATGATACAGCTAGTGAAAATGTGATAGACCGTGTAAAAATTAGAGTCAGAAGATGATGATATTCTTGAGGGTGATTCAGAAGCAGATAAAGAGCCATCTTGAGAAGAGTTAAGAAGTCTATGGTTTAAAAAGATCGAAATGAACTGAAATTCAAAGAGATTATCAAAGTCAAAGGATCGGGAGAGCTGAAAAGAGGCATCATAAGCTGATTTTATGATAGTGACCTAAAACTGTTCATTATTAAGAGATATGATGGTATTCAATACTTAGAAAATAGATTGAAGGTTTTCAGTTCACTGCCGAAGATTGAACTTAAGGAACTAACTTGGCTAGATTTAATAAATCCGGGAGAAGATCTTTACGCTAGAACTATGGAACGAATTGTTAAGCATGAAGGAAGATCGAACAAGTTTGTTGATTTAAAGACGAAGGCAGGGAAAAGAGTTCCAGATTTGACAAAGATAGATCCGATTACAAACAAACCGTGGAGGAGGATGATTTATAAACCGGTTAAATGTTTGAAGAAAGTTCCTTTGAAGAAGATGCCACAGAACATTCTGACTGAATTTAAATGGTGGTACGTTGACAACAAGACAACAGAAGCTGTGATGGAAGATGTTGATGGGAATGAGCTGTTGAGAGTGTATGATAGTTTACATCTGGTAAACTTGTCAAAAGATGATTTGATGAAGCTACATGTCAACAAGATTCTCTATAGAGATTGCTGGAGACAAGAAGGCCGAAGATATCAGAAGGTGGTTAAAGTTTGTGTAGATAGAGGATTGTGGGCAAGAAGTCAACAGAGCTGAATGAAGAATCAAGATCAAGACTCAAGAAACTAGAGCTATTGTCAAGGGGGAGTCTGTTGGTACATATTTGGTGACAACAGCTTTCTAGCTTGTAATAATTATTTTATAAGTCTTTTGTAATTGTTTACTTTTATAAGCTTTGTTAGTAAGTTCGTACGAAATTAGGTAAGTTCGTATGGGCCTCAGGACAGTCAAGTTCGTAGGGTCCAACCCGTACGAACTTAGGTCCTATATATAGATTACTTCGTATGTTCGAAAGTAATTAGTTGTTTTTGTGATTTGTAAGTCAGAATTGAAGCAATTTCAAATAACTTGTTAGGGTTTTGTCTTACGTTGAATGTAATTGATAGTTACGTTCAATAAAAGTGTTCTTTACCATATTCGTGTTACTCGTTGATTATTGTTACGTGTGTTTAAGGATTCCACACTTTACATACGTGATAATCAGAGCAAATTCGTGAGTTTCTGAGTGTTAGTCTTAGTTTGAATGTAACCAAGTTTATATTCAATAAAGACGTGTTTAATTGTGAACTTTATATATTCGTGTTTACTCGTTTATTTGTCGTTGTGTTTAATTGAAGATTCCACATTCAATTAAGCTAGTAACCTCGTTGATCCAGATCAAGAACCTACAATAGATTCTAAATGCTTTGGAAATGTTTGAGTATCCCACAAATATACCTTCATCAGCTTTAGAGTCAAACTTACCTAAGTGATCTATTTTCTTTAGTATGTAATAGGTACTACTAAATACATGGAGAAAATTTATGTTAGATTTCTTCCCCTAATAACTTCATAAGCTGTCTTGTTATATCTTTGAACACAAATTGACCTATTTTGAATAAAATATGTTGTACTCCCTACTTATGCCCAAAAATAGGTCTTTAGACCAGCTTCTACTAACATGGATCTCACACTCTCAATTAAAGTCATGTTTCTTCTCTCAACAACCCCATTTTGTTGGGGTGTCCTTGCTGCTAAGAATTTTTGAGAGATGCATTTTGCTTCACAGAAAGATTCTAACTTACTATTCCTAAACTCAGTGCCATGATCACTTATTTGTTTCACCAGTTGCTTCACTTTTAGCTTTTACGAAATATAATCAAGTGTACCTGGAATATTTATCTACAATAACTAAATAGTACTTCTTTCCACTTAAGGTAGGTGTACTCACTGGTCTAAATAGGTCCATATAAAGTAAATGAAAACAAGCAGTGATGGAAGAGACCTATCTACATTTAAATGAGGAAGAGTGATGTTTACCTTTCTAACATGGTGAACAAAGCTTATCTTTTACATAGGTCATGTTAGGAAGACCAGTGACGATGCATTTTTTGCTCAATTTGTTGATAGCTTTTAAATTGTGATGAGATAGTCGCTTGTGCCATAACCACTTTTCTTCTGAAGCAGTTCATGAATAGAAGCAATTACCAGACTTTGTAGTGTTCATATCAACAACATATGTGTTCCCTCTTCTATAAACAACGAGAATAACACTTCCAGATTTATTTTAAGTCACACCAACTTCATGATCAAATAGCACTTTATTCTTGGAATCACCAAATGACTAGTCCTCAACAGATTGTGCTTCAAAACTTCAACATAAGCCACCTTATTAAACATCACTTTACCGATCCTCAAAATACCATACCCCCTTCTTTTACTTATATTATCATCTCCAAATATGACGGCAGGACAACGTTCCTCCTACTAGTCAGTGAGCAGGGACTTGCATCCAGTCATATGTCTAAAACATCCAATATTTAGATACCAGATAGTCTCGCTAGAATGCCATGCATAAAAAATCAAGATTATTTTAATAAGGGAAACCATTGAAGGATGGGTTCATAGTGGCCAAGCGTTGTATTTGGCTTCCACTAGTTTGGGTAGATGGTTTTTGGCTACTAGTGAAACCTTTTGATTTTAAACATGGAGTCATTGTACATCCCACTTTAAGATGGTTTATGTTTCCACATTTGTAGCACTTTTTGTTGACATGTTTTGCCTTTTCATGTTTAGAACTTATGATTTGCTGAACTTGATTTGTTAGTGGTTTAACTTGAACAAACAAATATTTAGTAGAAATTTCTCATTCTTAGACTTTTGTTTTAAAGTTTTAGACACTAGTAAGGTTGGTTTACCTGATACCTTTGTCTTAACCTTTTTATCTCTGATGTCTTTTCTCAGATCACTAATAGGTGATGTGCATATATCACTGACTGAGATATTGTCAGAGAGATTCTCTTGCTTCAAATGAGTAGAAAGGGTATAAACTACCGATGATGATGAATCATTGACCTCAATAAGTGATATCATAGATTCATCATCAGTGATGACAAGTTCAATGTCTTTAGTGACCCCAGACTTTGCTTTGACAAATCTGTTGGGTTTGGGATCACTGAACATAGATAATGGTTCAAACATGACTTTGAAAAATTTCTAGTGATATTAAAAATTGGACCAACTATGGATGATTAAGCAAGTGATGCAACAGATTCATAATCACCTCCCAAAATAACTTTAACTTATTTTGGAATTTAATATTTAATACATTTAGTAGCCTTGTTTGCAGAGGTACACCATGTTTCCATAACCTTTTTAAGTTGTAGGAATTGTGTTTCATATTTAACTTTTTCTTGAATACTAAATTGATTTACATAAATTTGTCCATCAAGTTCATTTTTCAAGGTTTTGATTTTGAGTTCATTTGCTTGTTGATCAACCACATTTGATTTCCGCTCATTGAGTTCAGTTTTTAGTATCTTTTGAGTGTCGTAAGAGTTTGATAGGTCAACTATTAGACGCTCAATCACTGAATCTTTCTATGTCAGAGAGTAGGATAAAAAATTGTGTATCTCTTACAAAGTATCAGCATCCCAACAATTGTTGAACATTTCTTAGCGACCTCAAAAATGTTTTCACTGAATTTAACATCATTGGCCATTAGGCAATAATCTCTATCGAAGCATATCATTGCCTCATCTTCTTCATTAGATGATGAAGTGTTAGAGTCAATGAATGATACTTCTTCAGCGACCAAGAATGTGATTTTTGTTCTTGCCCTTTTAGCGAGTGCCTTTAACTCTTTGTATTTAGCTTTATACTTCTCATATTTGTTCTCCCCAGAATGTGATCTTTGTTCAGAGATATTGGCAGCTGGCTTCAGTCTACATTCAGCAGCATACTGACCAAGTTTGTCACAGTTGTAACAACTATTTGCTGACTTAGATTAACAGGGATAGAAGCACTAGTATTTTTGGTATTTCTACTCCCTTTTCTAAAGTTAGACACCAACATTGTCATATCTCTTTCCAATTGACCAATTCTATCTTCATTTTTGTCATATTATGATTGTTCTTTGATCTCTTCCAACTCCTCTTCTTTCTCCTTAACTATTTTCGTTGTCCTTTAAGCTACCAGTGACTGCTGATTTTCTTCCAATTATTGAAGTTTAGTCACCAATGCATTGCAGATCTTTTGGGTACCTAGAGTAGCTCTAATATGATCATTTTGATTAGCTTGTTTATCTGGTTGTTCCCAATTTAACAAGATTCCATATACTCGAGTTAAGTTTAGAAGAGGATAGTCATTCTCTTTGCTTTGTGCAGGTGGCTATTGTACCCCAGAGCTTTCTAGGCAGAATATCTAAGAATTTCTCAACAATAAATTCTATTTCCTTTTCCAATACCAACTTTATCCATCTTGTTCATCAGGGACTGGTATCTGGTATAGGTAGCAAAGAGTTTTTCATTATTTTTAACTCCAAATAGTGCATACTTTATACAAAGATTAACTTCCCGATAGTGAATAATATATGGTGTTGATGTGTGAAATCTAGTTATAAATTTATACTAAGAACTACCACAAACAACTATTACACAACCGGGCAGTATATCCTGTCGAGTAGTAGTATAGTTTGGGTATGTCCGAGTCGAACTAAGAGGACCGTGCAATTAAGAGTGTTTAGCGAATGTATGTTAATCTAACCAAATAAGTAAAGGTGGGGGGTTTGGCAACCGAGTTGTTGCCTTGCAATTGTCATGAAATAAAAGTAAAGTAAATGACAGGCAAGTGGATACTGAAGTATCAGATTTTAGGAAAGAAACATTCATCTAGACTAGCTTACTAATGATGTCGGGGTGTTTTTTAAAACCAGTTTATATGTTATTGTTTATCAAACTAAATCAAGTATGAAATTTGTGTTCACTCCTTCCAATAGATTAAAGAGAATTAACCTTTCGTGTTCACTACGGGTTTCTAATTAAACTAGTCTCAATTTAATCTAGTAACTAACGATTTAATCTTGTTAACCTATGTTTGCAGGGATACTAAACTTAAGTTGAGTTCTCTACTTAAATTCAATACAATCACAATCAAGTTCAATTAATTAACCTATTTAAATCTTGCGTTCGCGTTAATTTAGTAATCATTCATAGATAAATGATTAAAACGAATCACAATCATGCAATAGTGTTCACTAGAACAAACAATGATTCATTAATAGATAAACTAAACTAAATAAAACTTAATCACAATTGGATTTCGATCAAACATTAGTTAAACAATAATAAACACCAAAGAGTTAACACCCCTAATCAAGAGTTTGCATCATCTAAATGAATGTTAAATAACTTAGCTGATAGCTAGATGAGAAAAAACAATAAACAAAAAAAATTTGGAAATAAACATAGTTCAAAGAAAAGAAATGTTAAACCGAATTCATGAATGTTTGATGATGTTGAATCTTGGATTCTTGAGTAACAATGGTGAAAAGTTGATGAACTAACTCCCAAAATCACCCAAAATTCGCCCCTAGTTGCCTAGGAACGGCTTAGTGCTAAAGTTCTCCTAATTAAGGTTTAATTTGGGCTTAAAAACCCAATTTTCACGTATCTGACACTTACCCGGTGGGTAGGTAAGTGTACCCGGCAGGTACTGTTTTTCCGGAGCATTTTACCTGGCTGGAGCACTTTTACCCGACTTGAAGGGTAAGTACCTGGCGGGTAAATAAAATTATTTTTCAGCACTTGACATCTTCTTGAAAGTTGTAGCCCTCTGAGTTCCGAGAATTTGGGCTTTTGAATCACCTCAATCGAAGTTCGTATGAGGGAGTTATGGCCAAAACCGTGGAGCCTCGCCGAAACTACAATACTTCTTCGTTTTTGATCTTTTCTTCAACATTTTTACTCCTTTTCTTCAACATTTTTACTCGTTTTCTTCTCGCATCCATTCCTAATGATAATTAACACATTCCAAGCAAATTAAGTACCAAAAGTTCATTAAACCAATGATAAGTACGGATAAAACGAGAGATAATGCGAGGGTAAAACATGTATAAATTGAGCACTATCAGGTGTTCCAATATAAATTTTGTTTAATGTGTCCAACATTTCGTTAGCAGTGGTACATAGCCTAACGGAGTTAAATACCTCATCTGGCAAAGCGACGCCTATGATTATCTTAGCTCGCTTGTCAAGTGTAACTAACTTTATGTCCTCTTCTGAACTTTGAATTACAAGCTTTGCTACCTAACATCTCTGGTGACTCAGGTGTGGTAGCAGTGGCAGGGAGTGTAGGTACAATGATAGTAGGGATATAACGTCTATTTGTTTTGACGTCACAAAGTCTATCATCAGTGAGATCGAAAAACATCATCGTCAAGGACATCCATGTTTCAATCCGTGAGGGATCAAATGCTGGAGGTTTGGTTGTAGAACCATTCCCTTTATGATTCTTCAAGAATCTACACAACTATACTTAACGGACTTCATTAGAGACTTGGTTAATGAATTAAATCAACTATGCTCTGATACTAATTGTTAGTCCCAATTATCACTTATGAACTAAGTGATATGGAGTTACAATATATAGCTTGAATTGTAGACGATGGTGAATATAATTTAATCCTTAGTTATGGTTTTAGAACTTTTAATAGAATATTTAGTAAGTTTGAAACACTTGTTTAATTAATAGAGTATGAATTGTACGTATGAAAGCTAATAACAAAGATGACAAGAATTAATAACTTGAATGACAAATTTTATTTTCACATATTACACCAAAGTATCGAATGCGGAATAATCTAACCAAGGCTTAGATTAATGCAATACAAAATTACAAGTTGTTAGCACTTGCTGTGAGAATAGTATAATCTAGCCAAGGCTGAAACTATTACTCACTGACTTGAATTTGCACTTAGACAAACTTTATCACTGACTAACAGATGATAGATGCAAATCGGTAAACGTCTAAGTACAATATGTCATTTTATTTATAGATAAGATATTTCTTGTAAATATCTTCTGAATTCTAGGAAAATAGAATCACATGTGTCGTTGTGTGATTGGCTTCCTTTTAACTGACAAACGGTTGAAAAAGAATATTTTGTGATCCCCTTCTGATCATGCTTCTTATGTGTGTTGATTTTCCACCAATCACAATAAAGTTTGATGTCACGCATACCATCAATTTAACTCTGAAGGTTGCTAAGAAAATATTGATCAGGGACCTCACACTAGCGAGTTGTAACTTGAACAATGCTTTATTATTTTATTACTGAGGTCGTTGAAGGAGTAATAAGCTTCCCTACTCACTGCGAGCTAACATGCTCTTGTAGAGTGTCTTGACTTGATATCTTCCAGTGACTACCTTTTATTTTTCAACAGCGACTAATGTGTTTATTGATTGCATAAGTAAATAAATCTCTTATGCACACCAGGGAGCAGTATACACATAGTTGAGATTATTTACTTAGCAATGATCTTCTTCTTCTTATGTAATGAGAGCTTGTCATTATCTTTAATAGCATTGACTAGGTTGATCAGCGACCGGTAACCCAACTTATATTTCAGAAGTTTTGACTTCATCATTTCTAATGATAATTACTCCAGTGACTCAGTTTATCAGTGACTGTTAATCCAACAATCTTCAACTAATGACTTCATCTTCATATCAATGACTAGGTTGACCAGCAATCAGTGATCCAACTTATAGTTTAGGAGTTTTGACTTCATCATTTCCAATTATATACTCTAGTGACTAAGTTGGTCAGCGACCAATGACTCAACATTTTCATCTTCATTACTTTAGCTTCTAAAGGCATAAAATACTAATATAAACAAATTAAGTATAAAATCTACAACAAATGTCTAAAATAACTAATAAAATAGATATAAATGATATATAGAAACACATAAAACTACACACTTATCACTTCCCTTTCTTGCAGGTTGGACAAAATCTATCATTGACATAGGTAATACATGGTAAACCTAACACTACTCCTCTACCTGCAAATTTGTGGATATTTGTGAAGTTGAGGTATGAGAGCCTCTTGTGCCATAACCGTTTCATGTTATAAGCTGATGAGAATAAAGCTAGTGTCAATTATAGTGACAACTTTGTTCATCTCAATTTGATACATGGTCTCACGCCTCTTGGTAGTCGATAGTGACTTTTCCATCATATCAAACATTTTAGCATATTTCTTCCTTAAGTGCACTACTTTCTTCCTTTGAGTTAATGGACTTATGCTAATTTGATTATGTTTCAATCTAGAAACATAAGCAACATTCTTGAACCTTTTGTATAACATCTTGAATTTCCTCCAAATGCTACAAGTAGACCATGTTTGTCCGGACAGTCCAACTTCAAGGACTTACACTCAGTCATATATCTTGAAAATTCAATGTCTAAGTACTAGATTTGCTTGTTTTTGTTGCTCTTCAAATAAACAAAAGGAAGTTCATTTTGGGAGCCCATCCCAAGATTGATTAACGGGGGTTAACTTAGGATTTTGGTATCCTCCTTGAGTTCCTTTTGCTACTGCAAGCATTGAGTAAAAGTGTTTTGAGTTGGTTGTATTGCTATTTGGTTATAGAGAACTCTTGAAACCAACTTAGGATTTTGGTATCCTCCTTGAGTTCCTTTTGCTACTGCAAGCATTGAGTAAAAGTGTTTTGAGTTGGTTGTATTGCTATTTGGTTATAGAGAACTCTTGAAACCATACAGTACCCTACTTTGCATTGGTGAGACATACAAGATTGTCCACCCAATGATAACATTTTTTGTTCTTTGTTTAGCAGCACACCTTTGTTCGGGGGGTACTACTTTTGTTTAAACCGTTGAGTGTTATGGATAAATAACTATTGAACTTGAGTTGCAAGTTTAAGTTAACTCAGCTTGCACTTGTTTAACCTTGCTATTCTTCGACTGAGTCATAAAGATACTAGTATCAAAAAGTACAATTTTCTTTCTAGGAGTCACAACAACCTTCTTCCGCTTGACTAGCTTTTGATGTTTTAAAATTTTCGTCTTTCACAAACTGCTGGTGTCTCTATAGCTTTTGGTTTAGCAGTGTTGGCAGCTTTAGAAGCCTTGGGCTGGGTAGTATTTGGTTCTTAGAAGGCGAATTATCAATTTCAAGAAGGGGTAATAAACTTATTGCTTGAATCACTTGGACTCTCATCTTTGGTTTCTTTAATGGTTTTTATGAAATATTCAGCTTTAGCAGAATGTTTAACAAACTTGTTTGTCAACACTTCCTTTCCACCAACAAATATAGCAAATGTTTCTTGTAAGAGTGTCTGTTCCTCCAAAATTAGATCCATCATAGTGACTTCATCCATGACAACAAAAACAACGTCATAATCACTATCTAAGATTATCTAAACATGAAGTGGTACCTGCTCTTGAAAGCACTTGGAAGTTACTTCGAGTATAGTGACACCAAAACTCAACAATCTTTTTGATATTTTTTAATTGGTTCTGCATATCAGCAGACTCTAGTAAAAGTTTTTCACTGAAGTTCAAGCTTTTCATCGATTAGATTCTTGTTTTCGGCCTTAAAAAAATTTAGTTGTGTATTTAAATATTCTACAGTTTCCTCAATTTCATCTTCTCTTCTATGTGCCATGTCTAAGTCAATTATGAAAAAGTCAAAATACTTTCGTTTTCTCATCATTAGTATAAGAACTAAACTTTTCTACCTTACACAGAAGTAATGCTCTCGGGTAAGTAAATTGCGATCGTTCAACTGCTTCCTTTATATCAACAAGTCATGTGTTCTCTCTCTTCTTCTCAACAAACTCTTCCTTGGCCATCAAACGTCCGCCATGGTGAAGAAAGGCCAACGTCACTATCGACAAAAAATTAATTACAAACCCTATCCTCTCCAGCAAAGCGGTCAACCTTTTTTCTTAGTAAGTTCAATTGTCAAACACCTTAATATACAAATAAATCACCCTTATAAAGTAACTCTTTTGATTTATAGTAACTAATAATCTATTAAAAAATTAATTATGTATTACTATAATGATAAATAATAATAATCATATATCATGCTCTAGCGAATAATTTATCAATACAAGTAACAATTTTATTTCATTATCATTTCATTTCATTAATTAATATATAAAAAGAATTATGTTGTCTCAAAACATAACAAATTACTATTTTAAAAAACTTGACAAATGTCAACCACTAATAACACACTTACATTAAAAATTAAAACTAATTTAAATTCTTCATAGAAGAATAACATTAACACATAAACTACAATTAAAGGCAATAGAAAAAATAACAAAAAGATAAAAATGTCAAAAGAAAAATTATAAAACTACTTATATTGAATATCTAAAAAAAACTATTTGTACGTATAATGAATATTAAATCGCCATGTCCAAAATATATATCATTTATTTCATCAAGTATTATAAAAGACCTATGTTATCTTAAATGGATACATATCTACCTTCAAAAATAAACTAAATTAAAACTAATTAAAAAAAGAAAATAGAAAGCAAACAACCTAAAAAAACTTCACATATATATATATATAGATATATGGTAGAGTTCCAATTAAGAACACCTTAAAAATAAAAACGGGTAAGAATGCTCTATATTCACAAATGTATCTCACAAATCAATAGATTCACATTAATACATCTCAAATATGTGGAGAAAAATAGATGTGTATACTTATAAATGCATAAAAATTGAAAAAACGATCGATGCACGATTTTAGATGAAAAATGTAGAATTGTGCATCAATCGTTTTTCTCATATTGTATACATTTTTAGAAATGTGCATTCGTTTTTCTTTGCATATTTGAGATATACAAATGTGAATCCAATGATTTTGTCGAGTATAAGTACAAATTTGAAGCGTTCTTACCGTTCTTATTTTTGAAGTGTTCTTATTTGATCCATACTCTCTCTCTCTATATATATATACATATATTAAGAACAAGCATAAACTAAAACTTCACTAGCTAAAAGAAAGAGATATACATATAACTATGTATAACTATGTATATTAAGTTTTTGCTATGTTTAGATTGATAATATTTGTAGAACATGTATGAATTAAGCGAGACTAATCTTATCGAAATATGATAATTTCTATTGTAAATCTTAACTTTTCGTACCCTTGTTTTCTTCTTGTCATTTCTCATATATTTGCTATTCTCTAAGCGTGATATTTTCTTAATAATGGCACCCTCAAATTTTTTGAGTAAGTGAACTTCTTTTTTGAACAAAGTAAACTACGAAATTAAAAATCAAGAGAGATATGTTAGCCATGATAGTTGTATTATTATGAGGTTATTGTTAAAAATTGTAATTTTTTATTCAAATAAAAGTTTATTTCTATTTCGTTTGAATACCAATTTTGAAAAAAATACACATAAAAAATTACAAGAATGTAAAAGTAACATTTGTGAGCGATGCACAACCTAAATACTTACCGGTTGTTGAGATAAAATGTATGGGGTCTACATGAAATTACCAGAGACTCATGGTTTGATAGAGTGAGTTATAACACATGATGTTGCTACATAACAACTAGATGGACACCTGCCATAACATTAAATTTAGGACCACTCTATATTTTCTATAAATAATTGTTTTTTAAATAAAATCTTGGCCTATATGTGGTCACCTATGACACCTCTAAATTCTCACTTTGTACCAAACGGGTGTGATGGACTCTTTTGTTTGAGTATTTTCTTATCAATAATTTCCATTTGTGATTTGTAACTATCGTTCTTTAATGTTGTTCATGATTAAAGGGAATAAAATATTGGACAACACTTGTTGGGTTCAAACAACTAGACATATATGTCTAAGTATGTTGGTATAGCATATAATATAAGATGCATTTTATCTCTAAAATATATATTGAACTAACTTCTTAAGAATGTTTCCAACTTTTTATAAGTTGATTTCCGGGCCCCTAGGGCCTCCAAGGCACTCAAAATTAAAAAAAAAATAATCGTGTTAGGCGTATTAAGGATTTTGTGTACACCAAACCGAATTGAAGTTGTAATTTTTGTGTAGCTATGAGAAGTCACCATTAATATGTTGGATTTATAGATAATTGCATCTCTTAGAAAAGTATGGTCGTTAGTTGATCATACGGAATCTAAACATTTTATTTTTTATTCGTTAATGCTAAATATTGGTCTTCGGATGAGAATCTTTGATGGTTCGTGGGTGTTCAAGATTTGGTCAAAGTGCTCAAGTCCTTGTGTGCAAATTGAAGATATTAATAGTCTAAAATCAAGTTTCATTTGCAATAGATGGAAGTTCGTCGTAGTGTTAACGTTGTCTTTGAATTACTTTTTGTATTTCATTCGAATCCTATTTTCACCATAAATCAATCTTATCCATATCGTTTTTAGGAGTTTATATAAATTGAGTAATTACGTGCATTAATTTAGTGTTACGACCGGTAATCTTGGTAAAATTATATTATCCGTCAACGAATTAAGATTTTATTGTTCTAAAAATGCAAATTACGTTGTCCTGAAGTCATATGTTGTAAGGACAACATAAGGACTATGTCCAAGCCATCATCATTGTTCTCTCACTTTTCCTTTTCGATTATCATAAGATGAGTGATGATTTATGCACCATCATAATTTAGTTATATATCATCAATTATGTTTTAAAGTAATATATAATACAATATGGTAATAAATATTAGTGGTGTATTGCTAAAATTTGATAATGTACTCATCATCACCCTTATCAGATGACTTTCGAGTAAAGGAGAGTGTCTCTGACAAACTTTATAAATGAAAAATAAGGTTAGAACACAATGGATTGTGGAGGATACCACAAAAGCATTAACCTAACGCTAATCATGAAAGGCTAAGGACATATACACGACATACTACATATGTGACAACCAAACTAACAACCACAAAACTCTAAGATCAACAAAACTGGTATGACAATACCAAGCTATATCCATTGCAAACGCATAGTAAACAAGATAAAAGAAAAACTTAGCCTATAATAATGAGGGACTTCCGTAACTTTCATCTCTCCATCAAACGAGCAGCACACTCAATAGGCTTCTATATGAAAGAATAGAATCGTAACCTAATAACTTCAATAACGACATCAACTAGTTGCTCAATCGAACGTCGGCCCTTTTTAAAAAGGCGGGAATTACGCTCCTGTCTAATAAAATAAGATGTGGCACCAAGAACTAACTTAAAGACCACACAAGTCATTTTCTTCCTAGCAGCAATCAGCTCTAGCCAAGAGACCATGTCTGCCAAATGATTGGAAAAAAGATGGCATTCGAGGAACTGCTTTACCTGCAACCAAATCTGAGAAGAGAAAGAGCACTCAAACATTGAGTACGAGAATCGGGTTGTGTGCCACAAAAAGGGAACCGAAGTAGGCTTAAGTTAGTAGTTGGACTGACATCTTATTGCTTCAACCGGTCTTCAGTCTTCAACTTCCCTCCTAAAAAAACCACAAAGTAATAACGTGGCGAGGGATAAAAAGAGAGAACCAAACAATATGAAACCACTCTACCACGTCAGCCCTAGGTCGAAGAGTATCCAGATGTGGCTGGATTTGAAGTCAACAAAAACACCCAAAAGATCTCTCCAAAATAGAATATCACTACAATTAGATAAAACTGGAGAAATAGTTGTTGGAAAATCGAGTATCTCTGTCACTAAGAGGCCGACCATCTCCACGCTACATTAGAAATCACATGTGCAATAGAATCCGTGTGCTGAAAATCTCTGGTCAGAGCCCGATTAGCAATAAATCTTGATAAAGGGAAAATAGTATCCCATTTAGCAAACCACACCGAAATAGATCTACCATCACCAACAGGAAACCAAAAATGATTACGAAGAGCATCACGAATACGGAGCAACTTCCTCCACCCCCAGCTCATATCCTTACTAGGAAGGATGGCGCAGAAACTCCTCCCCTAAAAGTTATGCACGTGGATCCAACGAACCCACATTGACTCCTTATGGGTCAACGATTCCAAACATGGGTAGTTATTAAAGCAACATTTCCAATCTATCAAATTGCAAATCCCAAGACCACCATCTCTCCTAATCAGGCAAATAACATCCCAGGAGAGTTTGGCCTTCCCATGTTTCATCTCTCATTAGCACCACAAGAAACCTCTAATTAATTTTGCAATTTCATTAACAATCTCCATGGAAAAGGCAACAGCCCAATACCCCTAAAGAGAGGTGAGCATCGAATTAAGAAGTTACAGTCGACCTCCAAATGAAAGAGACTTGTTTTCCTAGTACCCGACTCTATTATGCACCCTCTCAACTAACGGCTTACAGTATTGAGAAAGAAGCCAAGTTGAGATCGACGGAACCCCCATATATCTCACAAGCAAGACACCTTCTATAAAAGGCATGACATGAAGAATAACATTCATATTCGAGTTAGGAATATTACAGAGGAAGGCCATGCTATTGGCATGTTAGTAGCTAAACCCGACACTCCTGTAAACTCAGTAAGGGCTTGGTGAATAACCTCAACCAAAGCAACCGTAGCCTGCAAAATATAAACAAGTCATCCACAAAACAAATATTGACAATCTGCCATCAAGGGTAATTCAAGTGATACGAATCCCATCACTAAAAATCAGCCGACGATGAATCATCAATGTAAGGACTTCCATAACCAATGTAAATAAGTGCAAGAGATAGGGTCGCCTTGCACCCTTAAATAAATTATGAGTTTGGCCATGTCAAATAATAAAGATAGACGTTGTAGTGAAAACTGAAAGCCTGAAGAGCTTTCCTCAAGAAACTCAATCGATAGTATCCTACGCCTTCTAGATATCCACCTTAAAAGCACAACGGGATCCCCTCCATTAAGGTTATATCTCCTCATTAACTCTCAAGTTAGCAAAATGTTGTCCGTAATATTCCTACTAGGGACAAATTCGAATTGATTTTCGCTAACTATATCCCACAACCCCTCTTTGATGCAGTTCGTAAGCACTTTACTGCTACATTTATAAATCACACACTGCAAAGAGAAATAGGTCGGAAATCATGTACCCAAGATGGAGTGGATACATTTGGAATAAACATAATAATCGTGTAACTTAAAATCTTTCAATAAACGACCATTCGAGAAGAAGTCTTAACTAAGAAAACATCATCTTCAATAATATCCCATGCCCTTTTAAAAAAGGCTGCTGAAAACCCATACAGACATGTGGACTTATGAATAAATTTAGGTTTATTAATAGGAGGCTACTGTTTGCACACCCCACACTCACACATACATATACAAGGGGCCTACCACATACGCTCACATAAAGAGTGTACACACAGAAATTTTGTGGTGTACAAATAAAAAAACCCTTATTAATATAGGAATAATTCTAATTTTGATACGTATCACAGTTCCCAATTTTGAAATTATGATAAACTGCCATTTTCTAAAATTAAAATTCTCCTCTATTTAATTTTTTATTCATAAGGCTTTGCTTTCGAGTTATATTTTCTAGAGACGGGAAAAAAGAAATATCATGTTATGTTCCCAACTTATCGTATTATGTAGGTTTATAAAAATAAGAATGATTTTAATTTTGATATGTATCACAGTTCCCAATTTTGAAATTTTGATAAACTGTCATTTTCTAAAATCTTCAAGACTCATGTCAGCACTAAAATTTTTCTCTATTTAATTTTTATTTATAAGGCTTAACTTTCAAGTTGTTTTTTCTGAAAAATGGAAAAAATAAATATTACTTCCTCCGTCCCAAAATAATAGTTCAACTTTAACTTTTTGTAAGTTTTTTTTTTCTTTCAATTTTATCCTTAAGTATATTTGTTTGTGTTATATAATACTTGATGAAAATTGTACCAATGAAAATACATTTAAAACTTAATCCATTCATATATTTTGCAACAAGTATTATATAACACAAATACAAATATTTAAGGTCAAAGTTGAAAAAAAAAATACTTTAGAAAGTCAAAACTGGACTATTTTTTTGGGACGGATGGAATATATTATATTCCCAACTTATAAAATGTCATTTTTTTAGTAATATGAAGTTTATAAATTTCATTTCATTTCTTTTTAACTGGGTAATGCAAGAATTTACAATAGTTGATTCTGCGTTAAATATTGCAATACTTTTAAAAATGGATACCATAGTTCTACGCCCGACTTTAAAAACATGTTCAAGGGATGTTTGGAATTGCTTAAATAAATGCGTATTTGCTTATTTGCTTATTTTGACAGCAGATAAGCGGATCCAAACACCTATCTGAAAATTGATTATCTACTTATTTACTAAGAAATAAGCACTTAAAAATAAGCAATGTGACACCTACTTATCTTCTAAGCAGATAAGTGCTTAAAAGTAAGCAATCCCAAACGCCCGCTATATTTTTCTAAGTCTCATATGTAGCATAGAAGGAATTTAATTTCTCGGGTAAAATAGAGTTAATACCATTTTATTAACCAAAGAATTCAGTTCAATTCAGTTCATTGTATACATATTTTTATATATTTATATTCAATTCAATTATGTGTCAACGTAATCAAACGTGCAAGACATATTTTAATTCTTTCATAGTCACATTGTCATGAATAATCTTTCATTTCCATCAAATTTCAATTTCTTTGACAAATTATATTCCTTCAAAAATCATTCAGTGATCTAAACGGACCCTTAATTTAATTAGGTTATGTCAAATGTTATATGATACTTTGTCCAATATAATATTTGTGATGATATTATATTTAAGATTAATAATTTTTTATTGGATATGCTTGGCAAAATTAACTTATAACTGTAGTTGAAAGCTTATAATTCTAGTTGAAAACTGAATCTTTTTCTTAGAGTTGGAAGCCAGAGCTTATATTATTTTTATAAGTATATGATAGATAAACTTGGAAAGAAGGTAAAGATGTAAGATGACATAAAAAGACATA
The DNA here is from genome assembly GCA_963921325.1 of Logfia minima. Taxonomy (NCBI): domain Eukaryota; kingdom Viridiplantae; phylum Streptophyta; class Magnoliopsida; order Asterales; family Asteraceae; genus Logfia; species Logfia minima. The sequence goes on from OY992773.1 coordinate 7,898,565, forward strand.
AGAATTGAACTCAAAATAAAAAGTAAAAAATAATCAAAGGGTAATTTTGTGATAAATATAAGCATAACCTATGAAATATGTTTGGCAAGTAGCTTATGAGAATTTATTAGAGTTTAAACTTATTTTTTTCAAATGTTCATCGAAGCCTTATTTTTACACAAAAATGTAAGCGATTATTGGAACTTATTAAAAAGGATAAACTCTAAAGTAATAAGTTACTAAAGAGAACCAAAGATTTTTTTTTTTTTTTTTTTCCTTTTCTTCTGAAATGGTAGTTATTTATAGTATGAAGTATAAAAGTATAACAATATTTTCATTTCAATTTAAGTGTCTACGTTTTTATTTTTATTTGTCTCATAATAAGTGTTTCTTTTTGTAACAACCAATCAAAAAAGTTTGTGAGCGGTAAAAACCATATATATAATTAGTTGACATTGTAACGATTGTTATATTTTTAAAACTGTGTGAACTTTGAAAGTGAATACAATAATTTACATGAAATATCTGTGTGGATAGATATACCAATTACAAGAATGAATTAAAAAAAACATGATGCTAAAATACAGCAGTGTTTTATCTTCGGTAAGTATATTAAACATAAAAACGTAGATAACTCAATTATATGTGAAAGTATCAGGTTAAAGAGCTCTTATATGTAAAATAACATAACTAAAATTACTCCGGATCTTATAAAAAAGAACCAAGTTATAATGATAAACGTCTATAAATCAAGTATCTACTTTTCATTTTATCCCGAGGTAATCACCTATACATATACATATCCAAGTTATAATGGTACCATAATTACCATGATTTATTGGTTACGTTCTGAAAAAGCTAACTAGGTGTTTATTTGGCATGACTTGAGTTCCAACTAAAATTGATAAGTTGCTTAACTAGAGACAAAATGAAGAGTAGATAGCAGATTTAGATATATACAAACAAAAGCATTTCAAATAATTAGTTTACCAGTTCAGTAAATAACATCATCACCATATTACTCTCTTGACATTGATACATGACATATTGACAGTAAAATTTCTAAACATGGGACGGTCAACCAAGTAATCCTACAATGTTGCTTACTTGTGTAGTCAAACCCAACAGTTGTGATTACTATCTATTTTACTACATAATACGAAAGTATTTTCAAAACCCAATTTCTCATTCGGAGGTAAATAGAGCTTGGAATTATAAAACCCATTCCTTTAAATAGAGCGTAGATAAACATATCATGAGAAATTTCTTTAAAATTTACAATTAATGAGAAAAAAACCCATTCCTAGTTGTGGGTTTAACTTCACACAGTTTCTTAATGCATGGTTAGAATTAATCTAAACTAAATAGTCGAAAAAAATAAATATAGTAATATATATATTAATATATTAATATTAATATATATATATTGTTCATGTATGTCCTCGATCAAAACCGAAGCAATGAAGTAAGTGACTGAAAGACTTGTTCTTCACAAGGAATGGTTAGACCCATGTCATGATCAAACCCGAACTCTTCTTCGGCTTGCTGAAGTAGGCTTTGGAACTCGGGTCGTGACAAGAATGAAATGGGTATAACATATCGGCTCCGGTTATCGCCAACGTAAACTGCAAAATGGCCCTTGGGTACATCATCATAATTTTGTTGTTTCTTTCCTATGCTTGAACATCTTTTCACAAGATGCTTGATAAGTGCTGCTTGTGAGAGTTTATTTGATGACTTCTTAAAGGCCATCTTGGAAATTTAAATGTCAATATTAAATATTGCCCTTTGGATTATGAGAAAGAGAGAGATTGTAAAAAGAACGGTGGTGTGGTGGGAATGGATGAAGGGTGTGTATTTATAAGGCATACGACTATATGAATGAGGCAATTATATTCAATTCCTCACACTTGTAAAAAGGTAATTTGTTTGAACGTGTACGTATTAGTTACTAATATACTATATATTTAATCTTCATAGCTTTTGTTTTAATCAATGTTTTCTCATATTTACTCTCTTGAAATATCAGAAGAGGTTCTCAAAATGGTAAATGTTTTGTCATCAATCATTCATTATTGTCATCAAATAATTCATTTATCTTGATAACCCACTTGAAATGTCACATAAAAGATTTACTAAAAGAAAATGCAGTAATGGCATTTATAGATGACATATGGTAGAATACCAACATTATAAATTAAAGATATATATCTCAGTTGAGAAAGGACAAGACATTATGCCATAAATAGTCTATAAAATATATTTGTATTTATATATTTTTAACACTTTAATCGAATTTCACATCGACTATGAATATGAGAAATGTTGAGTTTATAACGTAAATCTTCTTCATGTTAGACACAACGTGTTTTGAAATCACAAATATAACAGATCTCATAAAATTATACAGTTATATAATTAGCATATTTAAATGAGAGTAGTATCATGATGAGTAACCTTTTAAATAATTCTCATGTAATCACTAGAAGTGGTGTGTTTGTGAATAAAATGAAGAATATTGTAATTGTGATGAGACAAATATAATTTTTAGACAAATTTAACTCTTGATAAATTATAAATAAATTATTAGATTTTTGTTGCTTTAAAATTTAATTCTAGAACATATATATATATATATTCCATTCAAGTCTTAATAAGTCTTGTGAGTAGTTAGTCAATTCAGTTGTTTGTTTTAAGTTGACTAGATGGTCATAATATGATAAAGGCAAAGGCATGTGGGAGTGTTGGAAGTGAAAGAAGACATCAAAGGTTTCTCAAAGGGTTTAGAACATGCTGGCTTTGTTGCACTTTATCAACACACCATGACCCTCTCCCCTTCTATAAACCATTTATTACTCTTGTCTTTAATTTAGAAAGAGGGTAAATATAAAAAACATTCAGTTTCTCATTAATATATGTTCTTTAACTTTTTTTTGGAAAAAAAAATTATTTAATAATTGAAAATAAAAATGAGAGGGAATTTATGAAAGATCCTAACATGTTAAGGAAATCTGAAACAACATATTCCTCATGCAATATAGTAAATAGAAAGTAGAAACATGTGAATAAACATAATATCTCAAGCGACCCATTTGACTGAAAGACTACATTTTTTCTCAATTACAGAAAGTATTCATTCTTTGTCTACTTATTGATAGTGAATAATGTACTATTTTTATCTAATTTTACAGCTCCACTCAACTCTTGGGGCTCTTTCAATGGTCAAAACTTGCATGCGATAATTCTTCAAGATATTTTTTTTTTCTGTTTACTGGGTACCTAACTAAGTATGTACATTTTATACGTTTTATTATATCTATTCTTTTTCCCTTTTTGCAATTCAAATTTCAGAACTTGTTAGATAAACTATAGTAACAAATACAGAAAGTTAGATTATTTAGGCATAAAGCTAACTTTGACATCACTAATATTAGAACCAAGGTTTTACACCAATTTAATTTTAATCAATAAATTTTAAGCAAAGAGTTATTAAAATGAATTTCATTTTAATCAATGAATTTTAAGAAAAGAGGTGTTGACATGGTAATATCAAGGTAAAATATTATGGTCATTGAATGGTGCGTTCTAAGTTTTACTTTTTAAAAATTGTACATATTCACAAATAAATGTAGATAATTGTTGTGTTTTTGTATGAATACTTATCTTCCAAAAAGAAAATCTTTATAATTCGAACATATATCATGAACAAAAAGAAATTTGAAATTCTAATTGCATATCAATTCTAAAGTACAAAACTATAATTCTAAAATTCCATATTTATAGAACAAACTATAGATCTAATCTAGTTTTCTAATCCTAAACAAACTCAAAATGTTAATACGTGCATAACCGTCAAACTCAAAAGATAACAAAATTACCAAAAGACCCTTAAAGTTTAAGTCATTTTCTAACAATCTTTACCGTGACTCGAATTCCTCTACCTTTATGAGAACACCTTCTCGAAACTTTGAATCAAACGGATCTTGTTTCACATAATACATATAAATCCTTTTCTAATTTCAAATCAAATTGGAAATCAAATACAAAATTCCAGACGCCGAAGATACTAGCCTAATTCAAAACATAGTTTACGACCGATTCTCAAAAACGATCCAGAACAAAATCGATCCAAAATCAAACCCTAATGATTTCAAAATGATACAAGAAAACAAAGTTTCTTGTAAACAATCAAAATGTAACCGATAAATTCGAATGGTCAATCAAACAAAAAAGAAGTCGGCTCAAAGGATCTTTGATACCAAAAAACTTCTAAAGCCCAACAATAGAAGATCTATTTTTTTACAACTAAATGATCAAACAAAATGAAAACAATTTGATAATAATCAAGTCTTTAAACACCAAATCGATCTTCAAATTTCAAATATCAAATATTAAATTCTAATTCTAATGGCCACTTATTTGATAAGGATTATAGCTCGATGTCTCAAATTCAAATTCAAACGCGATCCACAAACTAATGATCTAACTATAATCATATCCCAAAACCAATATACTTCTCCACTAAATACAAACAATAACCGAAATGAAATTCAATACCAATCCTAGATCTGGATAGCAACTTCGATAAGGTATAAATCTCTTCTGGAACCTCCAATCAAAAATCCCTCCATCTAGATTGCAGCTCTGTGTGTCTAGAACCTTCGGTTCAAATATCACAATGATCCGACGGTTAACCCTGCATGGTCAATTCTTCTACGACTCCACAGAAACCAACAAAGCAGAAAATAAAACAATAAAAAAGAAATTCTAGTAAAGAACAAATACGAAGAATAAAGACAAATTAAAAATTCTAATTCTAATTCTAAATTAAATTCGAATGTAAAAAGTTTTAATTATGAATTTCACTATTTATAGAATAAACTATTGACCTAAAATAGTTTTATAATTCTAAACAAAATCAAAATACTAATACGTATATAACACGTCAAACTTAAAAGATATCAAAATCAAGTGACTCTTAAAGTTTAATTCACTTTTCTAACAAAAATAAAAAATTATAAATTAAATTAGTGATTTGTGGTGATCAATCATATTACGAACTTTATCACTTGTTATCTTAATAATAATTTCAGGTATAATGCTAGTTAAGACTATCTTCAATGTCTCAAATTCTATCCATCAACATTAAGCATTCAAATCAACAAAAAGGTTGGTTTCTCTTAAAATTTGAGACGGAATATAATAAATTTTTTCTTCTATATATGTTTATATGATAAATCATCAAAAGCATAAACTTTCAGCATGTCGATCAGACATACTCCTCGAACCTGAATAACTCAAATTACCTTACATCTATAATGCCTTGATATGATTATGAGAAGAGTTTACATGAAGATTTGTTAGACAGTTCTATTAATTGATACTTTATTTGTGAACTCCATTTAGGTAGATGGAATTAGTTAAGACGAAGCAAACAACAAGAAGTTAAATCTCAAAATGATAGATCACGTAACTTTTCGGCAGCTCGAGTGTTTAAGCGTGTCTAAATTGTTTATTTAACCATAATATATGTAAACTATTTGATGAAATTAAAATTGGGGTGTGATCAATAACTTATACCAAATGGCCAATAACTTTGTATGTGACGAGCTGATCAACGAAAAAATTACGATTTCAGTTTAGCCTCATAGAAAGACACGTGAGGTTATTGTGTACGATTGTCTTTTCTATAAAAGATAACTTAGACTTATAAATAAACCGTAAATATACTTTCTTTCTTTTGTAAACTGAATGAATATTGGCCTCGGGTTTTCATCGGAAGAAAGCCGTTACGTAGCCATCTTTGATCTTAAAATTCAATGGCATTTGACCAATGACAACACAAGAGTCAATTTTCTTCGGCTGCTTAGATATGGTAAGACCACGACCAGCCATATATCACATGGTACAAATAAAACAAGGCTTCGAATTATTCTACAAATATATAAGTATATAGATATAAATAAAAAGCGAACTGATTTATCGTGAATTAGTGATATATCTATATTTGTTTTTGAAAACAACAAGGGAATTCATTGGAAACACCCCAAATATGAGAAAGGAAATACAATTACAAAAACAAAGCGAATGCTCTCGAGAAGTATACAAAAGCAAAATAGAGAAACACCACATGAAATAACCCAACAAAAACAAAACCCATATTCATACGGTGATACAAACGCACCCAAGAAATTAAGCGCAACAGGAACCCGGACCAAACACCCAGTTGGACTAACCATTAGACGGTTTCAAATTCGACCTGTTAGAAATCCACAACAAAGAGAACCTTTGGCACCGAACAAAAACATCTTCTTCTCGAATCTTAGCTCATTGCTCCACGGAAGCATGAATAAGACTGTTTCTCCATTTCCAAATAGCCCAAATAAGAACCCGACAAACTCCTATAAATGCTATAGAATTTGTGGCCACTGTATTTAAATTGATATCAACTGAGCTCGAAAGTTTCCATCAACTCAAGAATTTAGCCCAAAATGGCTTCACAACATTACAATTAAATAAAGCGTGGGTAATGTTTTTTTCCACTAAATTACAAAGAGGGCAGATGGAAGAATCAATCTGTACTCCGCGAGAAACAAGGTTTGGAAGGGTTGGAAACCTATCAAAAGAAGCCCTCCAAATACACACGTTAACTTTAATAGGAACTCAGGAATTCCACATATAACTCACGTTCGAGATAGAAGTGTCAACCTAGGAATTTTGTACGAGGGAAGCAAGTCGGTTGACACTAAAAGACCCATGAGCTTCTAATGACCAATAACAATGACAACACTAACCCGTGATATATCTATATTCCTTTAACATCATAAGATGATATATGTCATGTATCTATTCATTGTGCTCATTTATATGTTGATTTCCATATTAGTTAGGATGAATTGATGAAGACTGCGTCATCAAAATTAACAGTACATGCAGTTAATATAAGAGTAAATTATTTTATTCGTCCCCATAATTTCAAAAGTTATCGATGCAATGGATCGTCGTTGAATTCTAAATATTATTTGAATAACTTAGTTTTTGAAACTTTGTTCATTGACAATCTAAAATTTAACCTTTGTTACTTTCGTCGGTGTTAACTCTCATCACATTCTGAACACATGAGGGTATTTTGTCAATTCATTTTCTTCTAGCAGATGGAAAGATAAAATAATGATAAATTAGATTTTCCCATACCTATGAATACACAAATTGAATCTAAAACACACACTAGCACTCTACACGATATCGAACTTAAAAACTTAATATCTAAACCTTGATCTTAAGAATTGAAGATCTGTAAACTATAAAAAATAAAAAAATAATATGAAGAATAAGATCAATAAATGTCGCTACTTTCGGCTCTTGTTCCTTCTCTGGCGAGATCTACGACTGCAAGTTCCGTTTAGCAACAAGAATGTGCTAGATGATGGCCGTTCAAGATTTCCAACGACTGGTCGTTCAGACGCGTCGCGACCAATGGTGGAGGTGATTCCGTGTTGGTGGAGTTAGTGAGTTCAAGTGGCGACGACGTCAACAATCATATTGTGTAGAGATAGAAAATGGAGAGATGAATATAAAATAGAACATTTTGGTTTTCAAAGAAAATGGAGCTGTTCTTTTTGCCCGTCGGAGAATGATACCGAGTTGAATAAAACTACCCTTAGACCACTTTTATCATGACATCCATTGTGACCCATCACAAATATCATGACAAATTGTCATCCACCACTGACCATAGTGGTGATGTTTTGACGACAGCCTATCACAACTTACGACGAACAACTGAGACCTATTATTTTTTTTATTTTCTATTTTTTAATTAAATATAAAACACTATAATTAATTTAAAAACTACTCAATTAATTAAAAAGGATACATTAAATAAATTAAATAAAAGTTACATTAAATAATAATAAAATATTACAATAGTTAAAAAAAATACATAGTTCCTAAATTAAAAACATCACAATACTTAAAAAAATACATAGTTCTTAAAAATTAAAACGTTACAATATGATAAAAGAAGCCTAAATTTAATATTCGTCTTCATCTTCGTCTTCGTCTTCGTCCACATTAAGGTCCACGAATTCCGCATATTTTTTGCGAATAAACTTTTTCATGTTATTAATTCGCTTTTTGTCCTTCGGTTTGTAACCATCAGTAGTTTCTTTTAGAAACTTTAGTGACTCAATTGCCGCACACATTTTTTCGGCATATTTTTTCTCACGCACAACTTCTAAATGTGACGCTTCCATTCTATCTTTATAGCTCGCTATGTGTTACACCACAACTTTGACTTTTTGCCACTTTCCATGGGTGTGTACTCAACCTTCCGGTGGTTCTTGGAATTGCATCATCCGCAAATAGCTCGTTGGTAGTATCGTCTTCAAGATCAACCGCCTCGTTCTCGGGTTCTTAATTTTCATCAAATAAGCGCCTCGTTGCGCCACCTACTCCCGGTTGCATAAACCACTTTGGTTTGTCTTTTAATACTTCCCAATATTCTTTCATAGTAAACGTTTTGAGAGTCGTGTTTGTGCATTCGACCATTGCGCGATCGTAGATAGTACGGTCGTCTTGTTCGCTGCACTAAGTGCGGTAGTTTTCATTGTATATTGCGTTAAATTGACCGCAAACTTGATTAATATTTCGCCATTTGGAGGTAATTTGATTGTCACCTCTATGATAGTCGTTGTTGTTGTCATTGAATTTTGCTGTTGAGATATAAAAATAAAGATTGTAAACATTGCTTAGGGCTTAATCATGTGTTTTGCACTTATAGTATAAATAGGTAGCTAAGCTTAATCAGCTCCCCCTCAAATATAACATACATTTCTTAAAAGGAAGTATAACGGGAGCTCAATCTCAAGCAGTTAAAACTTTTCTAAGATCATTAAGACTTGCTCTCAAACGAAATGAATGACACTTTTGAGCTCTTTCATTTAAAACGGGTTTGAACTGAAATGTTCATAAACCATTCCATTTGAAGAACGAGTTATGAATTGATATGTCCATAAGGCATATCACTTTAAAAACGAGTTAAGAACTGAGTTGTTCATAAGTCATGTCATTTTAAAATCGAGTTATGAACTGAGTTTTTCATAAGTCATTATCAGTGAAAAACGAGTTATGAACTGATGTGTTCATAAATCCACTCATTACAAAAACTAGACAACAACTTTGGGAACCCATTTAAGCACGCTGCCAACGGGTTTTGAGAATTTTGAAAACCATTTGTAAGTTGTGTCTATCTGATGTAAAGACGTTGAATTCCACATTAACTTGAAACATGGTGTTTCATTTCGAAATAACTTTCGTGGAATTAACGGTGAGAAAATTCCTTTGGGAGTGGGGGATTCAAAATCATTCATTCTTTGCACCGAATAAGATACGTTTTGTGGTGCAAGTGCAATCATGTTCGATCTTGAATATTTGAATGATTTCGTTTGGGTTGGAAACTCTTGAAACCGATTATTGGAGAATTTAAAACCATCATAATGGTGAAAGTTCGTTTAAGTAAATGTTCCAGCTGAGTGTGATTTCTTAGAATAACCCTTATTCTTTTGCAAAGAATAATTAGTAAACTGAGAAATCCTTTTCGAAAGTGGTTTGGAAGACTTATCCGTGTAAGTCTTCTCTAGAACATTCACTTGCGGTTTCAAAATGTTTTTGACGTTTGAGGCTTTTGTTTTGTCAAACTCTTTTCCTAATTTATTCTCAAACTTCAAACTTGTATCAAATTCAAGTTCATGAGTAGTTTTTGATAAGATGTTGAAGTAGATGAGGATGAAATACTTGTAAGTTGTTCAATATTTTGCAAGAGTGTATCTCTTTCTTGATCAAAATAATGTGGTTGAGTAGTGATTTATTTTTCTAATTCAAAAATTTTGTTTTCCAAAATTAAATTTGTAATGTAAATGTTAGTAGTAACAACTTGAGTAAGAACATCATTTTGATTACTTACTGGTTTTGAGTAGCTAGGAAAATAATCCTCGGAAAGAGGTATTTTCCGCGACCCATAACTTTCATTCAATTTTTGATAATCAAATGATGAGCTTTATCTTCTCTTGCTCTATTAAATTTCTCAATTTCTTCCTCCTCATTAGTTGTTTGTAGAAAACTCATTTCACCGTAATTATACAAGGATGGCACTTTAGAAATTGATTTCTTCAAATATCCCTTGGATTATAAAACTTTATGTCATTTGGTTTATTTAAGAAAATAGTTTGTTCAGTCTTAGCATGTTTTAACAAAGTATCTTCAAGTTCTTTCAACTTGCTAAAACTCTCTTATTCTCAGCAATTGCATGAGCACGTTGTTTAGTAGCAAGTTTTTCAACTCGTTCGGATTCCTCCAGTTTAGAAGATATCTGAAAGAATTCTTTGTAAAAAGATTTCTTTTCAATTTCAAGTTTCTCATACATATCTTTGTAATCTTCCATGTGAGTTCTCAAAATTAATTTTTCACGAGTCACAGTTTGTATGACATCAAGGTTATTTGCCAGTTTATTTGCAAGTTCCTCAACCTTTTCTTTTTCCGCGTTTAATTGGTTTTGACACTCAGTTAAAACTTTAGAATGTACCTCAGATTGTGAAGAAGCATAGTTGATGCAAGGCTAAACTATGTGCCGACCTTGAATCCCCTGTTTGCTTTATTTTCAATTAATTTGCTCCATCATTCCTAAGCCTAAGTGGTTAGTGTTAAAGGTTTCTTTCTTTAAGGTTTTAGTGAATATATTGGCTATGTTTTCTTTTGTGACCACCATATCCATTACTATGTTTTTCTTTTGAACATTAACCCTAAGAAAATGATGTTTAATTTCTATTTGTTTAGTCCTAGAATGTAGCAGAGAATGTTACTTATATCTATAATAGTTTTAGTATAACACAAAATAGGTATCTCACTTTGGGTTATATTATAATTAACAAAAGTTTGTTTCATCCAAAGTGTTTTTTCACGTACCCTACTAGCGTAAACATATTCAGCTTTAGTTGTTGATAAAGTAACCGATTTTTTTTTTCTTAAAAAACCATGAAGTTAAGCATAAACCAAGAAAAGCACATACACAGCTCGTACCTTTTTTATATCAACTAAAGATCCACCTAAATCCTAATCACTGAAACACATAATATCTAGGTCGGTCAGTTTAGGATACCAAAGTCCTAGATTAATAGTTCCTCTAAGGTACCTAAAAGTTCGTTTAACGGCCTTATAGTGTGATTGCTTAGGGTTCTCTTGAAATCTAGCACATAAGCACACACTAAATATATAATTGGGCCTACTTGCGGTTAAATAAAGTAAACTACAAATCATACCATGATATTTGGTGTTATCCATTGGTTCACCTTCTTCATCCATATTTAGCTTGGTGGTTGTGCTCATTGGAGTATCCAATGGTTTTACATTCTCCAAATCAAACTTTTTTAATATCTCTTTTTTGTACTTAGATTGATTGATGAATGTGCCATCCTCATGTTGCTTTATTTGTAGCCTAAGGAAGAAGGTGAATTCACCAATCATGCTCATTTCAAAATCATCATATATAAGATTAGAGAACTTTGTGAAGTCATGATCCTTTTTATGATGATTTTATAATGACAACAACCTTCAGTTAACATCCTATATATGCATTGTCCATCCGCAAATGGATTGTTTAAATTGGAGCTAAGTCATCTGTATGGTGATTGCAAAGGAGTTGTTATTTTTAGTTCACCCAGGAGACAGAAACTGACAGTTCACTCGATACATAGAAACCTGATGAAGTATAACCAGCACATAGAGAGTTCACTACTTGGAAATCACATATCATTGAACAATGATCAATCTAATGCAGAAGAATCTTTCTAAATAATGAAGATTGAGTTATGAATGAAGTCTGAAGACCCAGCATAGAGACTGAAGTTCAGTTTACCCTCCACAGTGATTGAAGAATGTTTTACTTGCTGCAGATTCAAGTAAACATATTGTCAACACTTAGAGATGTTTGTGTATGATCAAAAGGCTTCAAAGGTTGTACGCATTGTACATACTTGCTCTCTTTGGTTGTTTATACACAAAATCTTCCCTTATCATGATCAGCCTACAAGACAAACTGTACAGTGTACTTTCTGACAGACTGCAGACCTCCTAGTGCAGAGTTCATCAGAACACACAAACAAGCATGTTTGAAGTTAATTAATGAAGATGAAGACACTTGGAAGACATTTATTGGTTGATCAAGCTACAAGTAATACACAAGCTCCACTATAAATATCATACTTAGAATATGTAGTCTATGTGAATCCTGAGTGAATTTATAGTGAGTCAAGAGAGCATGAGTTAGCAGATTTAAGCATTACTTGTAAACAACTTTAAGTTTGTTCTCAGCTAACAATAGTGTTGAAATATGTATTCAATTAAGTTAGAAATTCCGCATCTAACTTGTAATTCTTTGATTTATCTAAATAAAAGAATTAATTGAAAAATGACCATCTGTTCTTGTTATTACTTTAATCCTCATTCACTACACAGTCTAAATTTCAAAAGAGTTGTATTCACCCCTACTACAAGATCTGTTGTTAGTTTTGGGACCAACAAACTCATTCAAAATAATTGTTAGTGGAACCAAATATAATATCATCAACATATATTGAACAATAATAATATTATTTTCCTATTCGTTAGGAACAATAATAATATAATCATGATCAATTAAAAATGCCCTAAGCCTATCATATCATGCTCTAGGAGCTTGCTTAAGTCTATACAAAGCCTTTTTCAATTTGTAAACATGATTTGGTTTGTTAAAGTTTTCAAAACTGGGAGGTTGAGACACATAAACCGTATCATTATTACGCAGTTTAGAAAAACACTTTTAACATCCATCTAATAAATTTTGAAATCCTCGGCACATGAATAAGAAAGGATAATTATGTATTTTAATCTACCAACTAGAACAAATATTTCGTCATAATGAATACCTTTTTGTTGATAATAACCTTTAGAAACCAACCTAGCTTTGTTTCAACTTACATTACCATTTTCATCAAGTTTGTTTTTATATACGAATTTAGTTCCTATGATTGAACAACCACTAGGGGTTGGCACTAAATCCCAAATTTGTATGCTTTCATGTTTGTTAAACATATTCAAGCAATATTATGATGAATGATTCAGACAGTTTTACTTGGAATGATTTTCACAAAATGATTTTACAAGGTAAGTGTTACAAATGATTAAGTTTAGCTACCTATTTATACTATAGAAGTTAATCACATGATTAATCACTAAACAAGGTTTACAATCTATATTCTAATATCTAACAATCTCCCCCTGATTGTAAACTTTGCTTGGATAGTCTTCAATTCAGATATGTATCTCTTATGCTTGAAGTTCGAGAATCTTTTGTAAGCTGAAAACCACGTTAAAGCACACTTTTTAATATTCTTGTCTCAGCTTTTATCTTTGAAGTTAATTCTCAAAGATAAATTGAAAAAAATACTTTTCTTGATCTTCTACTGCAACTTCTAATCTTGAATGTGTTTTGTAATATTTCTCTTAAAAGCTCGCATTTTGAACGTACCTTTTAATAGTCTTGATCCTGAAAGTATATCCCAAATGGTAGTTGCCGATGAATCTTCTTTGAACTATTTGATTCCAATGTATGAAAGATTTATGGTTTTGTCTTTGCAATCTTGATCTTTCATTAATACTTTTGAAGCTTCTCTTCTTCTATTACTCCCCCTCAATTGAATATTGATCTTCTTGAACTTCGCTTTCTAATTGAACCATTTTCGAATCCTATGTTGCTCCCCCTCAAATCAATAATCTACTTGCTCCCCCTCAAATCAATAATCTTTCAATCTTCTGAAGCCTTTTTAACTTTTAATTCAAACCTTTTCATATTCTGACTTGCTCCCCCTTAAACAAATTATCTTTTCCTAAAGTTATAGAAAGATGATATTAGTTCTTCATTGAAGCTTTATCTTTCATTAAACATATTATCTTCAAAATACAAACTATTTTCTTCACTTATTCTCAAACACTAACTCTTTTCTTTACTATCTTCAAACACTAATTCTTTTCTCCCCCTTCATGATGATTATGATACATCATGAGCATCATGAATATGGTGTAGCACAACGTGCTTCAAAAATAGTAGACTACATCAAATAATCGGAGCAATGAACTTTCAAGAACAAATCTTATACTTGCTCAAAGTACTATCAAATCAATAATCTCGAGATAATGATGCGGAAAATGATAGTAAACTTCAAGTAAGCATCAATTTCGTAAACATTTGGGTAAGACAACTATTTACTTGAGTAAATCAAGAAAAAGTTGTTTGTATTTTCAGAAAACAAATTTATGAAAATACTATAACTCCTGAATCATATTGATTATCAGTTTACACATCAATTGAAAACATTAAATGAATCAACTGAGTGACCTACTTTCAATGTTGGCTTTGATGTTAGCATTGGTAGGATTTCCATTCAATCATTGTAGAATACCATTATTAGGTATCACTATGAATGTTCCGGCAATATCATATAGATATGCATAATGTCACTTAGACATGGTGTGTAAAAATACACTTTGTGTCCTAAAAATAATTTTATATCATTAGGCTCTAGACTCAATAAGTGCATGACATGAAGTCAGGGACTGAAGCAGATTGTCCTCTTATTTCAATATTAACAATCTCCAAACGAGATGTCAATAGAGTATGTGCTAAATGTCTGTGAGAAATTGAAACAAGGAATTTTTAAGAAGTACTTGAGTGGCTAGGAGGGTAATGTGCATTGCATCACTGGTCCATGATATCTTCTTCAATACCAGAAATCAACGAATGAAATCCGATAGTAGATGTGGCAACCCGATGATTTCTCGTTTAGTGAGGGCTTCATTTTTCTTTTAACCCTTTCACATACTCCTCACTCAACCTCTTACATTTTTCAACTACTCCCTCTTTTGCATTTGACATTATTGAATGTATGCTAATCTGCACTTTAATCTCCACCAACCCTCCACTTAGACCTAATATACCCTCGCATCCTAAAATTTTGGAAGGTGGCCCCTGTGGTAGATCCATCTGGATCTGGTAGATCGTAGGAGTAATTTTATTCTATAACACTCAGTGCAGATGTCAGTATATGCCAAAAAGTTGATCATTAATTGAACATCACATCATGATTTTGTGATTTTGGGATTACATCGATTTAGATGTCTTCGGAATGATGTCCCTCCAAGAGTATAAGAACCAAAATCATTTGAAAATGTTTCAAAGTGTTTGATAATGATAAAGATGTTAACACTTGAAAGTTTTGATCTTTAAACACACTCCCCTTTAACATATGCAACGTATGAAGGCGAGTTGTCTTTTGATATTGTGCGACCTCCCCCTCAAATATATCAAACATTTATCAAAAAGTAAGTAGGATGGGAGCGCGATCTCAAATGAAATAAATGTCACTTTTGAGCCCTATCAATTATAACGGGTTTGAACTGAAATGTTCATAAACCATTTTCATTTGAAGAATGAGTTATGAACTGTTGTGTTCACAAATCCCTTTTGAAATTTAGTAAACAACTTTTGGAACCCATTTAAGCACAGTACCAATGGGTTTTGAGAATTTGGAAAACCATTTATAAGTTGTGTCTATTTGGTTTAAAGACGTTGAATTCCATTTGGAATTGAAACTCGGTGTTTCATTTCGAAATAAGTTTCGTGGAATCAACAGTGAGTGAATTCTTTTGGGAACAGAGGATACGAAATCATTAGTTCTTTGCACCGAATAAGAAACGTTTTGTGGTGCAAGTGCTAACATTTTCGATCTTGAATAGTTGAATGATTTTGTTTGGGAAGATTGTTCAGAAAAACTTTGTTTCGGTTTCCAAACTTTGATCTTCTTTGGAAATTGGGAAACCGATTTACATGAAGTGTTGAAAGCATAAGAATCTGAATGATGGAAATTAGTTTGAGTAAATGTTCCAGGTGAGATTGGTTTGGAAATAATAATTGGTAAACTGAGAAATCCTTTTTGAAATTGGTTTAGAAGATTTATCCGTATAAGTCTTCTCTTTTTGTCAAACTCTTTTCCTAAGTTCTTCTCAAATTCAAGTTCATGGTTAGATTTTGATAATGATGTTGAACTAGATGAAGATGAATTACTTTTAATGTGTTCAATAGTTTGCAAAAGAGTTGTTCGTTCTTTATCAAAAGTTAGTTGTAGAGTGGTTATTTGTTTTTCAAGATCAAAAATTTTATTTTCCAAAATTAAATTTGGAATATAAAGTTTTGTTTTAACCACTTGTTCCATAACCTCATCTTGATCAATAATAAGTGTTGAACAACTTGGAAAATAATCCTCAGAAAGTGGTATTTTCCTTGTGCCATAACTTTCATTTAATTTCTCATAATTAAATGAAAATTGTGCATTCTCAGCTTTTGCTCTATTGAAATTCTTAATAACTTCTTCTTCATTAGTTGTTTTTACAAAAAACATTTTTAAAATACTTCCCACGTCACCGTAGTTATACAAGGTAGGTACTTTAGAAATAGCTTTTTCTAAATAGCAGGGATTTTCAAAACCTAATCCTTCTCTTGGATTGTAAAATTTGATATCCTTATGTTTATTGAGAAAAATGGTTTGATCTGTTTGACCACGTTTAAACAATTTATCTTGAAGTTCTTTGATTTTGCTTAAAAATGCATTCTTGCCACTTATTGCAAACTCATATTGTTCTTTATATTTGTATGCATGTTTTCTCAATAATGTGCATTGTTTATAAAAATCATTAACTTCTTGATTCAAAGAAATATTTTCTTTTTCAAATTTTTCAGAACTGGTTTTATAACCTTCAATGTGATTTCGTAAAACCAATTTATCCAGAGACAAATTTTTTATCACATCAAGGTTATTTGCTAGATCATTTTGAAGTTTATTAGCCTTTTCCTTTTATGAGTTTAATTTGTTTTAACACTCAGTTAGACTTTTAGAGTGTACCTCAGAGTGTGCCTCAATTTGAGTTTCAAGAAGCTTGACTTGATGCAAAGCATTGGACTTTTCAGCTGTCAACTTGACTACTTGAGCATGTTCTTCCCAATACTTCATTTCCCAATCCTGATTCACACTTTTTAACTCTTCACTCCCCAATCCTGATTTAAGTCTCTCATTTTCAGTCTGAAGTGTGTCAAGTTGTTCTTGAAGCTTCTTAACTTCAGCTGACTTCTCAGTTCTCAATTTTTGAACACTTGTTATGTTAGAAGAACATCTTTGAAGTTCCTCTTCCAACATTTTAATAAACTCTATTAATTTATATTCTGTCATTTTATCTGGTCGTGGATATTCATAAAAGATTTTGTAATATTTTTGCATAGCATTAATAATCGACATCATAAAATCGTTGCTTGAATGGATCTTTTAAAGATTAAAGATTTTGAAGTGTTTTAAAGGATCCTATTCTTTTAAGAAGATGTTGATCGAAAATTTCAAATTTGTCCGAACGAACTTTCCCTCCAAAATTTGTCGAATTTTGCTCGAGTAAAATAAAAATTTTCTCAAACCAAAATTACTCAATGGTAAGCTGAAATCCAAATTTTGAACCTGAATGCGACAGTAATGGTAAGTTCGCATAGATAAGGTCGCATAGGCAAGTTCGCAGAGGCAAGTTCGCAGAAATAAGGTCGCTGAAGCAAGTTTGCATAAATAAGGTCGCAGAGGCAAGTTCGCAGAAATAAAGTCTGATCCTAGTGCGACACTAATGATAAAGTCGCAAAAATAAGGTCGCAGAAGGCACTGTAATAGCTTTATCCAGATCTTCGAACATCCATGAACAAAATCTTGAAATATGTTCAAACTTTAGAATTAGCTTCTGAATTCGAGTTCTGTATGTTCCTTAACACTAATGAAACACTTTGATCGGTCGAATTTATCAAATTCGAGCTTGAACACTTCAAATCACTAAATAACCGCCATTTTTATCTTTGAATCAAATTTGAGAAATTGTGTGATTTAACTGTGAATTCTTGCTTATTTCTGTTTGAGATCACTATTAGAAGCTTCGTGATGAATCAATTTCAAAGAAACTTATGAATTGATGAAATTTGTACAATCACAGTAGTATGAATATCAAATACCCATTTTGTTCAATTTCTTCAAATTGACGAAATATGAACTGAATTTTATGAAATTGATGCTTGATTCTTGTTCCTTGATCAATAGTCTTTAATTCTATCGGATTACTTTTACCAAAACATAATCAAATCTACGAATTTGATCTTGAAAATCACGAATTTGACTTTTTGTTGACTTTTTCTTTGATGAATTTTTGTTGTTTCAACCTGATTTTCCTTCAAATCTTTAATCACTCAAGCTCTGATACCAATTGTTAAACATATTCAAGCAATATTATGATGAATGATTGAGAGAGTTTTACTTGGAATGATTTTCACAAAATGATTTTACAAGGTAAGTGTTTCAAATGATTAAGTTTAGCTACCTATTTATACTATAGAAGCTAATCACATGATTAATCACTAAACAAGGTTTACAATTTATATTCTAATATCTAACAATGTTGGTATTTTTCGAAGAGATCTTTATTGTCCGCATGTGTTTTGATCATCCATAATCTCTACCTATAGAAAATTAGTTGTTTCAAGCACTTGGTACCCAATGTTTCATGGATCTGGGATTGTTAGCATTAAACATTCATACTTTGACCTTTTTGCACAATTATTTGTGGTCTTTGAGGAATGCTATGATAGAGTTATATATATGAAAACTATCATAATCATGCACACTTCTTATAGGATGAAATCTATGTTAATAGTGGGGATGGTAACAGTGGTACGTACCTTTTAGATGTAAATTACCTAAAACGAAACTAATAGGAGACTTATCATGTGAGTTTTGCGGATGTATCACTTCTTTTATGAAAGGATTCCAATTGATCCTATCTTCTAAGTCCCTTTCAGTAACGAAATAATAGATAGGTTAGGGCTTTGAACGACTTCTCCTTCCTTGATATCAATCGTCCTTGTGTTCGAAGTAAGCTCGTTGTTTGTTAGGAATATCAACTAGTCATAAATTTCTGTATGGAAATTGTCAACACCTTCCTTTTCTAATGGTTCAAGACTAAACTATTGATAAATTTGTTACAGAGGGAACTTTCTAATCAGCTTCATACGAGAACATCGATATTTCATTCCGTTCTTGTCGAGCGTCAAAATCGAGATCCTCCTATTTTTTAAGTTTCATATCTGAATTCTCGAGAACATCATTGTCGTGTGACATACTTAATGAAGGTTCTTCATTCAAGACGTTTTCCATAGAGAATTTTTCCAAGAACTTTTGTTGCAACTCATCTCATGTGGTAATAGTACAAATTGCTTGGGTTTCAATCCAATCATTTGCCATGCCACCAAGAGACAAAGGAAACATGTAAATTCTGATCATATCTGACGTTGTGTAGTTCTTTGGAATTTTTGGTGAATTTGGCAAAATCTTGGTGATGATTATTAGCATACTCTTCAGGTCTCCCATGGAACTTGTTACTTGATAAGATTATGATACCTTAGTCTCGTACTCCTCATTATTCTCCCCACTCGTAACTCATTCCTTCACAAGTCAAAGAAAATGAGCATAGACAAAAATAGAAAAAAAATATATAAAACATAATAAAATAAAATAAAAAGCAGACAGACTCTCCGAGCACTTGTAAGGTGCTGGTAGAGTGAGTTAGCAAAAAAAAAAAATAGAATAAAAAATAATTAAATAGAATTAATAAAAAATAATAATAAGTATTTTTTTTCAAATTTCAAAACAAATAAACATTTTGAAATAATTGATAAATAATATTAATGTCAATAAACCAATATCGTTCCTCAGCAACAACACCAAAAACTTTGGTGTGTTAAACAACTAGTCATAAATTTATAACACACGATAAAGTAACTACGAATAGAGACTAGAACACGTATAGGAAAGAGGCCTTATCGTGATATAGTATAGTAGTACTAAGTTGCACCAAGGTCAATCTCTCAAGGAATGTTAGTTAAAATCCTGATAATAAACTCTAACTATTAATAACTCTAGAAGAAAGATTTAACATTAATAAACAATCCAATGAACTAAATTAACCAACTAAGTCTAGCATAAACTAGAAGCAATTGACACATAGTAATGACAATAATAGGATATATGCATTAACTTGGAATTAACTCCCTTGCTCCAAATGATTTATAATACACAAACATGATTGATTTAATTTAATATTGCAAAAGATATGATTACATATTATCACTTAATATGGAGATTGATAATGGTCTCCTTTCTAAATTAATTTAAACCTGTGATAGTTAACTAACATTTCTAGACAATATCAAAATATATATATCAAATAAATATGTCACTGCTCATTCAAAGGTAAAAAATAAAAACACAATCATGAATCCATTGAATAAATGATGAATATATACTCCGGAGGTTTGAATCTTCCTTCTTGATGATAGAACAACCTCCAAGAATCCTAAATCACCAATACTCTGCTAGTGAAGAGCTTGGATAAATATAAAAACTTATATGACGTTCTGGGATTAATTGGGTATTTAAAGAGTTACAGTTGACCCGGGTTTGCAATTTTTGTCCTTATCTGTTCGGAAAAAAATCAGTTGGATTTAACTATATCTACAAGTGTATCAAATAAAAACCCTACTCGCAGAGTTTTGGTTGTTACTCATCGAGTGAATGTCCAAATGGGCTAAATTTCATATATGTTGTAGCCTCCGAGTTTGGAGAATTTAAGCTTTTGAATCAACTGATATGTGCTTTGTATGAGAGATTTATGTCCCAAACAATAAAGCCTCCCAGATAATTCAACTTTTTTCTCCTTTTGTCTTTTCTTCAACTTTTCATCCAGCTTATGCACCTTTTGCACTATCTTTCTGATTTAAAACTATATAGTAAATATGAAGCATTAAGTAAAAAATCTAATATGTTTACTATAAATTAAAACATAAATGGGTTGATAATGTGCCCGAAAACATATACAATTTAGCCCTTATCAGGTGTTATAAATGCTAATGCGTTGAAGTGGAGTTTGAATAGGTTTAGAAGCTTTCAGTTTTGGACAGTGAATCTGAATTCGATATATCGTTGAACCGTGTGTTGACCATGGTTTCATTGTTTCCACTTTTAGATCGCTCTAACAAAACTGGTTGTCTTAATGGTGCTTGATGGTGTTCCATTTTTTTGAGAAAAACCAAGTCCTTCCTTGTTATTTGAAGACCTTTGAGTATTGATTGAATCATTCAACCAGTCATTTGATTTATAAAATTTTTAATATGTTTCACTAAGTGATGTATTCAGTTTTTCTTTTTAAACCACAATTTATTCCTTTGATTTTTCACAACATTGACTAGGAACATTATGATTTAAAACTTTTTGTTTTTGTTTAACGAAATAGTTAATGAGTATTGAAGCTCGTTGTTTTTATCAATTACTTGTTTTTTTTCAAGTTTTAAAGTACCATGCTTATCAATTACCTTAGAGCTAATGTTGTACAATTTTTCACATTTTCCATCCAATTCATCATAACTAGGTAATAAGTTATAATAATGACAATTAGAGAGTTGAGAACTTACTAACTCATGATTGATGGCCATGAGACATCTCTTTTTCATGGGTTCATCTTCTTGCTCATCACCACTATCACTCAAGCTCTACTCATGAACGCTTTGAGTTTTTATTTCTTTTCTACCAAAGCTTTTGGACATTCATTCATCATGTGGCTTGGATTTACAAACTTGAAGCACTTCCTTTGAGGCTTCTTGTCCTTGTCCTTGTTGTAGTTTTTTTATTTCTACTTTGCATCATAGGTTTTTTTTTGCAAACTTTCCTCTTCTTTTAAAGAACTACTGGAATTGCCTTACCTCCAAAGCAATTGCATGATCATCTCCACTTAATGGAGTACCTTCATCATCACCAGAGTTACTTGATGACTCTTTTACTGGCTTTTATTTCCTTCACCATGATGGTTTCATAGACATTAAGATATCCAATGAGCTATTCCATTTGCAACAAGCTTGTTGTTACATTAGTGTGTCTGTCACTTGGTCTAAGCTTTGAGTTGTAATTAATTAGTAACATTCTGTATTAGGTGACATTGGCAATATTGCTTTAGCGATATTGACAATATTGCATAGGTGATATCACCAATATCACCTACATCACTGATTAGTTACCTATAAATACTTGGTTAGGGTTTCAGTTTTGGGTTGTTCAACACCTACGAATTTGTGTGCAGCCTGTGGTATTCTCTGGTCAATATTTGTTAGTTACAATTTGTGCTTTGATTAATACAAAATATTTGTGATTGTGTGTTACGTTTTGGTTTATAACGTACATTGAATAGCTATTGATTTCCGCGCTTTAGCTATTGAATATTGATTTCTTGGTAAAGGTTTGTCCTTATTCGGTACTACAACTAGTATCAGAGCCATATATCCTTTGGATTATTGGTTTTTGAATCAATATTAGTACGTTAAAAACGCTAAGTTACTAGTTTTTCATATAGGTTAATTGTCATTTAGCCTTAAAACTGATTAATTAGTGCCTTTTTAGTGTTTTCTGGATTTGTGTTCGTCATTAGCAACCCTAAATTTTAATTAAATCGTTCATCTTTGTAATTTTAGGGTTTACAGCCGTTTTAGCGATATTAGTAGCGATATTACCTTAATATCGCCTCTAGGGTTTTAGCGATATTACCTGATCTGAACTCATTAATTTGAGCGATATCTCTAGCGATATTACTAGAGATATTAGTTAGCGATATCGCCTAATTAATTTTAGCGATATTAGCATCAATATTGCCTGTGATATCGCCTTTATTATTCTAATTTTGATTTGCGCTTTAACTAGCGATATTGATAGCGATATCACCAATATCGCTCAATCATCAGCATCTTAGCGATACCATCAATATCGCTATAACTGTTTTAAATCAGAATTTAAAAATAAAACAAAGTTTTATCCTACTTAATACATATTAAAATGTCTACTTTACAAGCTGTTAATGCTATGTTAAAACACAATGCTGAGGTTGGTAGCGCAAACAAACCTCCATTCTTTGCACCTGGAATGGAGTATTCTGAATGGCGTGGTAGATTTTTATCTTTCGTTGCTTTTACTGACCCTGAAATGGAGATACCATTAATCGAGCGCTACGTTCGACCGGCTGCTAGTGGTGTTCATGTGGGTGTTCCTCCACTAAAACCCATTCGTTCAATGACTGCTGAGGAACGCAAGGCATGGGAATGTGAACGAAAGACTCATTCTGCCATAACCATGTCTCTTCCGGCTGACACGATGAAGATGTTTAAACAACATGAGTTAGCGTATGATCTTTGGAATGCAATTGCCGAAATATGTGGAGGAACTGTCGAATATAAGCAAACTAAATTAGAATTTGTGAAGAAACAATATGATCTGTTTGATATTCAGAAAAATGAGTCAGTCAAGGATTTATTATGTCGTTACTCACGTCTTGTGAACGAACTGACTGAGGGAGGTTACAATTTCTCCACTGTTGAGGTCAACTAGAAACTGTTAAATGCTCTTCCTCCTAACTGGGAAACAAGAGTATTAATGATGGAGAGTGATCCTGAAGTGTTAGCAATGTCCCTAGATAAACTTGTTGGAAAACTAGAGACTTGTGCTTTGGACATTCAGAAGAAAAGCACTAGATCTACCTCTTTGCTTACTGACTCAAGCAGTTTTGGATATGGAAGCACTGCTCTCATAACTGGACCATCTACAGGAACCACTTATTATTCAGGTGGTACTTCTGCTGGAACGTTTTCTTCTATCCCAGCTCAATCAACTTCCTCTTCTACTGCATCACACAAAGAGCATGCAGTAATCTTCAATGCATTTTTATTATCATATGATGATTTTTTATCCAAGAGGATTAGCTCCATAGATCTTACCGATGAGGACTTTGCTCAAATTGATCTTGATGAGCTAGAGAGAGTTGATCTTCGTTGGAACATGGCTATTCTTACCAGAAGAACGAAGACATATTTGAAGAGAATGGGAAAGAAGTCTCTTGAAGATATCACTGATAAAACTAGCATGGGTTTCGATAAATCCAAGATTAGATGCTACAAGTGTCAAAATCTGGGTCATTTTGCTAGAGAATGTGAGAAAGGTAGACAACCGTCTACTAGATTTACCAAACCTTCTACTTTCAAGAAGGAGAATGAGGTTGCCAAGGCTGCTCTACTGTTGGACGATGAAGCCTATGATTTTTCTGCTGTGGATGAACAAGAGAATGTAGCTCTTATGGCGGATGTTCAAAATGAGGTAGATTTTGATTTTTTTGATTGTAATACCTGTATCACACTAACTCGTAAAATCAACAGGTTCATAGTAAATAATGATCGCTTGAATACAGATCTAACCAATCTTATTGAAGCAAACAAAGTTTTAAAAGATAACGAAAAAGTCTTTACTATAAATCAGAAAACCCTTATTGACGAAAAGAAAGAGTTAAAGGCAATGATTTTTAACAAACAAGATGAGATTGACAGTTATTTAAAACTCATTTCGCATCTTAAAAGGGAACTTGCTGAAACTCAATCTGAAAATGTTGATTTAAAACGAAGACTTGCAAACATCTCCACATCTACTATGGTCTTTTCCGACATCTTGCAAAGCCAACGGACTGATACAAAGAGTAAAGCAGGAATTGGTTATCATAACCATCCTCCTCCTTCAAATTTGAATCAGCCCAGTCTTTCGCAGGACGAAATTAAGGACTATGTACCTTCTGTTCTCAAGAAGGATACAAATCCTGTGGTGAAACCAGTTATTGTTGAACATTCCGATCAGCCTAAGACTGTCAAGGCTGAAGATGTTAAACAGCCTAAGCTTGTTAAGGCTGCTGATGTCAAGCGACCTGAGTTGCTACAAGTTTTGAGTTCAAATAATAAGAAGGCTGAGCCAGTTAAGCCTGAAGTTGAACCAATAAAGTTTGTACCTTCAACAAATATTGAAGAGGTGGTAGAGGTGGAGGATGTAACTCACGAGGTTACACAGAAAGTTGAGAAGAATAACCTCAAACCTGAAATTTTCATCTTTACTAACGAGGGTAGAGGTGGAATGTTTTCTAAAAAGAAACCAATAATCAAGGATTTAAAAATGAAACTGGAGGAGAATATTCAAAATAGTAAAGTTTCAATTAAAAATCCTTCTTCAAAGATTACCTCAAATGTGAATACGTTTATTCCATCATGTTCGCATAAGTGTTCATGTGCAGTAAATGTATCTGAAATTAAGCCTAAGCCTCGTAGGGTTCCTCTGTCGCCAAAACCACTATTGAATAATGATCAAACTTTTCGAGAGAGACGATCATGCTTCTACTGTAAGAAGCAGGGTCATCTCATTAATCAGTGTTCAGTGCTTGCTAGAAAATGGGCATCAAGAAATGATCCATGTCATTCTAAAAATAAAAATTTTCAAAAGACAAAACAACATGGATTATCTCGAAATGTTCCAATTTCTAGAGTTAATAACATTACACCTACTCAACCCATGGTTCGAAAGGTTGATGTTGTTAATAAGCAACCAATTATTCCTCAGAAAGTTTGGAAAAAGAAAGGTGTAGGGAATAGTGTGTCATCTATAGTTATCACATCAGTAAAAGAAAATGATTTACTGAAAAACAAGGTTTTAACTGATGTGGTAATAATCGATGAAGTCTCAGGAGTACCCAAGTCTGTCAAGGCTTGGGTCTCCATTTTAAATTAACAATATTTTCTCTGTGTTGTGTCAGTCAAAGGTGCTGAATAGCAAGTGGTATGTTGACAGTGGCTGTTCACGACACATGACAGGCAATATCTCCCTTCTCTCTGATGTTAAACCATATAATGGGGGATATGTTGCTTTTGCTGGCAATAACGGTGGTAAGATAACTTCTTGCGTACAAAGGGTGAAAACACCAGATATACTGACCTATCTGTTTGATAGACTTGAGACAATTGGTTTTTCAAAAAGACGTTTAATTGTGTCTGAAAACAACTAGGGAGATGATAGTATATTAGGAGACACCCCTCAAAAGTCAATCTTAAGTTTTATCCTCGATGTATCAGTAGGTTTATCTCGTATTTGTTATACTTGTCCTTACAGACATCTTATTACTTGCACGATGTATTGGTAGGCATTTTCATTTTCTTCTTTGAGCAACTAAGAAATACCTTAATCTGTGTTTAAATTTTTTGTGATAACCAACATATGATGTATGACAATGTGTCTTAAATTCTTATGTATCAGCTTGCCATGCTTTTATTAACTTGAGTTTGTATATGACAACATTTGGGGATTTATGTTGTCTGTTTCCTTTGTTGTACGTCTGTACAGACCTGGTCTCAGTCAGTATACTTTCAAAACTTAAGCAAACAAAAGTCAAAGTACTTTCAAATCTTATAAAATCAAAGATTCCTCACAAGGTCGCCAAATGGTTTGACCAAGTCTGGTTTTGCTTACACCTGAATCAAATTTAAGTCGCTTTGTTGTACGTATGTACAGACCTGTCACCGCTGGCTTGATTCTTAAAAATGTTGAATTCAAATGCTTTCTCTAACTAATCGAAGTCTTGGGCATGTATTGATACTAGGAGTATGTCTATGTGGGATTCACGGAGATCTATTCACTCTCACAATAACTGTTAAGCTTGAAGTTGATTATGTTACATGTTTAAGTGGACAAACAATACCGATAATCGTCTTGTTACTGATTGTCTCTTTGGCTAGTTAACTTTGCGTGCTAAATTTACATTTGGACAACTATACTGATAATCGAATTAAAATTTGATATTGTCTTGCGAATCTGTCTTTCTAATATGATCCCTAATTCGACACCATCTAGTTTGTCACCAAAGATAGATCCAGTGATAAAGCAGCCGATTATTAGAGTTCATTATTCATCAGCTGCAAATTTGAAGAAGATATCTCTGGAAGATGTTACCCTTGACTTTCTATGAAGATTTGACTACTGATTATTTTTGAAGACCAAGCTGAAGACACGGGGGAGTTTGTTGATACATTAGTGTGTCTGTCACTTGGTCTAAGCTTTGAGTTGTAATTAATTAGTAACATTCTGTATTAGGCGACATTGGCAATATTGCTTTAGCGATATTGACAATATCGCATAGGCGATATCACCAATATCGCCTACATCACTGATTAGTTACCTATAAATACTTGGTTAGGGTTTCAGTTTTGGGTTGTTCAACACCTACGAATTTGTGTGCAGCCTGTGGTATTCTCTGGTCAATATTTGTTAGTTACAATTTGTGCTTTGATTAATACAAAATATTTGTGATTGTGTGTTACGTTTTGGTTTATAACGTACATTGAATAACTATTGATTTCCGCGCTTTAGCTATTGAATATTGATTTCTTGGTAAAGGTTTGTCCTTATTCGGTCCTACAACTAGTATCAGAGCCATATATCCTTTGGATTATTGGTTTTTGAATCAATATTAGTACGTTAAAAACGCTAAGTTACTAGTTTTTCATATAGGTTAATTGTCATTTAGCCTTAAAACTTCAGCTTTTTTTTCATCAAGGATGTTGAATTGTTCATATTGTTGAACTAACAATTCAATTATGTTATCATGACTTGTGGGTGATAACGCGTAAAAAGTCACGTTTTTACCCATGCTATCTATTCCATATTAATTAAATAATCAACTTTTTAATCCAAATATTACATTTATTTCTTTTATTTTGTTAATTAGGAAATTACGAAGACAACGCAAAAAGAATAAACGAAAACGGACGAATAACGAAGATTCTAGAGTGACAACAAGCGATGAAGAATTACGATCCCGCACACGAAGCCACGACCTCGCATATCCAGCCCACACCAGCCGTATACGGCTTAGTGTGGCCCGTATATGGCCTGCACGAGCCTTGTACGGCCTAGGTGACCCGTATACGCGTAAATCTGACGCCTTGGGACGGTTCGTGCGATACGGCTGTGATTTTTCGAAGGTCAAATACGAGTGGAAAATTCAAAATACGGGTCAAACACTACTCTATATATCTAACTCCTCTTTCAACCAAATCATCCTAATCCAATCATAAACACTCATTTATTTAATTAGTTTATCTCTCTAGCTTTCTTTCTTTATATTATGATTAATTATTATTATTTTAGTAATTAATTAGAGGGTAGCAAGTGAAGAATTGTAATATGCTTAGAAGTACGATTGGAGTCCAGCTTTTGTAAATTCAAGTTTATTCTCAAACTCGTTATAATCTAAGGTGATTTCTTTCCTTTATCTATTTTAATTACAATGTTTAATATTATTGTTATTATGCTAGATTTAGAACTTACCATGATTGGTGACTAGTTACTTTGCGTGTTTGTTATGATGTAGTTAGTTAATTAATTATAAGATGATGTTACACTATTTAATTAGAAACGTAATGTTTTAATTATGCTTTTTATTTATAATTTTAAACCTTATTATATAAGTTATCGTCTTTCCACCAATGGACGTGTTACAACTTTGATATTAAGACTTCACGAACCTTAATACAAAGTAAATAATTATTTATGTTTTGGTTTAATTACAACACTAGGTAACTATCGTAATAGTACATCACAAATTATTACAGAAACACTATAAGTGAATGACATTGTAACTATTATGGAACATACTATGAAAATCATCGGGAAGTACTTAAGCAATAAAAGAACTAACTATCGTTTAAATTACAAGACTATGTATTCATCATTATAGTAAATCATAAATTACTATGGAAATACCAATTGTACATTGTAACTATTATGAAAAATACTATTAGCAACATCATGAACTACTTAAAGCAACAGAACACCTAATTAATAGTTGCATTACATTGTCAATAACCATAGGATGTTTTCTAAACATGGTCATGGCTTGAACCGATGAAAATACCGAAAATAGACTACATGGTCAAAAGCATAGGGATTCCTTGGTACATTTTGAGAAAAATTGTTTTAAAAAATAAATATAGTTTCCAAAGTGCTAAAATATAAACTCAGTTTAAAAATCTAACAAGAAAGATCAAGAATCAGTAAGCATTCTATTTCTGTCTATCACCTTTAGATTTTACCAATGCTATGTAAAGAAAGCAAGTTAAAATACCGAAACTTAAAGCAAGCTAAAACTGTTATACAATGTTGAGAATGATCGGATACCAAATGGGTTTTTCTACTTTGTTCATACACCCAGGAATGTTCATATTCCAAGAAGGGTGATTGTCCCGGAACTGGACAATGCTGAGAGTTGAGCAACACCATTTTGATCAAAACCCCTTTTACCTAATTTATGGTGACAGGCGAATCGATTAGTAGGGAATTTAGCATCTACATTAACATATTTTTATACAACTAAAAATATAAGTGACCTGACAAACGTTTTTATGTTAAATATAGCTTAACACGCATTATCCCATCGTATAACTAACGAAATCATAACAAACACCACTTATCTATTATATGAATTTACGTTACTTCTTATCAATTTTCTTAAGTATAATTAAAAACCCACAATTACCCCTACTTTTTATAAACTCCCTTACTAGTTAGAACATACTCGTCTGAAGCGTCTTAGTTGCAATCCAGTTGGTCTTTAAGAACGACACATGAGTTACATTCACCACTTAGTAAGTAATTTATAATACCCTACACTACAAATCTAAAACACCCCATTGATATCGCGTTGTTCAGTCACCGTCTAACCCCAACAGACGACGAAGCACCGTGCCAACACCGATCGTTCGTCGTCACATCAGTCGGTTACGTTGACAAGCTTTCCAATTGCTTCATTGAAATTATGTTCCTCCTACATGTCAAGATTTTCAGAAGTTGTATAAAAAAAATCCAGAATATCCAGAATATCTTGCTTTTGTTGATGAGTGAAAGGGAATTTAGATTTAGCGAATTTTAGGGCGAGTTTGGTAATCGTTAATTTCCGTTTTCAAAACAAAGCAAACTCGATATTTTCTTCGGTCGCACAAGGAAAACCTTATATTAACTTTAAAATTATGTAAGAGGCGGGATTGACAAAGAAAGGGATTTTGTTAGGTAAAAGTTGAGGGATTATTGGATCACGTTAGATCCAATATTCAAGTTTACCGATAAGTACAGTGTCGTAGCGATTAATCATTGTCGGCGAGACAGGTTGATAATTTGTTCTAGCAAATAGATCCATGAGGAGATCTATGATTGATTGTTTGAGTTCTTCCTCACGATTGGATTCGAAATGACATCTATCTATCTTTTTGTCTATCTTACTTAGGATTTCTCATTGCTCAACCGAATAGGGGAATCAAATGTATTAAGTTTACGCATGAGTTGTTTATAGAAATCTAATCTCCTATCAGGCTTGAAAGAGTTTCCTACATAATTGACCTCCTCAGTTGGAACTTTCAGTATATGTATGATGTAGACATGTGGACCCTTTTGTACCTTGTGGATAATGGTGTACTCCGGTTCGACCTAACGAATACAGAAAGTTTCCTCTGGGTTCGTAGATTCATTCCTCCAATCGTAAGGGGGTTCTGGGTTTTGGTTGTGTTGAGTGTTTAAAGGGTGGTCGAATTTCATAGTCCTCATCTAGATAATGAAGATGCTCATTTTTATCCAAACCTTGTATGGGTGTCAAAAAAATAGGCTTCAACATTATCCGGTGAATAATCGGGTAGGTTATAGGATGAATCGGGTGGACGAGGGAAATGTAGGAATTCTCCTAGTGATGTCGAAATCTCGGGGTCAAAATCATAATGACTGCTTGAGATGCAAGTCGAATGAGGTGAACTATCCCAACGAGATTCGTTAATCTCTAGGTTAGAATTAAGTAGTGATCCTATAGTTCTAAGTTCTTCCTTCTGGATGACAGGAATTTCTTCATTTTCAGATGAAGATATAGGATAGAAGTCTGATTGTAATTCCCATTCGGAAAGTAGAAAGACTTTCGGAAAGCATTTAGTGAATTCTAAACGAAAGGGTCTCCTAAATATTACTATCTGAGGCGGATTCAAACCGTACGTTAGGCGATTTCCCGGTAGCGGCCCCAAAAACTTGATGAGCTCCTAAGGGTCAACCGCGGTGATTCGTCGTTAGTGTGTACACCGGACGGTGACCGAAAGGAGCGATCATGGAATTAGTTTAATATTTATATAGTAGGGCTCAAACTATATGTACTACCTACTACACTAGGTGAGTAAGCAGTAAGTATAACTCGAGCACCATGTGACCTTTTCCCACCATGGACTTCATCCACTCTAGATTTTGCTCCTGCCATTCCTGTATCAAACACCGATACCCATGCCGATCCTCTTGTAGCAGTGGAGGATGATGACCTGGCCCTAGGGTTACTGTTCTCAAAGATCCCAGCACCCAGTGATGAGCCAGTCATGCGCGCAATGGTCATTACTTAACCGACACTTGCCTCAGCAGCGAACTATATCTGCTAGACGACATCGACTAGAGCTATGATGACCTCCAGGATGACACACCATATATCCTATTCTTTTTATTATGTATTTCGTATGTATTTGTTTGTTGAGGTTAACTATTATATTTACCTATGCAAAGGCCGTATTTTACCAAGATAAGGAATAGATGCACCTAAAAGAGTCTAGTCCAAGAATCCAACATACTTTACACACTATTCCTCCACAAACTAGTTGTAATCGAGTGACCTAATCCATTTCAATCGCTTTATAAACTACTATCTAACTGAAAGTTCTAAGTGTGTGATTCAACCCATATTACGATAACTTAGAAACGTTATTCCTAACAAAAACGCTAAGTGTGGGATCATCCCGACGGGATACTCCCAGTTTATGGTTGAACATTAGGGACAATGTTTCTCTAAGTGTGAGATAGTAATGTCTTCACATTTTATGGATTCTCGTTCCTCAAAGAACCCTCAATTTTGCTAAAAAAAATTTCAAATTTTTAAAACTTTTTCTAGTCATATACGTCATAAAGATGGCGGATTACCATTAGGTATCAAAAATTGGTTAAGTAGGCCGAATCATTTCTTATTTCAAAAAAAAGAAATTTCAAAATGAGAATCAAAGAGAAGCATCGCATGAGTAAGCATAAAACTACCAATCAAAAGTGAGGTACCTTGAGCCTTTAAATAACACGCATCTTTAAGTGCTTTGCCTTTTCAATTGTTAAGTGTGCCGATGTATGAATTTAGAATTAGAATTTGCTCCAATAATACACTTTGAGACCACATTGATAAGTACCATACGTGGTATATGTGCAATTAGATGAAGTCGGCATCCAATTTTCTTTCAAATCTCTTTCAAGCCTAACCCCTTCAAACACTCACTCTTAGTGTTGACGATCTGATTAGAAAACCATTTGAGTCTAAACCGTTTGATTCTAACAACCTACACATCCCTATCAAACCTTTTTTATTGCAGCTCAAAAATTCAATTTACAAGGAAATGTTGGCCAAAAGTTCCAGCATATCTCTCTTTGATGCGCCACGGAAAGGTTGCTTTTTCATGGCGTGTCGTTGTTGGTTGAGGTTGCCGGACGGTGACCGAACAATGCGCGATCAGTGCATGTTTTATATTTGTAATGCGGGGTATCCTAATTTGCTTACTACGTACTAAGGTTTAGTAAGTGGTGAGTATGACTTTTGTGTCGTTCGTAATACTTCAACGGGCATAGGATCTTAGGGGCAGAAGTTATCTTTGGGAGTCTAGCTAATATTCTTGAAATGAGATAGGTTTTGGTTTTCAGTTACTCTAATCTAGTTAAATAAAACAGTAAAATAGACGGAGGAGGTTACTTACTATAGATATAGCGGTGTCCACTATGATATTGGCTTACGTTGGATTCTAGAACTTATGTTGTTATGGCTTTAGTAGTGATGGATTCCTATTTCTCAATTAGTTGTTTCCGCGAACCTACCACTTATTTGACACGAAGTTGTCTATAATCGGATAAGGGTATGTCACTTGGGTAGTGGAAGTGGAAGGTTATTAAACACCAAAAATTCTCCCAAATGCAATAACCAACTTAAACTGACTGTCATCCTCGAATCATGTTCCTCATTCTCAGTCGTCAGAGATGTCTGTATTAATGACGTGAATTGTTGAATTATCAATAACACGAACGGGTGTTAACCCACTAGAACATCTTAGGAAAACTTTGTCTAACAACCAGTTAAGTTGTCATCATTCATACGTA
Source organism: Logfia minima (assembly GCA_963921325.1). Taxonomy (NCBI): domain Eukaryota; kingdom Viridiplantae; phylum Streptophyta; class Magnoliopsida; order Asterales; family Asteraceae; genus Logfia; species Logfia minima. Next base: position 7,931,798 of record OY992773.1, read on the forward strand.
TAAATTATCATTACTATTCGGCTACATTATTATGAACATATAATAATCAAGTAATATTTGAAGACCTAGTCATACATTCAACTAAGTAGTGGGATAAAGTGATACTAACTAAAGACCTAAGCAACAATCAAACAAGAACATGCAATAGGTACTGAGGGGAGTATTCAATTTTACGAGTAAGGTGAAGGAATTAACTAAGTTGTGGATATTCCGAAAGTTCCCTCTAAAATATCCACTCTACGATACCAAATCTAACTTATCTCCATTCCAATGTTACGTGTCTCCCACGGACTTATTTCAGTAAGGAGAACAACGGCCAAGTCGAGTTCAACGATTCTTGTAACATAGAATAATTGAGTGACCTATACCTATGAATTAGCTACTTTCATTTAGAGTCAAGGTTTTAACCACAACATGAGTTGTACAGGTAAACACTTGAGATTGATTCATATATTTGTATACTAATTAACTATTGTATGGACAGAATAACAGTATAATTGGTTACATAACTACACTAACGTAAACGTTTATCATAGCATACACTTTAAGTTAATTAGCCTAACATAGTAATTCTAGCATGCATTTATAGATATAAAGTAAAATGAAACATATTAAAATTAAATGCGAAGATAGAATAATTAAAACCTTGTATAGACGTAATAATGTTCTAGATTGTAGTGTCCGGAGCACCTCCTTAAAGTTTAAAAGTCCTAATTACCCTCCTAATTAATAATTAATCTTAACTTAATGATTAATTAATTAATTAATTAGAGAGAGACTAGTGATAGAAAGTGAAAGTAATTGAAAGAAAATGAAGAAAATGGTATGTATTAGTTATTGAAGAAGTGTCATATATATAGGCATGTCCCCGAACCATATTTTAACCATCTGACCCGTATTTGACCATCAAAAATCCGGCCCATACTACGCGAACCGTCCCAAGATTGAAGCTTTATTGAGATACGGGTCACACGAATCGTATACATTTCGTATGTGCCGTATACGATTCACATCCAACCATATACGATTGGTGTGAGACGTATATGTTCAAACTGAGACAGATACGGCTGGCTTGGCCCGTATACACGGTGTCGTGGCTTCGTGTGCGTGATCGTAATTCATTGTTTGCTTGTTTTCACTCTAACTTGTTCGCTTCTTATCCGGTTTTAGCGATTTTTGAACCCACATGATCGTAATCTCTTGATCTTTAATTTAAGGTTGATTAAAGATAGATTCCATAAAATTATCAAATAGATGATTTGAACGCGAGCGAATCGTCTGATAATGACTTTGCTCCATTTTATTCGTTTTTCGCTCGTTTTTGGTGTAACTTGAAGCATCGTCTTCATAATTACCTAGTTAACAAAATAAAGAAAATAAATGTAATACTTTAATTAAAATGTTAATTATTTAATTAATATTGATAAGATAACATGAGTAAAAACACCTCTTTTACGTGTTATCACTCTTCAAAAGATCATCCCCAAGTATCTACAAGTTTTTGATAGATTAGTTGACGCGTTTATTTAGCGAAAAAAACCTCTTTTGATAGGTCGAAAGGAATCTCCAAAGAAGTTGTCTCGTAATAATAATTCAAATTATATATATACACTACCCAGTAGAAGTAAACTCATGACCATGACAGCCGACCGAAAAGTCAAGGAGCCTAGCAAGATAAATTTATAAAAGAATCGCAGAAGACTGTCGACTGTCGACTGTCGCAAATCCTCTACTGTACAAAAATCTCCAAAAAAGGTCATGCAACACTCCGAGTAAAGTGACATTCTTGAAAGCTGCCATTCAAAACATTCATACACACACTAAAACCCCTTCCAAACAACCCTTCACAAAATGTCGTGGGATAATTAGCGTCCTTCTCATTTAAGTGGTGGCGATCTGATTATTGATCAAGCCTATTACAATAAATGCTACATGACAGGCTTACGAGTGATACAAATAGATAATAGGTAACCCGATACACTGGTGTGAATTGAGTGACCACCTTGTGACGAAGCATAGTCATGTATGTTCCACATCCCAGAACTGAGAGAATGCTTATGAAGATCATCTCTGAAAACTTAATAAATCATGTGCACGTCTTCTCTAACATCTAGATGATACTTGCTTCTAATCCACAGCCACACAATTAAAGGCTCATACAAAAAAAAAAAATTATTTCGAGAGTCACGGCATAAAAGATAGATTTGCTTGAGGACAAGCAAAAGTCTAAGTGTAGGATACTTGATAACGCGTAAAAACTCACATTTTTACCACATTTTAATACAAATATTACATTTAATTTTTTACTTTGTTAAATAGGTAATTACAAATACAATGCTTCAAAACTCTCCAAAAACGGACAAAAAATTGAGTAAAATAGAGCAAAGTCAACATAAGGCGATTCGCTCACATTCTAATAATCTATTTGATAATTTTTTCGAAATTATCTTTAATCAAATTTACATTAAATATTATGTGATTACGATCACGTGTGTTCAAGAATTGCAAAGAACGGATAATCAACAAAAAAGTTAGAGCGAAAACAAGAAACTATGAATTACGATCTCGCACACGAGCTCGCGACCCCGTAAATACAGTTCAGCCTGTTGATACATATTCATGTGATAATCAGTTTGTTTAGAAAAAAGACATTGTTTGTATTTTAGCAACACTTGCTAGTGTCGCTTGAAGCGACATTTAGTAGTGTCGCCTGTTGCTGGAACTGTATATATATATCAGCAGTGAGTCACTCGCGTTCAGAATTTTTTCATGTAAGTTGTTCAAAACATATTTCAATGAGAGAGAGTTGAGCGAATTTGTACACAATTATGTAATTGTTATAGCAAATCAATACATAGAAGTCATTTGAAGTAATCGCATTTACATAAAAACAAGTTAGATCGGATTCCGCACGGTTAACTTGTTTGATTTGTATCGTAATCTGTAGGTGACCTACAAGTGGTATCAGAGCTATTACAGGTGATTCGTTTCAATTTATGTGATTCTGAGAATAATTGATTTGGTTGTTGGGTTTTTGAGCTTCAAGTTTCATTTGATCAAAATTAGGATTGAAAACTGATTGTTTGGACAAATTAGGGTGTACAATGGAGTATACTAGTGATTAGGATTCATTTGTGATTGGATGTTAGCGAATTTGATGGTGAAATTGAAATGTGAGTGATACTGCAGTTGGTATTCATCGAGCAACACTTTCCTGAGTTTGAGCGATACTAGTAACTGTCCAGCAACACTAGTGACGATTATTTTTCTGTCAAATTTACGACACTAACAAGCGACGCTACATAGTGTCGCGTGGTTAGTTATCGACACTCTCCAGGCAACACTTATTCACTCCAGGCGACTACCAAAATTTGGAGAGAAAGTTTGTCGATTACAAAAATTTGAATTTAAACTTACCATTGAATAATATTGGTTTTTGGATATTCAAATTTTACTCGGAAATTTTTTTCTAAATTTTGGAGGGAAAATTTGAGCTAAAAGGATTTCTCAAAGGTCCACGCAATGCTAAAGTCTCTATTTTAGAAAGACTATGCTAGTTGGAAGACTAAGTTTGAAGAGTTTATTAAATACACCGATCCAGATTTGTGGACTTCTATTACTGAGGGATATGTGAGACCCGAAGGTACTTTCGAAGACGCAGGTCTGTTTAAAACAATGGAAAAAATATCATCCGAGGAAGTAAGAGCTTTTGACAAAGTCAAGAAAGCCTATGAAACAATTACCATGTGTTTACCACAAGATGTGATTTCATGTTTCAAAAATCAAGAAACCTCCTGTGATTTGTGGGAAGCACTTGCAGAGGTTTACGGAAGAAATGATAAATTAAAGAAAAGTCCAGACAAAGGAATCCATGAAAATTTGATAAAGAAGGAAGAAGAGATTAAATCATTTCAACTACAAATGTTTAACATGGAGACTAAACGTGAAGAATTGCGTTCAAAATTTGTCGGACCTGAAGAGCAGATTTTAAAACTTGAGCGTCAACAAAGGGTGGTAACCAAACTTCAAAAAGATCATGATCTTGCATTAAAAACTGTTCAAGATCTTCACGAGCTAATTACTCAAGTCTCCCACTCATCTAAACCACCAGTCAAGGTTCCTAAGAAGATTTACCCAGCTAAGTCTTCCAAACCATGTTAGAAAATGGTTTGTCAAAACATATTTCATAGTTTTCTAATTATTCTCTACAAAAGAATAAAAAGTATTCTAAGAAATCACAATCAACCAAAATATTCGATCATCAAAAGGTTGATTGTTGTGATTCCATAGCCTTTGAACGAACCAAAAGATTGGTTTCAAGGTTTCAAAAGCCAACAAAAGTTTCAAAACCGACACAACCAGAATTTGGTCAAACAAAATCTTTCGTATATTCAATACAGCAAATGTTTGCTATACGGTCATTCTATGTGTAAAAACGAAACGATTTTTCTCCTTTCTCACCAAGAATAATTCTTCAAACATTGGTTCCACGGCGTTTTAGAAAAGAAACACCGGGTTTTCGAAATATTCAAATCCTATTGGCATCGTGCTCAAATCGGCTCCTAAAGTTTTTGCCTAAATTAGAAGACCAAAGGGATAAAGGTGGAAGAAAGGAGAAAGAAAAAGAGAAAACTAGTGCCATTTCCTAATATCACATTACGATTGATTGATGATCAACAAAAAACGCTTGAATCTAAAGATCCTTCAAGAGTTAAAGAACAAATCTACTATTTAGGGGAGAATTCTGAAATTTGGTGAACAGTCAAATTCTTGAAGTTTCTGTGAAGTTGTTGACAAAGGGAATGTTATATTTTTTTATGACCATAAGCTTACGAGAATGCAAGGTTCAATAAACTTTCAAACGGGTTGCAACTTTCAAAAGAAAAAGTTGCAGATATTTGTGTAAAGAAATGGATATGCGTTGGACGACAACTCTCTCATCAAGCTAAGGTTGTAGACAAGAAGATTTCTACAAGATGTTGCCAAGGGGGAGTTTGTTAATACATATTCGTGTGATAATCACTTTCTTTAGAAAAACGACATCGTTTGTATTTTAGCGACACTTGTAAGTGTTGCTTGAAGCGACACTTAGTAGTGTCGCCTGTTGCTGGAACTGTAACAGTGAGTCAGTGTCGTTCAGAAGTTTTTCATGTAAGTTGTTTAGAAATGAGCTTTGTATAATAAATCAATTTGTGAGATTTGTGAGCTAACAGTGAATTGTATTGAGAGGTTTTTTGATCTTTTGAAATCATTTTAATTGAATATCAATTGAAAACAAAAGTTTATTTAGAATTGCATTTACTACATTCAAGTTAGGATTCCGCATTACTTGTTTGTTTGATTCGTATCGTACTCTGTAGGTGACCTACACACCCCAACCGTATACGGCCCATCTTGGACCACATACGCCTTGCATAAACCGTGTACGGTTCACTGCAAGCCGTATACGGCCTAAGTGGACCGTATACGGTTTAGATGAACTGTATCCAAGTAAAACATGCGTCGTGATCCGATTAGGGTGATACATGCCCTATTTGGAGTGGTCAAATCCGGTTTGTTGGTCAAAAATCCGGCCCACATGCATAGCTATATATATGTGACTCCATCAACACAATTCAATTTATTAGTATACGAATATATGAATTGAATCTCAAGTCTTTATATGTCCTACTCATGTTGTAGTTGTAACCTTGCCTCTAAATGAACGTAGCTAATTCATAGGTATAGGTCACTCAACTATTCTATGTTAGAAGAATCATTGAACTCGACATGGCCGCTGTTCTCCTGACTAAAATACGTCCGCGGCATACACGGAGCATGAGATTGAGCAACAGGATTCGAGGATGACTGTCAGGATAAGTTGGTTATTGCTAAATAATCTTTCGTATCCGCTACCCATGTGACATGCCCTTATCTGATTATGGACAACTCCGTGTCAGATAAGCGGTAGGTTTGTGGAAACGACTCATCCAAAAATAAGAATTTACCACTATTAAAGCCATAAAACCATAACTGCTAAAATTCAACGTAAGCCAATATCATAGTGGACACCCCTATATCTATAGTATTTAAGCAACCTCCTCCACTTTACTTTGCTATTTTTAGTTAGATTAGGATAGTTGAAAACCAAAATTCCCTCTCCTTTTAAGAATTTAGCTACACTACCAAAAAAAACCATTGCCCCTAAGATATACCCGTTGAAATATAAAGAACGACACATGAGTCATACTTACCGCTTCCTCACTTTAGTTACTGCGTAGTAAGAAATTCAGGATACCCTGCACTAAAATATAAAACAACCACTGATCGTGCATTGTTCGGTCACCGTCGGCGAACTCAACCGATGACAACACGTCGTGACAAAACCGATCATTCGGCGTCGTATCAGGAGTATTTATAGGCTTAAGCACCCTCAAAATACACCCAAAGTGCTCACCACCCGTATTGAGGTATAGTATACAAATGTCATTTTTAAGGTAAAACTCGATACCCCACATTGACACCATTGAACATTGGGTGTATGCACAAGGCAAAATAGGGACCCAAAATCACCCAATTTTAGGAATACACCCGTATGGTGGTACCGTACGGTAGGGGAGGCCGTATACGGTCATCAGGAAGGTCGTATATGGTTCGTTTCTTGCCCCTTTTTGCTTGATTGTGAGTCTTGAGTGCTAGATCCTAACGTGATTTCTTTGTTTTGCTCTAACTTCTTCGTTCTTGATCCGTTTTAAGCGATTCTTACATCCACGTTCTCGTAATCTCCTGAGGAACATTTTAAGATAATTTTAAGGTTCTAATTCGGAGTTTATGGTAAAATGAACGTGTGCTTAATTTATGCCATTTTTAACGTGTTTTTCGTCCCTTTTTACTATCTTTTGAAATATTGGTTAAGTTTTAACTAAGTCAACCCAGCTAGATTACAAAAGATAACCAAAGTTCTTGATTTCAATTCATTGAGGTTTAAAAATGGCACATGAGTTATACCAATCACTTATTCGGCCTAGTAAGCCCTACTTAGTGCATGTACGTAGTACATAATTTAGGATTCACTGCACTATAAATATAAAACAAACCCATTGATTCCCCTCGTCCCGCTCACCATCCGGGAATACCCACAACCGACAACGCCTCGCCACAACACGATGATTCGGGGTGCGATCATGGGGCAAATGGTGAAACTTTAGAAATCAATGGAAATTGTGCTATGATTCTAAAAAATGTTTGAATGAGCAACAAGAGTAAATGTATTTGAGACCCTCCTATATGTTCATAGTTTAGGGTTGTGTTTGAGTCTCAAAATTCGATTTTGTTTGAATAAGAATGATTACTAACAAAGGACATGGTGTTAGATTCCTTGTTAGAAGAAAGCTATGGAGAATGAGAATTATGCATATTTTGTGCTTATGCTTACGTCTTAAAGTCTATGCATGCTAGACTTGAACTTGTTAATAATAATCATTTGTAAAGATCAATTAACTATAAACGGACGAAGTTTTTCCTATTCAGGTTACCTTGCCACTTCAAGATCTATAACTAGTGAGGTTTGAACCTGAGATCTCTTGTGAGATCAATTAAGAATGAACATTCCAATCTATGGAATTTATCGAAAGACAAAATCAATATCTCATTAAGTACTAAAAAGGATTTGGTAAATTGTGAAACCAAATATGTGACAACAATGATGTCGGATTGTTTCCATTATATAAGAGCATACAGAGTGGGGCCCATTTTTTATCTCCGTTTTTAACCAAGAACGCAAGGTTTCTAGCGTTCACGACTCCCGACCAGCGTTTATCGTTGGCATTCTTGAACGATGTCTGCAGCTAGACGTTGTGTTCTTCGATTTTTCCTTTTTTTTTTTTTTTCCTTTTTCTAGTTTAAAAATTGCTTAAAGGTAAAGAAGAAGAAGAAGAAGAAGAAGTGTTTTTTGTTTTGAAAGTTTGAAAAAATAAAAGGAGAGATGAAGAAGAATATGTTGCCAATAAGAAGATGAAGTAAAAATACAATATTTTTTCTACATTATAAATGGGCTAGGGTTTAATAATGGGATGGGTTTTGAATGCCTTATATTTTTTAACCTCTAATTTTTTAATATGATGGGCTCGTATAAATGTATGACCAATGTATCATTTTTAATTTGGTAATGTATTTGATTTCAATTAATTTATTGTGTTATTTGTTTAGAACTTATTAAACTAGTTAAATTTTTGTAATAAAAAAATACTCCCTCCGTCCCAAATTAAGTGTCTTGTTTTCCTTTTTTGTTTGTCCCAAAATAAATGTCCACTTCCAAAAGTAGCAAATTAACTTTACCATTTTATCCTTTCTCAAAACTGATACATGGGAGTCTGTGCAAAAAGTAAGGGTAAAATAGTCATCTTCACTAACAGACAAAGCAATTTTTTAAACTACGTGAAATCTGATACAAAACACTTAATTTGAGACGGAGGGAGTAAAAAATATGAAACTGAAGAACACTAAAAACTCGGTCTTCCAATGCCTCAATTTGCAACTACAATATTCTTCTCATTGGAAGAACACTGAAAAGAACATTAAACCACTTTTCATGCCATAAGAATTCAATTAGAAGTCTTAAATTGAGGATAATTATAAACATAAGGGTCTCTATCTTTTATTATATTATCTTGGCTTTTGAATTGCCTAATTAAATTTAAATTTGCGAGTTATAATTTGAGTGTGGAAACTCAGTTAAGTTTTCTAAATTCGACATATCTAGGTTAAATTTAGATTATGACTAAGAATTGCTCCAAATGTGCTAAAATCTAAAACACAAAAGATGTAAATCTTATATAGGGCATTTGATTGCATCATTGATTAGAATCATATTAGATATATATGATTATGACCAAGAACTTATATCAAGTTGCAAGACATGTGGGGTAAGCTTTGTCAAAGAAAAGCAATAACCATAATTGATTGTGGAAAAGGGAAAACTTTTATACAATAGCATGGATATGTAGGGGGGTGTATCTTGCATTTTGATATCAAGTGCATGATTCATGATAAAATGAATCTTTGAAAGGCTAAAAATAAAATTTAGTAGATTCTAAAATACCATTTAATTTGAGCCAACATTGATCAAGTGTGATATCTTGTGCAAGTGTTCACGAACTTCACATTGTAGAATCATGAGTCAGAATTTATTAGAAGTGTACTAAGGCATATATGATACACTTGAGAGATCCTAAGGTGGTATAAGGATACTCATAAGTTATTTGGATATATGATATATAAATATCAAAAGTTAAATGGAGATGTGTTGAGATAAGAGCTATTGGCGAGGCCAACACGATACCAATAGACCAAGTGATCTCCGTGAGACTTATCTTTATTAACTTTATGAAGTTAAATGATAATATTTCGGATCCAACTACCAATGGGTTGAGAGGAAATCAAGTTGGGGAATGAGACTAAAACCCTTACTGGATAGTTTTTATGAAGAAAAACCTAACTCATCTGAATGTTGATCCCAAGATCTGGGTTCTATAGGACAACCTGATTGTATAAACTAGGTTATTGTGGAGGAGTTTTTAAACTTCTTAAACCATTTAAGGGAGTTATTAAACTTCCTATTTCATTCCTATAACTAATGTTGATAGTGATGAGGCTAAGCAATATGCTTTTGATGATTTCTAAACATATAAGCACAAGGTTGTTATGTAAGAGAGAAGTAGGGAAACTTTAAATGAAATTAAGGTGGCATAATTCCTAATAGCTCTCGCAGAATCAGACTAGTGTTCAGGACCATAATGGACAAGACTATGACGAGTTGAAATTGTCAGGGAGAGTCATGTGTGAAATGTATTGTCATGCGGAAGACCAGTTCAAAGACATCGCTTCTATTTAAAGCCAATAGACTAAGTGCATTACATAAGAAATGTTCAAAGGCTAATACCTACATATTTTATGCAAGACTAGATTGTTGAGAATGCAGTATATTTTGTGTGTTATTCATGGATATCCATTCATGTGGGGGATTGTTGAAAAATTGGAAAAAAACGCATTTTTTCTAAACTTTGGACTTAAATAACTATGTTTACATATCATATTTTTTAGGAGTACTTTATATGGATACGTAGTCGTTGGCCAAGGCTTTGTAGTGATATATTGTCAATGCAAAGTCGTATTGTGGTGAATCAGATATCGAGTCTCAAAGAAAGGAGTGTGGCTTTGTAGTGATATATTGTGAGTGCAAAGTCGTATTATAATGTTTGATCTGCGTTCAAAAGAATTTGGATTAAATCCATATATTCTTCGAAAGAGGAACTCATTTTCGTGCTGTTAAAAATAGGAGTGTCGAAGTTGTACGTGAAAAATTAGATTGTTTGGAATTGTAGGGAGATGTTGAATTGTAAAATTGTATGTGATAGTTTATTAGATTTGTATGTAAAAAGAAGTTTGAATTGTGTGTGATAGTTTGTGTTGAATTTATTAGTATTCAGTTATTCATAGTGTCAAAAACAAACACTAAAATTATCGTTTTAAAGTGAACGTCTCTAGAATTTATTTTTTTAAATTTTTTTCTTTATGTCTCAACGATAAAAAAATCTAAAATAATTTATTTTTTTTAACTATTGCAATAGATTAAAAAAATTGAAAAAAAAAATAGTAAAAAGCACACCGTCCTCACCACCATACGTTACCCCATAATGGTGTCACCACGTTAGTGTTGTCCGGTAATCACTATTGTCATACACGTTAGCGGTGTATTACTTATGTTGTATTCTCGAGATTTTTTATAGCGGAAAAAAATGGAGTGGAAAGGAAAAGAGAAGAAAATGATAGAAAGGAAAGTAATATATGATAGCTTACACGCATTCTCGAGTTGGAAGGAAAGTAAAAGAAAGAAAAAGAAAATAGTTAGATAGACTCTTTTCTCTTTCAATCACCGAAAATTGGCGGATAATTTTTATAACAAAAACCTAATTATAATTCACTTTTTTCCTTTTCTCTCCTTCCCTTTCCATCCTAAAAAAAATTTCGAAAATCACTTTTTATTAACTTTCCATCAGTTTCATTTTCTTTCTACTAGAAAATAAACTCGAGAATGAAGCGTTAGTTGTCCACTACATTAAAAATCCATTATGACTGTCGTGACAAACTGTATATGTGTAGAACAGAAAAGCACAAAACAAATGAAAAAACATGTCATAACTCAAAGACTGATGAAAAGTATTTTTGTATTACTCGAATACAACTCATGATTCATGACAACCAAGAAATTTATTTAAAATATAGTGAACAGAGTCTCTCCATAAAACAAAAACAATGTGGCCTACAATCTTAATTTTTTTATATCAACACGGCATAATTTTAGCGTTTTTGTTTTATAACTCAAAATTCAAACCACTTAGACCGTTAGAACTGATTAAGACACTGAAACAAACGTCCAAAACTTTTGTTCATTCTCTTTAAGTGGGCGTTATAAATAGTGAAATAAAATAAATGTTCACTTACGAACGAAACATTTGCAATATATATTGGTCACTAATTGAAGTTAAGCTTTTAAATTTTGTCTTCGAACCTAAAATGGACATTGTTTGAGTTATGGGTTTGAACCTAAAATGGACATTGTTCGAGTAAATAGTGTTAGTTAAGTCTCACAATGAGTATATTTGTGTAGCTTTTGAACCTAAGAAAAAAGAAAATCTAATGACTAACAAATTGATACCATCAATAATCAGTGAAAATGGATTATTTAGGTTTAGATGTTACAAAATAAATATCCGAAATTTTGGAATAAAAATGATTGCAATATGAATGACCAAATTGGAAAGTATAATAAATGTGTAAAATGGGCCCATTAATAGCCCAAATCCGTGAAATAAGGCTAAACCAAAGGACTAAGGACGTACCTCAGCCATAGACGTAAATCACATGTACTGTCGGTCTAACTAAAATTGTACAACTATCAATGCACGCTACTACTTTGTAAAAGACAAAACAAGTGTCGCAATCTCAAACAAAATTACTCGACACAATAACGACTTTAAAATGAAAATGCCGTCGTATAAATAAATATTTTAGTTTTTTTATAGTTTAATATTTTCTTGTTTTTCTAAAATAAAGTGATATATTTGACAGCCAATTCTAAGGTGATATTTCTATACCATCATTTGTTATCTGCACCACGAAAATATTATATGCTGTATATTATTAAAACATTATAGAACTTGTTTAATTGTGTCTGGATAAAAAGTACGTTGTAACAGTGTACAAATCACTTCTTCCGATTTTTACATGAGTTCTTAACTAATAAATCAACTCAAATACTATTAACCCACAATTAGTAAAGCTTGTCGCTTAAACACGTATAATTGGGCACGTTTACGGCATATCTTGTTAATGGCACTCTGACTTTCTAAACACGAAACGTCAAGAGTGAGACACGATGCATTGCGTATAATTTCTACATTACTTATAATATAGCACTTATCGGAATAGACAAACTCAATAGCCATCTCTTTCTTCTTCCAAGTCTTCTTCTTTCATTTATGAAGTTTCTCAGAAGGAAAGTATGGACCACTAAACATAGTAAAATAATATTAGTCATGAAAGGCAGGTTCACATTTATGGTTGTATGTTAAGAGTTATGAAATGATAGTCAACGCCCAAATGAATTGATATGCCAAAATACCCTTCTATGACTCAATGTACTTGTGTTCTAAATGCTATATTGATAGATGAAACTATAGTGATCATCATGTTCATTTTGAGTTTAATTGGAGCAATCTATGACTTGAATTGATTTCGGGTTATATTGTAGCCTACCATCTTTTTACTAAGGAAGCATGTTTTCTATCTTGCTCAAAAGCCTAGTAAAATCACATGGGTGTACCCATTTTCTTCTTCACGTCTTGTGCTTGGAAATTACATAAATGAACCCTGTGCTATATTATTCTTAAGGTTTTATCCAGTAGCGAATCACGATGACCTTTTTTTTTTCTTTTTTTTATGACTCTACCTTTTAACATCGTCGGTATGAATTACTGAATTTGCCTTATGTATCACATAATTCATTACAAGTAGATAGAAATAACAATATGAAACATTCAAGCCTTTTGAGTGTCACTTCAAAGCTACATCACATTAACTTACCAGGAACTTAAAACCCAACTTGACTCTCAATCATAGCTAACATACACGGAACTTACCGATTGCGATCCACATTTATTTTTCATAACTTAATTTTGTACTAAGAAAAAAGAGTAAGAAAAGAGAAGCTCGAATGAAACGAACATCCCAAGTCGGTTCCGTTGATGGGTGTTTTATCTTCCTTTATTATGGTAAGGAAGAAATATTAATTTGAGGTGGAAGAAAGCTCGATTTGAAACGCCAAGAGTCACATTATATATAATCATCTTTGTATTGGGTAAAAATGTAACATGTAAAACTAATTTAGTTTTTGGGCATGATGGTGAAATGGAGAACTCCTCTACATAACCGAATTCTTTTTATTTAGCTTTTTTTGCAACGCATAGACCAGAAACAATATTGTTGGAATTTCAATATAGATTGTAATATTTAGTAGTGTGATTAGTTATGTATGCTGGCACTTAATACTATTCTCTCAAATATATGTATTGTTTAATTATAATTAATAATTATTAATCGATTTAGATAATTTACAATTGGTATCAGAGCATTGGTATTCGAGTTTATAATAAATTGGCTGAACAAATTCAAGAGAAAAAAAGTTTGATTAGAACATATTTTAAAGAAAATGGATTATTGAAAAGATACGTATTGTGATTATCAAATTGAAGTCTTTAAGGAAGTGTTTTTCAAATTCAACAAAGCAATTTATTCTATAATTGATTTAGGATCGAGAGGTATAAAATTCATGGTGTAATTCAAACATTACATAATGTTTTCATTTTGATATTGAAAAACTAGCAGTTACATGATGAACTCAATAGGCACAGAAGAAAGATCTCGATAGAAGCTTTTCTCTCTTTCTCTATACACAAAGGATTAGTTTGTATCGATCTCTACACAAGTATCAGATTCGATGGTTATCTCGATATATATTGAAAATGGGTGAACATCGTATCGAGCTCGACAAAACTTAAGTTTGATCTCGATACCTTTAAATCCATAGGTTTTATACCGATAAGTTTTATTGGAAGTCGATTATTATAAGTAATAGTTCATATCAAACTCAACATAAAGATATCGATATATTTTATTGAGCAGTTTATATCGACATCGGTATAAATACAAGGTTCGAGATCGATACAAGTTCAAAGTAAGTGATTTTTGATATCGATACACGAGGTGTTGTAGTTTGATTCGAGCTCGATAGAACTTAGAATTAAGTGAACTTTTCTAAGTATTGTGAAGTGAAAGTTTGTGTAATCAATTTCTGGAGAAAATAGGTGTATCAATTTGAGGAGAAAAGTGAAGGGAAAATTTTTCGATTATCCAATTTTGAAATTCAACTTACAATTGTATAATTTCGATTTAAGAAAATTTTCATTTTACCCGAGAAATTTTTGAAAAAAATTTGGAGGGAAAATTCATTACGGATATTACAAAGTTTTAAAGAAAAGGGTTCTTTAAACTTCAAATCATAAATCTTTAAAGATCCATTCGAGTAATAAATCAAGATGTCGATTGTTAATGCTAGGATTAAATACAACAACATGCATCATGTAAATCCACAATCAGACTACATGACACAAAGCAAATTAAGGGAGTTTGTTTCAATGCTGGAAGATGAACTTCAAGTATATTACTCCAACATAGAAAGTGTTAATAAATGGGGAACTAAAAAATTAGCTGAGATTAGAGATATTCAAGAGCAAAGTGAAAGACTTCAAACTAAGAATGAGAAACTTAAATCTGAGACATTAGAAAAACAAATTGAGCAAGAAAAAAGAGTGAAAGACTCTGGTGCGAGAATGGGAAGTAAAGTTTTGGGAACAAAATGCTTGTGTTGTTAAGCTGACAACTGAAAAATCTAGTGCTTTAAGCAAAGTGGAGATTCTTCAAGAGCAACTTAAGAACCTTATGAAGGAAAAACGACTAGATAGTTTGTCATCTCCTTATAAACCTCGAGTGACAAAAATAGGAAAACCACTAGTTAATGTTCCGGTAAAGATTTACACGGATAAATCTTATAAACTACTTTTAAAAAGGATTTCTTAGTTTACCAATTATTCTTTGCAAAATAATAACGGATATTCTAAGAAATTACAATCACCGGAAATATTTACTCCTCAAAATAATTTTGATCATTCTTCTGATTGTTTTAGATTCTCAAATGAATCGGTTTCAAGATTTCAAAAGTCTAACAAGAGTTTTATAACCGAAACAAAGTTTTTCTCTGAAATCTTCCAAAATACAATCATTCAAATATTCAAGGTCGAAATGTTTGCACTGGTACTACAAAATGTTTCTTATCCGGTGCAAATAACGAATGATTTTGTATCCCCAATTCCAAAAGATTTTCCTCACCGTTGATTCCACGAAAATTATTTCGAAATAAAACACCGGGTTTCAACTGAAAGTGGAGTTCAACGTCTTTACACCAAATAGACACAACTTACAAATGGCTTTTAAAATTTTCTAAACCCATTAGCACCGTACATAAATGGGTTCCAAAAGTTGTTGTCTAATTTGAAATTTAATGACTTAAAGTTTTTTTTGTTTTGCTCAAATCAAAGTAAAACTCGTTCTTCACTGTTATGACATTTGAAGATTTTAGCTTTTGAAACAAGTATGCTATATTGGGGCGGGGGGGGGGGGGGGGGGGGGGGGGAAGGGGGGAGGGGAGTGTTCAAATATTTGCTATACTTTTTTGGTACTCATCAACTTGAAGAAATCTTCTCGAAGGCATCGAACAGACGTAATCCAATGACAACATCATGATGAGTTGATCAATTAATGATCATTTTTTGGCAAATACTGCACTTTGCACAGAGTGTTATAAAATTCAATTACTCCTACGATTCGCCTGAGCCGGATGGATCAACCTCATGTGCCACCTTCCAAAGCTTAGGATGCAAGGGTCGATTAGGTCTAAGTGAGAGGGATGGTGGAGATTAAGATGCAGATCAACATATTTCAAAGATGCCAACATTGTTTGTCATATCAAATGTAAAAAAGATGGAGGAGTTGAAAAATATGAGAGGTTGAGTGAGGAGTATGTGACAGGGTTAAAAGAAAAGTAAAACCCTTCCTAAGCTGAGTAAATCATCGATTTGCCACAACTACTATCAGATTTCATACGTTGATTTCTGGTATTGAAAAAGACATCATGGACCTAGTGATACAATGCACATTATCTTCCTAGCCACTTAAGTACTTCTTAAAAAGTTCTTGTTTCAATTCCACATAGACTTAGCATATAATCTATCAAAATCTCATTATGAGATTGTTGATACTAAAACAATGGGATATTCCGTCGCTTTGAACCCGACTTTAAATGGTGATAGTTGAAACTTTACTTCAAAATATTTCTTACGATTTGGGTTTGTTAGAGGATGACCCGAATTTCGCGGCAAAAGAAAATTCCAAATTTAACAAAGTTTTTGAAAGTTTGTTTGATGTTTATTTGTCAAAGTATGGTACTTCCACATCCCTTCATGACGTTATTTGAAATGAGGAGGCTTCCTAATCAAGTTTGCACGCTAATAAGGAAATCATGCGATTATATAAAACTTTGAGAAATGAGAATACCAAAAGAGATACCAAAAAAGCTCGATCAAGTACTCCTGGTAGCGAATTAGGAAGGTATATTGGTTCCGACTTTTTTGGCATACATCACTATTGAAGAGTTTCATAATTTGGGTATTTTGGTTTGGTGAAAAGACCATGAATCTCAATTTCCGACTATATCCTATATGGCATGTGATCTTTTAACCATCTAAGCTTCTACGATAGATTCGGAGTTCGCTTTTTCGGTTAGTGGTCAGGTTATTTCACCAAGAATAACCAAATTCACCACTTTTTCGGTGAAAGTATGTATCTGTTTGAAAGACTATCTCGACAGCGTTGAACGGATACTAAACATTTCACCACTCGAAGGGGAAATGTTAAGGGTTGAGCAAGAAGTACATGAGGAAGAGATACCAATGGAATTGTTGGTACCACTTACCGTTCCTAAGAGCTCGCTTATAAAGAAGACTTACGCAACATGGTTTATAAAAAAGACTAAATAAACGACGATGACTCAAAGACTTTGTTTTATGTTTTTATGTTTGAAGATGTATTATGTATTTCACAATATTAGTTTAAATGAGAATAAACGAGAAAATAGCCTCAAAAACGTGTTTGACATTGCTCGATGTATACATATTTATCCTTTGCGATATCTCTTGTTTTATTTGTAATCTTTATTAGTTTGATGAACTTTTGGTACATAATTCGCCTAATCATTGTTTTCAGATGTTATGAGTGGATACGAGATCAATCGGGTGAAAAATCAAAAAGAAAACAAACTTTAATAACAGAACAGAGGACTTAATCATCGGGTACATCACACTACCCGCCAAGCTACCGCCAGGCTACCGCCAGGTAGGGTGACTACCTGTCGGGTATATTACGACATAAAGTTATAGACCTTAATTTTCCCGTCATGTACGTGGGCTACTAACAAAGTATTGTTAAAAATTGGTTTGAAACCGGTTTCAAGTTGGTCCCGAAACGATTTGGATAAACTGGTTTTGACTCACGTCTAGTTTGGGGAGAAAACTAATTTTGTGCACCTCTAATAATCATGATATTTATATTTAAAAATTAATTAAAATAAACAAAAAAAAGAAGGAAATGAGTTTATCGTTCATTTCAATTAGAAGAGGGATTAGTTTTTAACAACTTTCAAATTTTTGAACTGCTAATATAAACATTAAAGTAAAAGGGCTAATGATAAAAATGTATGCAAAATAGAGATCATCCATGCAGTTAACTCCCCAAACAGTTAACTCCCCAAGTAAAGTGATTGAAAATATACAAGGGCAATTTGAAATGAACATTGACCTGGTTTACGATGTTCTTATATATATATATATTTAAAATAATATATTTACCTATTAATTCGTGACTACGTTATGCTTCATTTGTTCTAAAATAAATATTTTTTTATTTTAGTTTGTCTCAAAATAATCGTTAATTTTCAAAAGTAATATATCAACTTTATCAATTTATCTATGATTTACTTTTTTGAAAAATTGATTAATAGAAAATTGTGCAAAAAGTAAGGGTAAGACAGTCATTTTTTCTCTTACATAATGTATTGATTGTATTTTTTCTTAAATTTTGTGTAATTTAATTATGGACACTTATTATGAGACGGATGAGTATTATGTATGTTCTTTTGAATACTCCCACAAAAATTGTCCCCAACATTTTTTGTTTTATTTAAGATAAGTTTGGTAAATATTAGTTTCACATTTATATTCAATGTATATTTACCTGAATTTATTCAAGAAATAAATGATTGAGTGTAATAAATAACTGTAAAATGAAAAGCTAAATGATTTCAAATATTTAACTTTTGCAAGTGAACAATAACTTTGAGACAAATATAAATAATAATGTGAATATTTGTATAAAGACGAAAGGAGTAGTCTTTTAGGTAACTTTATATTGTGGTCACTCGATAAACTATTCGTTAATTTAGTCTTTTTAATTGAATATTCTACGTTTTAAAAATATATAAGAGTGAGTCTAATTACTTAAAAAGAAATGACAAATATTGAAATGCATATTAATTGGGACCTTTAAATTTGAAAGTTAGTTTCATGTTTATAAACTTCATTAATGTTTAAACTTACGTTAGATAAAAAACATTTTGACAAGGTAATTGCATCTCTTAATTAATTTAATATAAAATTTTGTTTATTTATTATATTTAAGTTTGAAATCTTTAAACTGACGCCTTTATAGCCTTACCCGGTATTCATATCTTAAATACTAATCTAGTACTCGCGCAATGCGACGGCGGTGATAATATTATTCAACTATAGCTGGTAACATGCACGTTGCAGCGACAAGGAATTTGAAAGCGATTTAAGAGGTTTTGAATTATCATTGTACCTTAATGCGAAATATACTTATGAAACAAAAAAGCATATGGTAAACAACACTTCAAAACAAAGTAAAAGAAACTTAAAAACACGTAGAACGTCAAAATGTATGGATAAATTAGATATATCGATTCATATCATGTCGTGGGAATAAGTACATAAAAGACAACATAAGTATAAAATTATACTTCAAATAGTATAATTCAAACACTATTGAAGATACTTGATGCACATCGTCGACATTCAAATCACCTACAGTAATAAGCAGATGGTTAGGTTTAATAACTTGCATAATAGTTGGTGTTGTCACATTAGCCACATTGGTTGCAACTTGAGGAGTTGCTTCTAAACCTTCACCAAGTTCATTTTTATTCATTTTGAGTTTTGGGAGGTTGTTTGATAATTTCTGATTTGTATAAAAGATAATAAAACAAAGTTGTCAGAGTTTAAATAGAGGTGTTTCACCAGATTTAATGAATCCCTATATCATTGGTGAGTTGTTTTGTTGAAATATTATCACTTCATTTGAAATATTATCTCTTTTTTAGGATATTATCCTTTTATTTGAATTATTATCCTATTTTCTAACTAACCCCTCATATTTGACAGCTTTGACTTTGACATAGCTGTGAGTGTGCAGTCCTTTTTGCCAACTTCTGGGCTTGTGGGCTATTTTCACATGATGGACAGCTCCTGGGCTTGTGTGTAGTCCTGTAACAAAAAGTTTACGTGCAGGATGTTTGAACGAATGGTCACATATTAAATAGAGGACTGGACCAATAAAGACAAATTGTCGCAAATCGAGAAGCCTTATTGAGGCTTTTAAGCTACTATATGTCAGCATATTGCAGTGTGAAGGATGAAACTCTGCTGATGTTATCACCTCTGAAGCAACAAATTTATTTACTTTTTGTAAGAAAATATTTGTGAAACGAACTTTTCATATATAAAAACCATTATAATGGAGATCTACCATTTAAATCCTCCATATTTGTAGGCTTCATGTCAACGATGCTAAAACTTTGTCTGCTAATTTCCTTGTTCTAAAGGTTTATAAGTAGATCATAAGCTGATATAAATGTTTCACCGTCACTGAAAAATAGAAAAAGGACAAAGTTACATCCGTAAGTTTAATGGATGTCAACACAATAGAGGAAAAGCAAGCATAAAACCAATATTTAATATTTCAAAAAACATATAAAAACATTGATTTCTCAATCCTTGTCTAAATTGCTACATATGTGAAACTGAATGAAGAATGTTGAATAACTTCATTACATCATAATTTAAGAATCATATGAATCTAGCCAATGCATTGTACTATCGGATTGCAGCAATCCCATTTTCTAAACATTTTAAAGGTAAAAAATGACAGTATTCATTTTTGTTGACAATATACTGTGTTATTTAAAGGGTACTTTAAACAATTCGCCCATAGTAAAGAGACTAAACGTTGCAACTAGTATAGAGTGAAAAACAAAAAAGATAGTTATAGATGCATATAGAGTATGTTTGGAATAAAACATTTTTTATATTATTATTTTCTTTTACATTGCATAACAGTACAAACTTACTCCATGACCTAGTAGAGGAGTGCAAAACTGGCGGGCTAGGTAACGGGTCAAAATAGGTAACTCTTTACTGCGGGTTGAAATAGATCGGGTTGGCTTGACCCGTGAACATTTCTTTTCCATATTTACCGTAGTATTAGTATATGAAAAATATATGTTTAGAAAAATTATACTACTGAAACAAAAAACTAAATGCTTAAATGTCGTTTGTAAGCATTAAAAATATGTGGCAACTTTCAACCCATTTGACTCCAATCATTTTTTGCTAAGTTTTTTGATTTGACCCGTTTGAGATACGAAATTGTCTCTGCTCCTACTGCCAACGAACTCAGCTCGAGGTACGTAAACTTTTGGTTCGATGGATAACAATGTTATTAACCTTACATTATCTTATAGTTATAAAAGATGTTACAAATACCAACAATATTAAAAAAAAATTAAGAACAAGATAAAAGCAAGGAAGATGCATGTGCAATGTAACAAAGTAAAAGTAAAAAAACTTTAATAAAGTTAAAAGGTAAAAACTTAAAAGGTTCAAATCCTTATAAACAAGATACTAGTATACTAATACTGCATTTTGTAAAACGTAACACAAGTTTGAATAACGGATACTAGTAATTTAAAATTTAGGTATGAGTAGCGGATGTAAGTTTGTGTGTTATAGGAGTATGTACCAGATGACAACGGAAAAGCAGTAGCCAAATTGAGCTGGTAAATGGTGCAACAATTGGGTCATACTACAAAGTCAGAGATTGCGCGTTGACCTAATTAAGATGATAATCAGAATAACATGTATACTCTTCAAGTGTCTGTCAATATTTTCATTTTATCTTTTCAAGTAAATTCAACAATATTGTTTTCTTATATCCGTTTTGTATTGTTTATCTATAATGAGAAAATTACACCGATGGTCCTTTATGTTTACTTCAAATTTCACTGACAGTCCTTTACAAACTTTAATTACATTGATGGTCCTTTATTTTGAAACTTGTTACGCCAATAGTCCTTTAGACTAACGACCGTTAACTACTTCGTTAAAAGGACTATGTGTGGTATTTTTTATTCTTTTAATTTATTTTCCTTTGAATAAATTATAAATTATACAACTTAATATATATATATACATATATATATATATATATATCTATAACCCTTATTAAGCATTTAACACTCTCTTTCTTAATTCTTAAAAAGGGATATCGGAAATAACCATTTTATCCCTCCACTTTTCCCTTCACTTATTAATTATATTAATCATTCAATTAATATCATATTTCACATAATACATTTAAATATCTTCTTTCTTCTTTTATATCACAATATTGAATTTACAATTATAATAATTTAAACTATTATAAAAAATCACTTTTATTAAAGAAATATCAATTATAATTGCATTCAAATACCATTAAACATTTGTCTCTCAATATCAACATGTGAAATCCGCTTCCGTGCGCGGGATTCAATGCTAGTGTATACATTATGAGGTGCAAAGAAGATCATTTCATCTTCCTCATTCTAGTTATGAAATTTATCACCAAATCCGTTCTTTTTCTCTAATAAAACATCAACTTATATAGTCCACCCCTCAAATTCACTTAAACGTGCATTTGTGACTTAAAAATTGATGTAATGTGCAAAAATCATCTTCAGTCACAAATGTATGTTTAAGTGGATTTGGGTGGTGAACTATAGAACTTGATGTTTTAGTGTAGAAAAAGATCGGATTTTATGATGAATTTCATAAGTGAAATGAGGAAGATGAAACTGATGTTCTATGCACCTCATAATGTATCTAAATATATTTTAGATTGTATAATTTATGTTTTATTCAAAGGGAAATAAATTAAAAGAAAAAAATATATCATACATGATCCTTTTTAACAGAGTAGTTAACGATCGTCAGCCTAAAGGACTATTGGCGTAACAAGTTTCAAAATAAAGGACCATTGATGTAATTAAAGTTTGTAAAGGACTACCAGTGAAATTTGAAGCAAACATAAAGGACCATTAGTGTAATTTTCTCATCTATAATTAACACAATAACTTATATTTAAAAATAATTAAATCATCTATGTGGATACTGGGTCGTTCCCGGATCAAAAGTGGGCTTCGCAGTTCGGCCCACACACTTCAACTTGTACCAGGCCCATCTTGGTTTGCTTTTATTAAGTTTATTAAAATTAAATACTGAACAATTTTCATCGACAGCCCATACATATTATTAGAATATCAGTCTACTCCCCATTGATTATAGAATTCCCCCACAAGTTCCTTCCCAAGCTTATACAATTGACTCCCACAACTTCCTTTCAACTTTTGACATTAATCAGTCATATGGCAAAGAAGCTAAAACACATTTTAAACATAGAAAATAGTATGTGAGAATCTTATAACATTTCATATTAGGTATGAGTAGTTAAAAGTAATATGTATAGATAATGATTAATTGTTGATGACCCTCTAATTTGGAATCATAGTCGAGTTAGGTTACAATTAAGCTCTAAATATAAACTTCAAAGTTAAACATTGAACACGAGAGGTATGACCAACCTCAAACATACCTATACATATAGTGTACTTCTTAAGTTGTAAACTTTTAAGGAATCAATTTGTGGTCTCAAATATTTTCAGATATCGGACTTTTTAAAATAAATAAAGAAAAAATTATTCGTACGTATCATCCATACATCTAACTTGACGAATCTGTAAAAAAAAGGAATAAATTTTATAAATATCAATAAATTTGAAGAGCTGAAACTGTAATATTTTATCTAAAAAACAATTTCAACAACATCTAACATTTGTATAGTCGACTTTATACATATTATAATCTCAAAAATAAAAATCCAAAGTTTCAATCTCTTCCTCAACATCCACTATCATTAGTGAATTTCCCATCGTAGAATGTGGAGGTTCAATGTTTAAGTTGACTTCGCTTTTGTTCGGTGTATCCATCCATCCTACCATGTCGTCAACTTACAAACTCTACATCCTACAATGATTTTGTTGATAAAAAGGGTTGAATTATTGATATAGTTCTCATTCATACGATAACAATCACTCTTATTACCGAAATTAGTACTTATGTTTAAGATTAAAGTAACACTAAAAGATATGTTACAAGATCTTGTAACCTTACGGATTATGCTAACTTTTCTTTTTCTTTTGCAAAGCAAAGAGGAATTAAGGTGACTACACAAGGTAAAATACAATGACATACAAAATGCTACACAAAAACTTAAATTGCTATTGAAAATAGTAAAGACTTTTGAGTTACTAATTGATAAATACATATTGTATTTTCTACAATAGTTCAATATAAAAAAGAAAAGAAAAACAATTTAATTATTAATTTATTAATTATTAGAAGATATTTTCTTGATTGAAGTTGTTATTGTTATCTACATTTTGAAGAAAAATAAAATACACCAATGATAGTGTATAAAACCATATATATATATAGATATAGATATATACATATATAAAATAAAAATACTATCAACATCTTTAAATAAATTAAAACATTAGGTTTTAATTGGTTCAACAATTCAATATTTATTTGAAAAAATTACAATACAAAACATTTCTTAAAGCCCAAACGGTAAACCAAACACAAGAGGGAGAAAAGAAAAGAATAATTTTCAAACTACTCAAAATATCTTTTCTTCATCAAACGTCGCAACGGTTCCCCGTCGCGTAACGGCGGCGCGTCTTCTTTTCTCAATTTCCGACGTTTATACTTCCCGAAGCTCCACATCATCACTTAACCTCCAATGTCTTCACTTCTTTGTTACTAAAATACACTCTATTTTGCTCATTTTTATTCAATTGTTTTTTTATCTACTTCACGATAATCAGTAAACCCTAAGGTAAATTTGTTATGTATTTATTCGTACATTTCATTTCAGATGTTTAGTGATCGCATTATCGCTGATGCTATTTGAGATGTATTTATTGGTTAATGTTTCGGTTGATTGCTAGTATGATGCTTATTGCGACATGATATATTCGTTTCTGATTCCTAGGTTTTTGTTAAATGTCAGTTTCAGTTGTTGCTGTTTGAATTAGAGGTGTATTTTTTATTTAAATTCAATTTTAATTATTATTATTCTTTATTGCTATTTTCTATAGATATTAGCACCTTTGAATCTAAATTGTTTTAGGTTAGGTTCTGAGCATTTTCAAAATGTTGAAAATTTTGTAGGTAACTGAAAATGCACTTTTTAATTGTCCTTTTGTGGTTTTGATTAATTTTAAGGGAAATTGAAAAAAACTTTTTTTTTTTTTTTTTTTTTTTTTTTTTTTTTTTTTTATGGTTGGATAATTATATATATGAGAAGTGTTGCTTTTATTAGTATATATGCCTTTTTACTTAGTTTGAGCTTTCAGTTTCTCTATATGTGGAAGTGAAATGTTAGAGTAGTTTGAAGAAAATTGCACATGTGTCTGTTTTCTTGTCATAATTGGTGACTGTTTGGTTTTTGGTTTATCGTTTTCAGGTTATTTATCTTTTATTTTCATGTATGGTATGTGATTCGATGTGATGTGTGGGAGTTAGTTTGTTTGATGCTTGAGTTACTGTGTTTTAACTTGTTTTGAAGAATGATGAGAAATACTTGAGTTTCTTGTTGTTTTTTTTTGGGGGGGACGGTATGCTTGAGTTACTGTGTTTTAACTTGTTTTAGTCACTTGAATGTTCTTGTGTTCGACTGGATTTATAATATTACATCTGTGCTGAGTAAAAGAAAGGAGAAAAAAATAAATTGTGTGTGTTTTATTAAGGTCAAAATGACTATCACTTTGATTAGTTATTGCTATGGTTTTGTGAGAATTTCAGAAACGAATATATTTTGCATAGTTGATAGTAGCTTAGCCAGACTAAGTTCCATTTCAATTTGAAATCAGGGCCTTTATTCACCTGATGATTTGTTTGTTGCAGGATTGAATTATTTTTTCATGTCTTTTTGCTGGACTGATAAACTTTATTAAGCATATTACCATAGCACCCTGTGTATTATGGTTTTGAAGTTTGTTAAACTGTATCATGTGTTCTAATGATTGCGTTTATTGTTTCTGACAGAGTAACAAGCATACAAGATGATTGGATCCTTTCTTACCAGGGGGCTTGTGTATGTTGATTAAAAGCCTTGTCTTTTTTCAGTTGGGAGAAATATTTATTCACTTTCTTTAATGATAGAACTGCTTAATTACATGCAGGATGGTGTTTGGTTATGCATATCCAGCCTACGAGTGCTTCAAATCTGTGGAGAAGAATAAGCCTGATATTGAGCAACTTCGCTTTTGGTGCCAATATTGGTATTACTACATATATATAACTTTTGTCGAGGTGATAAATTTGTTAGCTTTGTGCTTAAAGCCTTATAATTGTTTTTCAGGATCTTAGTTGCTGTACTAACTGTTAGCGAACGGATTGGTGACACATTTATTTCATGGTAGGAACATAATATGGATAGCTAAAAATTCTTTCGCTTTGCCTTTTTTAAATTTTCTTTTCTGTTTTTCACTTGTGAAGGGTTCCAATGTACAGCGAAGCAAAGCTGGCCTTTTACATATACTTGTGGTATCCCAAAACAAAGGTAAAACTTCTCAGTTATATTTCTTCCAATCTTGAGCAGAGATGTTTATCTTAGCTGTTATGAGCTAATAATTGCAGGGAACAGCATATGTTTATGATTCCTTCTTTAGACCATACATTTCAAAGCATGAAACAGACATTGACCGTAATTTGTCAGAGCTGAGGACAATCGCTGCAGATGTTGCAATTTCATATTGGCAAAGAGCTGCAAGCTATGCTCAAACTAGAACTCTTGATATTATTCAATATGTTGCCTCACAATCAACACCGAAACCTCAACCTCAACCTCAGGTATTCTGAAATTACTTTAAGGCCAGGTATATGTTAAAGATGGATAGTTGAACTGTTAAAGAATCCATAACATACCTAATGGATTGAATTTTTAAGCTCTAACCATTGTTACTCACTTACTTGGCCGTCTTCTTAAATAACATTATACTTTCAAATGTGTCAAAAGATATTGCAGTCATACTTTATAAAATTTTGTCCATTTTTGCTACGTAAAATGTTTTTCTCATAGTT
This sequence comes from Logfia minima, assembly GCA_963921325.1. Classification (NCBI taxonomy): domain Eukaryota; kingdom Viridiplantae; phylum Streptophyta; class Magnoliopsida; order Asterales; family Asteraceae; genus Logfia; species Logfia minima. The sequence goes on from OY992773.1 coordinate 7,958,545, forward strand.
ATAAAAGATCAATCATGGTGCTCATAATCTTTAGCACCGAGAATTGACTCTGATTGAATTCCTTGACACTACAGCCAAAACAACCTGCCAAAGGCCGTCAGCCCGTACCTAGCCTCAAGAAACAAAATGCAGCCCATGAGGACACCAAGGAGCCGCCGTCTCCTGCTGCCAGCTCATCTTCATCATCATCGTCATCAAGTTCCAGTTCTCATGAAATGTACCAATCAGAGGCAGAAGGCCCTACACAAGTGCCTCCAAAGCCAACTATCTTGAAAGCACAAAAAGCAAGCTCAATACGAAACCTAGTTGAGACTGCAAAACTTGCCACTACTGAAACAGTGACGACACAGATTGAGCGTTCGTCATCTTTAAATGTAAATCCTACTCCAGCACCTAAAGAAACCATCATGGAAGAGCCTGTTCGGGTTACACGTGCTAGGCTGAGGAAAGCTAGCTCGATTCAGTAAACATGGGAGATTAAATAATTAACCAAGTGTGGTTCACTGAATGGCAATAACTAGTCCTCACTTACGTATATTGGTTCGCAAAATGCTTGTATATTGGCAGTTGAGTTGGACCGATGGATACTGAAATATTGATGTTATAACTGTTGTTTCTTTATTTGTCGTTAAGCGTTCAGCCTATAAATGTGTTTTGCACCCTATATATTTTACATGTTAAACAAAAATAAACAGTGCTAGCAAAACTGGGTAGGTCAACGCGTTGAAACTGTTCGATCCATCAATCAAATTAGCAATACAATTGTAACACTTTAAAATATATGCCAAGTCCACTAACCATTCCTATAAAGAACACTTTTTGTTCCCACACATAAAAAAGCATTTTTCATGATCTAAGCAGGGTTGGACTTGTGTGGATTTAACAAAAAGATAATAAAAAGAAGTAGCATGATTATGGCATACAACATTAAATTGTATTATACAAATACTTGTTTACATTTTATTGTATTGGAGTAAGTAGAAACTCCAATTAAAAACAAAAACAATTATCGTAAGCTCTCAACCACAACACTCTCTATAGACTAGTAAAAGTCACCCAAACACAACCTTGCAATCCAAACATCATTCTCATGGCATACAATTCTACTTCAAGACCAGAAGCTTGGGAAGATAACCATCATCGAAAACCAAAGCAGAAACGATCATCATTATGGCGTAAGATTACAAACGTATTTGGTTGCAAAAAGATTGAACGTTTAGAAGTTGAAGACCCCATGAAGACACCAACACGTTATATGAAACTAGGGGTTAATTCCAACTCGTCTCTTTCTCCATCACCGTTACTGCTGCATCCATCGTTACGATCTCCAATCAGACGTCGTTATGGGTAAAGAAAAAAACTGTCATAAACTTTGATTGTATTTGTCTGTTTTGTTTTTGTTTCGATGACAATCAAGCTATTGTTGATAACCAAAATGAAAGTAAACAATGTTTTCTACATAATATGTACTACGATATGATATGAGTATTTGATGTTTACTGATAAATTAAAATTGTTCCGGCATACCGGTTTATGGGGCACACAAATACCAATGTATAAATTGAATTAAGAGTTCATAGGGCACATATTACTAGAATCTTTACATAATTGGTCCCATTGAATTAACATGTTACATGATATATCTTTTTAACGTTAGAAGCTACTAGTTAAGTAGTTACTAATGAATAATGATTCAATATGCAAATAGTATTAGATTCGATATTTCGATATTTAATGGAGTATTATCAATTATGATTAAAGAGAAAAGTGTGTTTGATTATCTCATTTGTAAGAAATGCATCAATCTACAAAAAGTGATTCTTTCTCATGAGTTGATGTAAGAGGTGTACTTTTATAACCATATTAAAACTATATTTTCAACATATTTTTATATTATATTAGTAGTTTTTAAGGTTCTCTTGTCTGATAGTTTGGTAAATACTCGTAGAAAGTTATGCAACAATATTATATCTTGGGTTGACTAGTCAAAGGTCAATAAAATTGGAAAAGGCCCTTAGAACTTACCATTACTAATTGAGGAGTAAATTATATAATTCGTCGGATCTTTTCATGATTTCTTCACTTTTCATCTCTATTTTTTAAATAGTATTTGAATTGTCTAATTTTTAAAACTTTTATTCATCGATAATCCTAAATCGTCTCTGTGCTTTCGCAATTTCTCCACCGTTCACCCCGTGGTGGGCTTGTTGTGCAACTAACTCACGACTAGGCTTCTTGTGTTGTGAGCTCTTGGTGGGCCGTGTCATGATGACGACAACAACATTGTAAATGATATAATTGTTAATCTCAATTAGTAAGTTATGAGTTAGGATTAAAAGTACTTTTTGCACAAGCTCATTATTTATAATCAAATGGTGTAGATGTGATGTTGGTATGACAGAATTTTATGGGCACAACTCAATTTTGACTACAAATGCTCTTATAGTTTGACTGTATTCGAGAACCACCTCGATTATTTATAAACTGTTTTGTCATATCAACCTATATATGCTTAGACTTAACCCTGAAACAATGTATTCTAAAAGAAATATTAAACTGAACATTGCATGAGTAGGTGTGGTTCATGGGAAATGATCGTGTCAGATTCCAAAGATTTCGAGTTAAAATTATCCGTCAAAACAACCTTTTTATCAAATATCTTTCACATATGCCTACTCTTAATGCATGTGTTCGTATTAGATATTGAAACATACGTTTACTCATTTTCTCCGAAATACTCGTTTGTATGCCTCGAAATGTGTAACATAGTGCTAGATAGTTTTTGGTATGAAGGTAATATATGCCCAATGTATTACGTTACATTTATTAATATTCATTGATCATTCAATAGCCTCATCTATCATCATATCTACCATAATGTCACGATAGGCAGGATAGCTTTCTATCATTTTATCCATTTAGTTTAATTGGCTTTTGTGTAATTTTCTAGTTTTTTTAACTTTAAGGAGAGTCATCATTCATTTTGATGGTAGTTGCTAGTCGTCAAAGTCTTTCCTTTCGAACTTAGTTTATTAAGGCCACTTAGACGCTCGTTGATCAATTGTAATATTTTCTTCAATATTATTAAAGTTTATAATATATATCTTGTTTTTTCACACGCACACAAGAAAAAGAAAATCTACTATATAATGTCAACCAATTTTGAGATCCCCTATCATTTATATCCGCTCTGATATTTTTATATAAGACTTGATTTGATATGCACAACTCTAAATGCACACTAGCTATAATTATAGATATATATAACGATTTAGTATGTATATTGATGTTGATTAAGTAAAGATATGGTGTAAACGTTAATTTCTGTAGTGTATAAATTAATATTCTTTTTACATCGGTGGAATTGTATCAAAATGATGTATAAATTCTGAATTAAAAGTTACTAAAAACAAATTTAAGCGTTGCTATTGTAAAATCATGCAAAACGGGAAGCATTAAACTATAATTTAACACATACGTTATATACGATTTCACAAATATATGCACTTACATATCTCAACTAAAGCATTGGTTGACTCTCTCGTACCTTTAAATCAAATACCCTTCTGAAAATTAATAGTCACACAGTTTGTATGAAATTGTTCATTATGTAATATTTGTATAAATTATTGAAGTATAAATATGATGGTGCATCTAATTAAAACGTGTGTCGTAATGTTTAGTTAAATAGTTATAAAATAACTTGAGTTAAATGAAGCTCAAATGCATATGACTATAAAAAAAAGCTTAACAAAAAATTGTCATTCTGCAATAATGAAAATAAAAAAACTAATAAGGACTAATATTGACAATTTAAAAAATTAAAATGATCTAAAATGCTTGTACGATCCTACACATACTACAATCATTTCATGATCAGTTACAAATGTGATGCTTTATTACACAATAATAATTGTAATATTTAATATCATTAATAAATAGAAGAAAATGAAAGGATGTGAAACCATTCCACTATCCCATATCATTCAAACTGATAAATGCAACAATATTAATGGGTGTTAAACAGTTAACATAACTTATATATTAAAGATGTAAAACTTCATTAATAGCATGTAAACTTTCATTAATATCATAGGACTAAATCTTTTAGTATATAAGGATATTTATTTTTTATTTTTATTTATTAATTATATTTTTAATGTAGTAGATAACTTGAGATCAGTAAAGATCTTCAACAAACAACCTCTACTAACCATCAAAAACCACCGCTAAGAAGCCACCCTCACCCACCAACAATTAACCAGCACCATGACAACAATATGTTAATACATCTACCACCGAATAGAAGATAATTCCCCTAAATTAAAACCCCATGAATATTAAACATAATACATAAAAGATCTAGACAAAAAATTGTAACAGATCTAAACGAAAATCAAATCATAATAAAGTGAACATTCTTAAAAATCGTTCAAAACACACACTAAAACGGTTTTGTAAATAAACATCCTAACCGATCTATAAACAAAAAGGAAGAAGTAAAGTCCGATATGAGAGAGAGATAGGTGTGAAACGTGTACGGTTGGTAGTGGAGTTGTAGTTGATGGTAGGAACCTAAGACGGAGATTTCTAATTTAGGGATGAAGATGTAGATAGCCATGTTCTGAAGTCATGGAGCAGTGGTTAATAGGTTATACTGATGTGGTTTATGGGAAAGAAAGCAAACGAAAGGGTGATGAAAAACCAAAGAGATTCATAATTTAATTTAGATTCGGTGGCAGAGCCAAAACTTTGGTGGCATAAATTTTTGGATCTAGAATTTGTGGTTTACAACTTAGTACACACTTGGGTTGATTTTCACTTAATTAATTCAATACTGTCACTAATAAAATGTCCAAAAAAAATTACACTATCCAATTCAAACTTGTGTCGTGAAATATCAATAGTCATCAAGTAAATCCGTCCCTATTTAAACCATCAACAATGGTAAGTTTGTACTGAAGTCCATGATCACTCATGGACATGAGTTGGCAGTTTATATTATTACTCGGTAAAGTTGATGGAAACAAATTGATGCAAAGTTCATATGCATGGACTGAAGAGAGAGAACATGATGTGGGTCTATTAGAGCATACGGAGTGGGGAGGAACGCGTACGTTCCCTGACCGGAATGTCGTCGGGAACGCCGTTCCCCCACTCCCGGACAACATTCCGGGTGGTATTCCGGCGGCAACGTCCTCCTACAAACGCTGGGTTCCCGTTTTTTCTTTTCTTTTTTCCTTGTTTTCTTTTTGGTTTTCTTCTTTCTTTTATTTATTTTGCATGTTTTTTTTCTTGAAGAACGAATGACAAAATTAAAGAATATAAAGAATGAAAAAGATGAAGATTAACAGATGGCGGTGGTGAATTGTGAGCCGTGCAAGAAATATGAGATAAATTGATTTGGGCTAAATTAACCCTAGGAATGTATATGGGCTTTTTCGGGGCCCAACTAACATCAACAACTAGCAAGACCATCTTGCTTTCTAGATATAGGAATTGTGATTTAATTTAATTAAAATTAAAAGTAATTTGTATAATAAATCTTTTATTAATATATACTGAACCTTTTCTTAAAAAAATTTATGACTTATAATTTTTCTTTCTATTTTCAATGAAATGATTTCTTTTATTATTTATTTCAATTCATTAAATAACTTATTTCTTATGAAGTTATTTATTTTATTTAAATTAATTTGTTATTTATATCTATTTATTACATTATTTTTATTTTATAATAAATAAAAAAGTCAAAAATAAATTCCTGAACATTGTTACTGAACATTGTGACGAGGAGGTGACCACTCCTTGTGCTCTTACAAATTTGTTTGTGATTTCTTTCAATAAATTTGTATGCCTACTCTTATCACACTAAAAATTAGTATTATACGAAAATATATTTTATTTTTATAAACAATTATATATACAAAATAAAAATAAAAAGTAGCTACCACTCAAAGTGGTAATCACTATTTTAACATAACTATTTTGTCAACCATTATAAGAGTCGAGTAGCTAATCAATTTGATCATTAATCATTTTTTTCACATATTTGTCACTTTTTCAAGAATTACCGTTGAATAGTTTTAACAAAAGTTAAAATACTTTTAAGGATGCCTTTTTTTTCCTTATTAATTTCTGCTAGAACACTAAAGCAAACTAAATAAATTACTGTATTTCACGAAGGTAACCAGTAGTTCTATAAGCGAAGCAAATATTTTAAACGGTCTGTACACTATAAGTATGAAATTTAAAAATAAAAAGGGAGTTGTAAAAATTTATAGGAGGGAAGATATAAGTGAATAAATATAAATATTAAATAATACAATAAAAAGATAAGTGGGATTTAATTATGAACCTGTAAAAGTTTTTTTGAAGTAAAGATATAAGTGTATAAAATTGATAGTTTATAAAAAGCTGATGTGATATGATGTGTTATTTTGTGAACGCACCAAATTAAAGTCCATAGTACTACAAATGCTCTTATTGTTATCAATATTAATCCAGATAGAATTTTTTACGTATCATCGTTCTAGCTCAACTTATTTTTACACCTCATTTACCCATGCCCCAAAGAGCATGTGGATTGCATGGATAAAAAGTAAGTTTTTACTACTGTCATGTTATGTCACATCACGTTTTTATAAACTATTGCATTTTATAAATTTACATATTTACTCTATAACCCTCTTCAAGTTCATAACTGAGTCCCATGATTTTTATTATTATCATTATTTAATAATTATGAACTATTTTTTATTTCTTATGGATGGTGAAAGAGCATAAAAAATGAGTGTTCATAACTTAAGTTTATGGTTAGGTGGAACATTTTGCATGGATTTTTCTATTACTTTGAATAAATTTATGGATGTCTATGAAAGAAATAAGTTATAAAGTTCATCCTCGTAAACTAAAACATGCTTATATAGTAAAAAGAATATAACTGTCAATAAAAAGCTAATGTGACATGATATAGTAGTGACATAGACTAATTCTTCATCAATACATTACAAATGCTATAGCCTATAGGTATAATATACTATTAAATTTTTCAGTTCTTTTACGTGTGAGAATTTTACACGCCTGCAATAATAAAAATTGAATTTTATGTTATCCTTTAGGCATTTTGTTCTAGTTTTAAAGTCTTCTCTTGTCTAATAATTTTGATAAGGTAGCATAGTTATCCAACAATATTGTATCTTGGGTTGACTAGTCAAAGATCAATAAAACTGGAAAAGACGCCAAAAACTTGACATTATTAGTTGAGATGGTACACTATTAGAATTACAGCAAAAAAAGATACAGTATATAAGTAACTTTTTATGAACCAAATGTGCATAATATACTTACTATTTCCATAACGATATATCTACTACAAATTAGTGCAGTAGCAAGATTTAAGAAGCTAAAATGAAAGGAATTGGAGCATAAATAAAAGGAAGTAGTAATTATTGGTTCAACTATAAATGATTATGTTTTAGTCGCCCCGTGGCTTGTTATTCAACTCGAAAACATAATTTCTTATAGAAAATATCTTTAGTCTTCTCTTTTTCTTATTTATGCTCCAATTCCTTAATAATGAGCAGCATTAAAATATTTATATCTGGTTCAACTCGCAGGCTATGGGCTTTGCGAGTTGACTCAACTCGCAGCCCATGGGCCTGCGAGTCCAGATGGACTGCGAGCCCACATCTCAGCTCGCAAGTAGGTCCTGCGAACTGAGAAAGCTGCGAGCCCAAAACTCAACTCGCAGAGGAAAGCTGCGAGTCCAGTTTGAGCTGCGAACTGAGATCTCATCTCGCAGGATATTTGACCTGCGAGTTGACTTCTCAATTCTCGATTCTGACTTTAACTTGAAATCGTTAATTGTCTAATAACATTTAACAAATAATAATAGCAAGTTAATATCATATATTTACGAGTCTAAACCAATTTTACAAGTTTGACAATAAATACACCATTCCTATTACAAGCTAGATCTGTTGTCACAATAACATGTCCCAACAAGTTTTAGGACGGCAGTTTCCATCGGAAATCCGTTGAAAAATACCATTACCGACAGATTTTCGACGGACACATTTTCCGATAGATTTACGATGGATTTTGTTTTCGACAGTCCTGACTTCCAAGGGAATTCCGATAGATTTCCGACGGATTTCCGATGACTACTTTATGGCGGATTACCGACGCGCTTTTCGATAGATTTCGGCAACTTTTTTCCGACGGTTTTCCTACTTATTTAATTTGGGGTCGATTTTGCGACGACCATTTTTCGTCGCAAATTCCTCACAAAGCAGTTTTCCCCATTTTAATGCTACTGTAATTATTGCAATTTTTCAGCTTTTCTACGACGTACATAACAATATAAATACATCAAAAACGATATAAAAAGGTGTAAAGATGTATCAAACATCCTAAATTTTTCATACATAGCTACAAACATGTTTTGCCACATTCAAAAGCCTATAGCAAGTTCTACAAAATACATCCATAAACATGTTCAAATAGTAAGTCTTACAACATACTTCGCAAACAATTCAAATAGCAAGTTCAAGTAATTAAAGTTTAATTACTTCCCGGAAAGTTTGGTATGTACTTCACCAAATTATCAATCTTCTCGGATAATTCTTTCCTAACCCCTTCTGCAAGGGCTTTACTATCATCGACTTGTTTTTAAAGTCGCTCATCGCGCTCTTTCATCTCTCGTTGACTGATGTAATGTAAAAAGTCACGTTTTTACGTACAATATTTAACCCATATCAGACTTAGGATAAAATAAAACACACTAATATTGTCATTATCAAGCATATTTTGTTAACTCGGTCAAAACTTAATCAATATTTCGAAAGATGGTAAAAAGGGACGAAAAACGTGTTAAAAAGGACATAAATTAAGCACACGTTCATTTTATCGTAAAATCCAAATTAGAAGATGAAATTTATCTTAAAATGTTAATCAGGAGATTACGAGAACGTGGACGTAAGAATCACTTAAAACGGATCAAGAAAGAAGAAGTTGCAAAACGAAGAAACCACATTACAATCTCGCACTCAAGACTCACGACCTAGCACCATATGGCCAAGGGGAGAAGGTATACGGCCATGGTGACCATATACGCCCTCTAGAGTGACCGTATGCCCTCACGATGGGCGTATACGCCCTCCTGCATTGGAGGTATTCCTCATTTTGGGTGATTTTCACTCACTATTTGGTCTTGTGCATACCCCCAAGGTCCAAGCGGTGTCAATGTAGGGTGTTAAGGTTTACCTTAAAGATTCAATCTTTATACGACACCCCTATATGGGTGGTGAGCACATTGGGTGTATTTTGAGGGTGCTTACGCATATAAATACCCCCCTCCAGCAACCTCCTCAACACAATATACACCTTCACACATTCATTCATTCATTACACACACACTTCTCTTTCTAGTTTCTCTCTCTAGAAACTAGCTTTGTAAATATTAGTTAGTTAGTTAGTGGTAATTAAGCTAGATTAGAGGAGCTACTAATTGTAATCAAGGATTTGTGGTGTTCAAATTTTAATTTAAGATTGCAAAGTTCTCGATAATACGCTACTTATTTCTAGGTGATATCTATTCTCTCATACTTTATAAAATATTTATTTTGCATGTTTATCTTGTATGCGGTTTATTTGTTGCCATGATTAGTGCGTAGTCTATTATTGTGATTGTCGAAATGTAGATAACTAGATGGATGATGTTTAATTAATCTTTTAATTATATAATTAGGAATTGTTTTGCTATGTATCTGGTTAGACTCATCATGCACTAGATCTAATTTATGGATTACCCTTTCCATTTTTTCACATGGCTATCACTTAGTTGTTAGGAATTGATCAAGCCTAATTACAGTAGGTAGTTATCCGTGTATTGTATTAAACAACGTAACTACTATAATTCGGCTAAGTACCTGGTATAGCAATGGAACCACCACCGCGTGCAGTACAATTGTGGAAGCCCGGGAAAAGCCGTTGGTATCTTATTTTGTAACATACCTAGAAGTCGCCCCTAGACATTGTCTGAACGCGAAAGCTATGAATATACCGGTAAACGTTAGATTCATCGTAAGTAGGTTTAGGGATGAACAAATGATTGCAAAGGAGGGTCTAGCCCATGACATAAGTAGTTGAGCTTTTAAACGTTTTAAATGGAGTTTAGAAATGAAAGCCAAGATTCATCAGTAGTTTCAGATGTTTAAACCGCTAAACTCTACATAACTGTCAGTTTAACGTATATCGCAAACAATTATTACATAACCTAATAAAATCAAGTAGACTTAGGTGTTAAGAAATGTCAGATATTATAAATAGTCTGTTACCTTATTCATGCACCCAGGATATCTATCCAAGATGGGTCATTGGTCCTCATCGGACAGTGTTGGGGGTCGAACGACCTGATCTGATCAGACACATGATAGCCTAGTACTCAGTGACATAAAGATTTAGGTTCTAGACTAGATTTGTAGGGTGCTCATGTTTACACCGACAGTTTATCTGATATATATTTAGGAATGTCCCTAATTATCTTTATAATGAACATCATACAGAAAACCTAATTGTCGAAGTTTCAACAATCACACTCTATCTATCAGATTTACCAATCAGTAGTTTCGAATTTACTTTTATCCAAATAGTTTAATTAAAAATCAAAACATACCAAATCTACCTACCTTACACAACCCCATCCTAATATAGGACCTATCCTATATATAACCTTCACTTCAATTCGTGACGATCGTTGAACGATCTCGAGTTATACTTGCGGCTTACTCACCCAATGTAGTAGGTAATACATATAGTTTGAGCCCCAGCTATTATAAAATTATTAAAACCCACTGATTGCGCTCCCTTCGGTTAGCGTACATCCCGACAACGCCTTGTCACGATTGACCGTTGGAGCCACATTATTGACTATCACGGAGTTGTGCTAAAAGTCACTCCTCACGCTCTTGCATCTCCTCCCTTTCTTTTAGCATCTCCTCCCTCTCTTTAAGCATCACTTCCCTTTCTTTTTCACGTTGCTCCTCTATTTCATATATCTTTTGTGTTAGCTTTTGCACCTACAAATAGTAACCACTTGTTCATAAATATATATCTTGGTCGCATACAACCTATTACAAATCATTAAAAGTATGTATGATTACAAAAACATAATCATAACAAGTGATAAGCCTACTTTAACAGTTGAATTTGGCACCTTTACATTCGTAATAAGTCAAGGCAAACAAGGAATGTATGTAAATAGGAATGAAGGTAATTAACAAAAAGCTAAGTAGAAAAACATACCTTATTACACTATATCTAGATAACAGCTTTCTATGTCCTTATGCTTTCATTCTAATGCACGCACAATTAAATCTAAATTTCTCATATCAAAAGACCATTGTATGATATTTTCTACTTAAATGTTCAACTAATTTTCTATGTACATACATACCATCGGAAACACACTAGCACTAAGACTCGACCCTTGAACTTACAGAAACATCCCTAACCCACCACTTAATTGCATTCAGATTGGTACTAATTATCACAATGTTTCATACAGATTGTAATGAATTATAAGAAAGAATGTATATATATACTTACAAGGAAGAGTAAACGTACCTCGTTTGGCTAATGCATCGCACATGAGCTACCAGTGCTCGGTGTATAGGGTATTCCTGTGAGCACATATCATGGATTTGAAGATGGACGAGACCCGTATGCTCTTCCTTTATTCATCTTTCCAGCAGCCTCCTGCCACAAGATTTGATCATGCTTTGGGTGAGCTTCAACGTTTGGGCCATACTTCTCCAACAAACATCCCGTAAACTTTTCATATCATGTATGTTTAGAAATTTGTATATTAGCAACTAGACATTAAATAATAAAATTCTTAAAGCATAGCTAATCATAAGAGCATGAAACTGCACATACATAAGTTATACGCAATCTTTCATCAACAAACTCCGGTTCCACATCGTTGACCCCCGTCCCTTTCCTGATATGATTGTTTTTAAAAACTTCCGAAGATAGTTGTGGGCCACCCATCTTTTCTTCCTATAAAAGTTGTATGAAGAGTTAGACATATAAAATTTACATAAAAACAAATTACTCACAACAGTATAGAGTTAATGAATAATACAAATAATTGACGTTTCCTGATATAGCCTCCTGAGCCTGCAGTATGAAAGCCACCTCGAGCTTTACCCCTATTTGCTTTGTTGACAATAGAAAGCTTCTTCTACGACTCGTTATTCCATTTTTTAACAAGTGTCTTCCAAAATTCTTGTTTTATCCATGATGGCTTACGAGGAATGGTCCACCTTAAATTATCCATAACTTCCTCAGTTGAGACACCTTTACATGCGCATGCCTTATCAATTGCTCGGCTACATTCAGTACTCAAAGTATCAGACAATCGTTTTCCATTAACTTCATTCTAGATATGCTTGACAGCACTATCAATCAGGGGATCCCATTGAAATTGACCGTGCACATAAATCAGTTAATTACCTTAATCCATTACATAATAACACATTTTAACTTAACTTCTTAACTAATAAATAGTATGTAGCCAACCTTAAATTCAGCAAACAACCGGTCCTGATGCTCAATCGGGACATCAGTCCAATTTATCCAAGGTCCAGCAAACATAACCTTCGGGTTTTTAGTGATTGAGGTAATGGCCTCATGATTAGTAAAACTGCATAATGGATACAATTTCATAATATTAACATACTAAGTCTTTACAAGTTAGATTACACGGGTTTTGAATTGTTTCAAGTTTGATTTATATACTTACCGCGAATTATCATGTGTAACAGAAGTCCACAACTTATGTGATAGATTTGTAGGAATTGCGCCTGAAGAATTTGAACCATGATGTGTCACGGATGTTGGTTAACCAATCTCGTGCTCATGCTCATCATCAGTAGTGTCGTGGGTTTGTAATCTCTCATCCTCCTCTGCATGCTCATAATCAGCAGTGTCATCACTAAGCCCATGCCCACTGCTACCACCTCGAAGAACTCTACCACCGCAACCCCAAATTCTAGCCAAACTACATCTTGACATACTATATGCAAAAATAGCAAAAATGAAGCTACATCAATCAATAAATACCAACAATCATAAAAATAAAATTAGTTATAAATGATATAAACATACATAATTATCAATAGATTCAGTAGTGTTACAACATAGTAGTGTTGCAATATACACTTATTATAGATAGTTAAAAATAAAGTACAAACAAAGAGCAAATTCCCACATTACAAGAGGTAAATGAGAATTCCTCATAAGACAATCAAAATAACGAAAATTGAAATAGATATGCGTCAAACATCTAGACCATAAACAATGACCAAAACTGCAGCAGAATTCTAGAAACATAAACAATACAGTAGAAGAATTTATCCAATTATTCTGAAAAATGATGAGATAAGAGGTCTACATCCTCATCTGAGTCTGCAAGTGCATCCACATATCAATAATCTTCTTCATTTTCACCATCATCATTGGTATTTTTTCCTAGATTATTTGTTGTTGGCACAATTTCTTCCACTTCTCCTTGTATAAGATTAACAAGGTCAACATCCTCGTTTGTAATTGTACATATTATCCTCTCATTCTCCTGATAAAAAGGTTCTCCATCCACATCATCATCATCATCGACCACTTCTCCTTCTAGTTGATAAATTCCCCTTGGATTCGTCTTGGCAACAGGGGACCAATCTCTTAACTCTCTTGTCATTGAAGGATATGGAATATAACACACTTGTCCTGCTTGTGATGCTAGAATAAACGGTTTACCGATACTCCCTTAGACTTAGTTTTGACGTCAACCAAATTATGATTATGATCGACCCTTACCCCTTGAGTGTGGTCGAACCAATGACATTTGAACAACACAACAACACAATTTTTTGATAGACTATGATATTCAATCTCTAGGATATCTTCTAAGAATCAATAGTAGTTTATTTCATCTTGGTCATAACAAGCACCTTTCAGACATACACCACTATTTTGTGTGACCCGCCCATTACAATGTGTAACGGTATGGAACTTGTAACCATTAATAAAATAACCATCATGAGATATACATGTGTTTTGCAGTCCGTATGCTAAAACGTTCAATCGTTTATTGGTTCCATTTTGGGATTGTGTAACCTACAATCACAATATTCTATGTTATGTTTATAAAGTTGGTTTAGTATTCTTTAGATGTTATGCTTACTTTAATTTTGAACTATTTTGCAAATAATTGCTCTCTTCTCTTATCAAGGTCTCCAGCTTCAAGATCGAGTTCCCTTTTGCTAATCCACTCATCAAACTTAAAACTGGATCCGTGAACCTCTTGCGTGTTAGCAAAATATAATTATGAGCCTTACGCCACACAATTTCGGTCAAAAATTTACTTTTCCTACCCTTATCATATAATCTTCGAGACAGAACTTTGAATATGCTTAATTGAGAGTCAGGGGCCAAAGAAGTAGGAACTTCAGGGGCGAAATCCCGAGGTTCACGATTCAGTTGTGTTTGTATTGTTGGCTTGATATGTAAGGAGCAATATGTAGATAGTTCATTTACAAGATACGACTCAACAATAGACCCCTCAACCCTGCTTTATTTCTGACCGTTCTTTTCAATTTGTCTAACTTCCTGGAAATATGTTAGAAACTAAAGACAGTAGCATATTTATAGTTATTTTGATCATCTTAATGGTATAAGAAAATAGGTAATAACCTCTCACACAAATACATCCATTTGTATTGAACCGGTCCATCGAGAATAGCTTCCCGCGTCAAATGGATAACAAGGTGCTCCATTGAGTCGAAGAAACGGGGTAGGAAGACTTTTTCCAACTTGCAAATGGTTACAATAATACTCTTTTCCATTTTTTGCAAGTCCTCAATGTGTAATACCCTTGAGCATATTGCACGAAAGAATGTGCACAACTCTAATATTGAATCCCATATTGCATCAGAATAAACTCTCTTAAGGCAATTGGTAGCAATCGTTGCATAAACATATGACATTCATGACTTTTAAAGCTATAAAAGACACAATCATCAGCGTTAACACATCCCCTTATATTTGAAGCATAACCATTCAGGAATTTAACCTTCTTCAACCATTCACACACTTTCTTTAGTTGGTCTTTGGTTAGCGTATATGATGTTTTTGGTTTCATAACTTTATCATTTTTTCCAAAAGAAAGATGCAAACTCCATCAATTGCAATACTCTTCAATATCCTTCCTTGCCTTGATATTGTCTTTTGACTCGGGAGTGTCCATGACTGTTTGAAAAACATTCTCAAAAACATTCTTCTCTATGTGCATCACATCAAGATTGTATCGAATTAACAAAGTCTACCAATATCGGAGCTCCCAAAAGATGCTTTTCTTTACCCAATTGTGGGTTTTGCTCAAACCGGGGAGTTTTAAATTGTTTGGTGAGTATGGAAGACCTTCGTAAATAGTTGGAAAGTCTATGATTTGGTCCAGAATGTCTTCACACGTTAATTCTGGTGGTATAGTAGATCATGTTCGAGAAATGCCTTTCTTGGATCCAATGATAGTTAACCAACATGGTTTGCCTCCAACGATTAACTGAAACGAATGTCTAGTACCCAAGCAATATAGGCATGCTAATCTACCATGTGTGCTCCAACCTGATAACATTGCGTATGCGGGGAAGTCACTAACTGTCCACAAAAGCATAACTCGCATTGTAAAATTTTGTTTACGATAAGCATCATAAAATTCAATACCATCATGCCATAACCTTTCAGTTCATCTATTAACAGTTAAAGAAACACATGCAAGTTTTGGCTCTTTCTGCCGGGAATAACCAAGCAAAGTTTAACATACGAGTCTTTTAAGCACATCCAAGGAGTATAGATTGTTAAAAAAATGAGCCATAAAGAATAAGGATTAGAATTTGAATTATTAGGGCTGAAACCGTAAGTGCATAGCCCAAGGCGAACATTTCAATTCTCTTCCGCGAAGGATGTGACATGCTTCCAAGCCTTGCCATCTCGTCGATGTAACATGCTACCCTCCTTTGTTTTATGATCAGAGTGCCAAGTCATCTCTTTGGCCGTCTGTTCTGACATACACAACCTTTTAGGTCTTTCCCCAATAGTCATGTAAGTCAATACCAAGTAAGGGACATTGCTTCTTTCGTAACGAGGTTCGTGACAGTATCGACAGTTGGTTAATGATGAATCTTCTTCCTTATAAAATATCATGCAATGATTCTTGCAAGCATCAAACCTCTTTGCTGGGAGACTAAGTTTCTTTAAAACTATTTTAGTGTTGTAGAAGATTGGTGGCAAGTTATTACTGACAGGTAGTATGCTTTTAAATATGGGAAGTATGTGATTAAAGGTGGATTTGGGTACATTGAAATCTGACTTCCAATTCATCAAGCTCGTGGCAGCTTGTAATGTTGATCAATCTTCACACCCATTATACAAAGGTTGTTTCTAAGTTTCTAACATGTCATAAAATTCCTTTGTTTGGAATTTGGAGCATGTTGCATCGACGTAGCTGATTGAAAACTAGTTGCATGAATGTTTTCCCGCACCATTCGGGTCATACCATCATCATGTTGATCGTCAACTTCCATTGGATTAGAACATTCTCCTATCTCTTCGATTTTCAATTCACCGTGTTGAACCTATCTTCTATAATTTGGCATAAAGCCCTTTCAAAGCAAGTGATGCCTAACATCATTTCTTGATCTATATGGAGTATTTTTATATTTTTTTACAAGGACATTTGATTTGCAGTACTATTTTTCCACTTGGTGTTTCTTTTCTATCAACAAATGTTTCATTCAAATAGGCAAAATCTAAGTACTTGTCCACTCTTTCACATTAATCCATACAAAGAAAATTACGACTACTGTCATCTGATACATCCACTCTTGGGCACTACTTGACAACCTAATTTATCTAGGTCAAAATCAGCCTCCTAGAAGTAAAATGCACACATAAATAGTCAAAATAATAGTCATAATCAAACCTAAAGCTTCAAAATCAGCCCCTTGAAAGCAACAATTCACAAATAAATAGTCAAAATCAACCTCTAAATAACTGTTTTTATATTCATGAATATCATGTTTTAACAGTAAAGATCAATTTTTTAAAAACCGGTTATTTAGCCGGACCGGTTAGATTTTGACTTTTGTTGACTTTTTGACGTTTTTTGACTTTTTATTATTTTTTTTCGAAATTGATTCAGGTTTAATGTTTAGTTACACTTCATAATGACTCTAAATTTTACGAATTTGAAATTGAAATTTTCTATAGCAAGTTATGAGAGTTCAAAGTGTGTTTAAAAGTCAAAAAATCATAAAATGTCAAAATTGAAGGTCAAGGTTGAATTTTGGAAATTTTTTAGGACAAACCACCTTTGGCAGGTTGCCAACGAATAGATCTTGAAAATATACACAAATTCAAAAAAAAAGGTGACTTAATCGGAATTATGAGTGAAAATATGTGACACTTCAAAGTTTACAAAATGGGAATAGTTACGGGTAACAAGGCTGATTTTCATTTTGAGTAGTTTTACTTACAATAACCTAAATAAGCATTTAGATATTCAGGACATTAATATTCACAGCTTGTTGCTTTTGTTTTACCATCATATTCAAGTCAACACAAGGCATCAACAATCACAGTAGCTAAACAAAAACATAAGATATGTGCATATATATGAGTATGTACATATGTACCCAGTTTCGAGATGAAAACAATGGGGTCCTTGGAAACCTGGAAGATACTCTACTCTCCTGGTTGATGACGTTGACTTTATTCACCAACAAATAGTATTTTCTAATTAACATTAACATAAACAAAAGCAACGATAGCAATTGTGTTTGTGATGCCCCAATTAACATATTCCCCAACAAATAGCACCCATCAAAATTAATGAACATAGAATCTATAGTCATATACTAAACATTAATCAATCACAAAACACTACAAATTGAACACACAAAACTACAGTACAGACAACTATAATTAACAGTACGAACTTTGAGTAAACAAGCAACGAATTTCAATCCATGAAGCCCAGGGATGAAGGACGAGACCTTATTTTGTAGTGATAACGGTGTGAACCGCCTTGTCGACGATTAATCTGGTCGCGAGTGTGAAAGCGGAGATGGATTAATCTGGGAAGGAAAGTGGGAGTGGCGGGTTTGGAGGGAAAATAGGTGAGGTTTTAGGCTTTATTAAAAGGGGGGAAATAAAAGAAAAGCATATAGATTAAAAAAAATAATTGTATATTTAAATGGTCTTACTAAAAAAGATTTTTAAAATATATCAAATATTGCTTATTTATTTAGCTAACAAGTACTTGCTTTTCAAGCTCTTGTAATATCAAACTAATTAGACGTATAAAACCATTTGTTTGTACTTGTATGGTGTATAAATACAAACTTATAAAAGGTCCATCTCAATTTTTTGACGGATTTGGGACGGACCAATATGTTTATATTTTAAGGGCTAAGTATGTGAAAATGCATCAAACTTTGTCAAAGAAGTTATTGTGTGTATTGTTTTTTTCGGGGTTCTATTAAATGTATTGAACTCGTAAAAACCTCTAATTAGTGTATTGAACTGGGGATAACCGGTAATCATCTATTTTAGCTAGTTACAACACTTTTCCAATCATCTTCTCCGGCGAAATTCCGGCTAAAACCAGATGGCAAACTTCCGGTTTAAGTATAAACATTTTGTGGCTCAATTTGACTCAAGTGGGTATTCTTCTTTTGTTTTCTTGAAAGCTTTTTCCATTTGAAACACTAGTAGTGAATCTATCGTTGAAGAACTTTTTGTAAAGAAACAATTCTGGCAGCGATGGGTGTGAGTTCCAGATCTTTAGTATGTATTCAACTATAGAAGTATTCAACTTGTGAGCATGGTTCAGATCTACATCATTCATGGTTGTGGATGTCACATTCAAAAGGAAAAAATAAAACTCTTATTTCAGATGGATAGAAAATATGTTAGGTTGCCGGAAATTCACCGGAGAGGATTGTGACCGGCTAAGGCTTTGATTACAATGCGTTTTTTACGAGTTCAATACATTTAATAGAACCCCGAAAAGAATGATACACATATTAGCTTTTTTGACAAAGTTTGATGCATTTTTCACACACTTAGCCCTTTTTTAATAGCATTTTAAGACGAATAACAACACACACACACACACACTCATATACGTTGTTATATTAATATATAAAGACATAGAAAAATTAAAAATGCATATATACACTCAACCATACATACGAGCGTACAAACATTAACGTTCGTTCTTAATAATACATATACACATACATAGTTACACAATAAAGAGAACGACGTTAATGTTTATGTCACACGATTCTTACATAAAATGCGTAAAACTACCTATTTGATAATTTAGTTTTATTACTTGTACTCGTACAGTGTAAAAATACAAAAGATAGAAATGATCATGCCAAATCCATCCCAAATTTCCATCCCAAATTTCCAAAGGATTTGGTACAGACCAATATGTTTATATTTTATTTTAATAGTATTTTAATAGCATTTTAATACGAATAAGAACACGCACACTCATATAAGTTGTTATATCAATATATAAAGATATAAAAAAAATAAAAATGCATATATACACTCAACCATACATACAAACGTACAAACGTTAACATTTGTTCTTAATAATACATATACACATACATAGTTACACAATAAAGAGGACGACGTTAATGTTTAGGTCACACGATTCTTAAATAAAATGCATAAAACTACCTATTTGATAATTTAGTTTAATTACTTATACTCGTATAGTGTAAAAATACAAAAGATAGAAAATGACCGTCTCAAATCCGGATCAAATTTCCGACAGATTTGGATCGAAATACTAGTCGAAAATCCGTCAGAAAGTTGGGACAGATTTGTTGGCGTCGAAAATCCGTCGGAGGATTGGAAGGGATTCCTTGCCGTCGGAATTCCGTCGCCATTTGGGACAGATTCCTTGCCGTCGGAATTTCGTCGGTAAGGATTTTTGTTCCGTCGGAATCTGTTTCTAATTTCAAGTTTTCTAGCCGTGGTAATCTATAGAAAAACTGAATCAACTGATATAAAATGATATATTTTTGTAGTATAAATTTTAAAATGACTAAATGTAGGTAGATTCAACCTCAAGGGTTATAAGTAGTAACATTGTATTCGAATAATACAACATAAAAATCATAAGCGGAAGCGGACAATAGTGGCATAAAAAGAGTGATGAGGAAGAAAGTGTTTTTCTGTAATTTTCATATCTTAGATAAAAAATAATAAGAATTGACCAAACTTTATTTTGTACAATAATTTTGTA
This sequence comes from Logfia minima, assembly GCA_963921325.1. Classification (NCBI taxonomy): domain Eukaryota; kingdom Viridiplantae; phylum Streptophyta; class Magnoliopsida; order Asterales; family Asteraceae; genus Logfia; species Logfia minima. The sequence goes on from OY992773.1 coordinate 7,978,934, forward strand.
AGGTCGCTAGATCTTGGTTCGATAACGGATTATCTTTAAGGTATTGACGTGCGGAATCCCTCAATACTTTAGGTTTAGGCTTATATAACTTTGCTATTAATTAACAAGCTTCGTTTTGATATTAACTAGGTTAAACACTCAAAACCGAGCCTATATAATAATAGCCTTTATATCTGCACGAAAAACGAGGAGAATAATTATATATTTGCTGTGTGTAATGATGGCATGGATCCCAATAAATGAGCAACATTTAAATATATATATATATCTAGTTCAACTCGCAGGCCATGGGCTTTGCGAGTTGACTCAACTCGCAGCTCATGGGCCTGCGAGTCCAGATGGCTGCGAACCCAAATCTCAACTCGCAGTGGAAAGCTGCGAGTCCAGATTGGTCTGCGAACTGAGATCTCATCTCGCAGGATATTTGACCTGCGAGTTGACTTCTCATTTCACGATTTTGACTTTAACTTGAAATCGATACTTGTCTGATAACATTTAACAAATAATAATAACAAGTTAATATCATATATTTACGAGTCTAAACCAATTATACAAGTTTGACAATAAATACACTAGTCCTATTACAAGCTAGATCCGTTGTCACAATGACATGTCCCAACAGACTCCCCCTTGACAATAGCTCTAGCGTCGTTATCTTCATCTTTGTCCTTGGTTTTTACTTGTAAATTTTACTGTCCATATGAATCTTCATTCTAACACAAGTCTTCACCATCATTTGATAATCTCTCGCAAGATCACCCCATGCTTCGGTCGTTAAGATCCTGTTTTCGTTTAACTTTAACAGGTCCTTCTTCGACAAATTCATCAGGTGTCGATGGTCATAGACTGTCAGAATTACTCTTTCTCCTCCTTCAACTTCATCATCAGCTTCAACCATGACAGCTTCACCAGTCTCTGAATCCACGTGCCAATTCAGAAGATTTCCTAGAATATTCTGTGGCATTTTCTTCAGTGGTATTTGTTGTACACACTTGACAGCAGGATAAGTCTTCTTCCTTAATCTTCTTCCAGTTCTTTGACTGCGTTCCTGTAATTTGATCGTCTTTCCGACTCTTGGCTTTATCTTTTCAAACTTCATTGAACGACCCTCTTGATTATTCTTTCAACATATCTTGCATATGGATCATTACTAGGGTTCTTCAATTCTAAGCGTGCCAAGTCTCGGACTTCAAATCGAGGAAGCGAACTAAAAACTTTAAGCTTCTTATCAAAATATTGAACTCCGTCAAACCTTTTGATAGCAAAAAGTTTTAGCTCAGAGTCATAGTACCATCCGATGATTCCTTTTCTCGGTACTTTCTTTTCAGTGATATCTACCTCAGACATTCCAATCTTCTTCTTTCTCCTTTTTAGGGGTCTGAACATAGGATTGTTTCTAAGTTTTTCAGGAAGCTCATCTTCTGATTCAGAACTGGTTGATTCATCTAGATTTTCATCTAAATCGACAACCCTTTCTCCATCTTCTTCCTAGATGACCACTTTAGTTGTAGATGGGCTTACGATGTGTTCATCAATATCAGCGTCGAGATCTACACACTCGTCTGCCCCAACTTCAAAACTGGAAGTCCAATCCTCAGGAGGAACAAACTCTCCTTCTTCAAGGTCAAAGTCAATGTCCTCATCTAATTCATCTGGCATGTCGCCTTCAGAATCTGATAAGTTCAACATTTCAAGACCTATAGAAATACGTACACAAATATATTAATATCATAAGTTCTTTCATTGATTTCCCTGAATCAATCTAAGATTTTTCTTATTAATCCCTTTGTGTATTTAAAATATATTATATATACACTTATTCAAATCTTTCATCGATTATCATAATCAATCTAAAATTTGAATAAGTCTTATAATATACGAACATCATATATTATATGATATCATAACTCTTTTATCGATCATAGTCAATCTAGAATTACAAAAGGCTTATAATATACACACATTCATAATTATAACATTTAAACATTAATGTTTTACACATTCAAGTTCAAACATCTTAATTACAGAATTATATTACAAGTACAAAATTACAATGTATTAATAATTACAATCAGTCTATATTAATACAAGCTTCACCTTCATCAGCTTTACCCTTATCAGCACCAGCACCAGCTCCACTACCACTTGCTTCTGCAGACTCCCCCTGAATTATAGTCTGCTGACCAGTCGTTGAAGGACCAGCCAGCTCACTTTCTTTTCCAGCTGCGGGATCATCGTCTTTATCATCTAGGCTCTTCTTAGCCAGCTCATCCTCTTTACAAACTTCTTCAAATGCAGCCTTGTCAATTGCAGCTTTCTCCCCTTGAGATGGCTGGTTCTGTTCTAAGTAGGTAATACGACGAGAGAGATGGTCAAGCTGTCGTTGCTTCTCAGCCACGTCATCTACCAGAGTGTTGTTGGTCTTGAGTAGCAGTGAGTAAGCATTGTTCTGTGTAGTGACATTGTCTGACAATTGTAGAAGCTGTGTGGCAAAAGTGTTAGCAACTATCTGCAACTCTCGAACCCTAGACTCCAAGTGTGTAATGCGTTCAACATCAGTCTTTGGTGAGGTTGAAGGAGCAGCATTAGTGGTGGTTGGCAGTGTCGGAGCAGACGGTTTCATTTTCTTTGCTATCTCTGTAGCAACATCGGTCAAAAGACGTGCCGCAACCCTGCTGGATTTGGTGGTTGGGTGTGAAGAAGGTCGAACCAAAGCAGCAATCATATCAGCCTCAGTAGGCGTAGAACTTGATTGTGCAGGAGCTGCAGAGGTTGAAGCTATTTGCCTGTACAGCTTGCGAGGTCGAGAGACAAGCCTCTCCTCCTCTTCTTCTTCATCTTCTTCCTCATCCACAATAATGAAATCGGGATCTTGTTCCACGGCTTTTCGTTTTAGTTTAAGTGTCGGGTCCATAATCAGCTTTGATCCTTGACGAATCATCCCACCAGGGATCCCAGATACAGACCCAGATGGTCTAGGCTCATCATCATCATCATCATCATCGGAATCAGACTCAGAAGCAGAAGCAGCTTCTCCGTCTCGTCCCGATGGTCCAGCAGCATCAGGTGCCTCAGTAGGTGGAGGTGGTCCAGAAGTACTTGGACCTTCAGCCGAAAACTGATCTATCTCTCTAAAGTCCGGATCAGTGGCGTCATCATGTTGGACCAAAACCTCTTGCACCAGCTGTGCAGCAACCTCAGTATCCACCTGTTGACCAGGCTGGTTTACCTGATCCAGAACCTCCTCAATTAGCTCTTGTGGCTCTGGTGCATGTTCAGCCATATCAACATCAATCCAACCGTGATTCGGTGGAGCTTGATAATTAGGATCGATCAGTGAGCCAAATAGCTTAGTCAGCTGGGGCTGCATCTCAAACCTTCGTGATGTTTGCATGAACATGGCATTATAAGCTCTTAGCCCAATGGTATCCACTCTAATATCTGGTTGAACAACCTGCAGATCAGGGATATTGGCATGAATGATCAACATGCAGAATCTTGGATAGATCATAAACTGGGATCTAACTCTCCCCAAGATTTGGCGAACAATTTCCCCAAAGATGTAATCCGAAAAGTTGTATGGTTTATTATAAACCAGTGACAGTAAAGCAGATAGGAGAGAAGAGCTCAGCTCGTCATATCCTCCCTTCTTCGGTCCAAAAATAGTTACCAGAACATGCCATAAGAACCTCCATTCCCCGTATACTAGAGCCTTGAGGAACTGACGTCCTCTTTTTGGTCCTACATATCCCATACGAGTCAGTGCACCCTCAATAAAATCCGAAGAGAACTCAGTTGGTCCATCTTCCTGCTCGACAGTGCCCAACTGTAAAATATTTCGAAGATCAGAGGCAGAGAAGATGACTGGGCGATCATTAATCCTCGCTCGAATGACTAGAGGATTTACAGCTGTATCATATTCAATATGAGCCCAGAACTGGGATAAGATATCTCGCGACAAAGCAGGCGACTCGGTTATGGCATACTAGATCCTTGATCGACCCAGAAATGTAAGAATCCGAGCTACACGAGAAGCGCCTCGTGCATTGATGTCCAAGTTAACCAGAACATTATGATGTGCAACGAATTGTCGAGCCATTTTTGTATTATCAAAAATCACACAAATGTTAGACAATTAGTTTAGCATATATTGATAAACTTATATAATCTATGACCCGTAATTGAACTATTAAGTTATGAAACTTAATTAACAATTATAGTCGTTAATTATATATAAAATCAATAAGTCTAACTCTCTATTTAAACTGCTACACGAAATATATTACTTATTACAGAAAGTCATAAGTCTTATATAATAAGTATACGATTTTACGTGTTCACATTTAAGTCGACACGACTAACCGTAGACTTATAAACGCTTAATTATTGAACTAATCGAGAATTCTTAAGTTAAAAGTAAGAATTCAAACAGTTCAACTCGCAAGATTCAACTCGCAGGTCAACAGGTCAACTCGCAAGTTCAACTCGCAGGCCAACCAGTCAACTCGCAAGTTCATCTCGCAAGTCAACCAGTCAACTCGCAAGTTAGCTCGCAAGTCAACTCGCAAGTTCAACTCGCAAGTTCAACTCGCAAGTTCAACTCGCAAGTCAGCTTGCAAGTCAACTCGCAAAGTGGACTCTCAAGTCAACTCGCAGGTTGGACTCGCAGGAGTAGGCTGCGAGTTGAGTCTGGATCTCAACTCTCAGCATAAACTGCCGAGTGACATCATAATTAAAAATTAATTTTGGCAAGTTATTGTGCAATCAGGTTATGCCATTATGTTCATAATTCTCCGATTAACATAAACCCTAATATTCTTGTTAATTTAAGCATCATTTCAGTGACATTTGTAATTGTTAAAAACCAAAATCCTCATTTTTATAAAAATCCCGATTTTGAGAGATTAACATGGTGAAATTTCTTGATATATACCTTAAAATGTTCGCGTTGTAAAAGTGAGTAAGATATATGAAATCAAAAACGTCTTTTGAAGGAAAATTTACAGAAAAATTGTGAGTTTAAATCTCGGCTCGCAAGTGGATTTGGGTTCGCAAAGAAATGTGAGTTCGCAGGACTGTTGTCTTGTGAACTCGCAGCCCTTATATACCCCGTGGAATCGGCTCGCAAGTTCTGCTCAACTCGCAGAGTTGAGCTCAACTCGCGGAGTTGACCAAAATTTTATAAAATTTTATTTTATTATTATATTATTAAACTAATAAACTAATAAATAAATGTATAGTATTAAGTAAACAAGTCTAAAATAATTAATATTTTTCACTTGTTTTTCTCTTAGAATGGCACGCACAACACAAGTCTAAAATAATAGTATTTTTCACTTGTTTTGTAATACATTAAATCGGCAAAAGCGAATAAATTGTTGGAACATGTTATTGTGACAACAGATCTAGCTTGTAATAGGACTGGTGTATTTATTGTCAAACTTGTAAAATTGGTTTAGACTCGTAACTATATGATATTAACTTGCAATTATTATTTGTTAAATGTTATTAGACAATTAACGATTTCAAGTTAAAGTCAGAATCGAGAAATGAGAAGTCAACTCGCAGGTCAAATATCCTGCGAGATGAGATCTCAGTTCGCAGCTCAAACTGGACTCGCAGCTTTCCTCTGCGAGTTGAGTTTTGGGCTCGCAGCTTTCTCGGTTCGCAGGACCTACTTGCGAGCTGAGATGTGGGCTCGCAGTCCATCTGGACTCGCAGGCCCATGGGCTGCGAGTTGAGTCAACTCGCAAAGCCCATGGCCTGCGAGTTGAACCAGATATAAATATTTCAATGTTGCTCATTATTAAGGGGTCTAAAAATCCGTGCCATTATTATACATAGCAAATATTTAATTATTCTCCTCGAAATTCGTGCTGATATAAAGGCTATCATTGAATAGGCTCGGTTTGATTGTTTAACACTAGTTAATATCAAAACGAAGCTTATTAATTGATAGCTTAGTTATATAAGCCATAAACCTTAAGTATTGAGGGATTCCGCACCTCAATACCTAAAAGATAATCCGTTATCGAACCAAGATCTAGCGACCTTATATAAATGCATAAAATAAAATAGGATAAAATAAATAAAACGACAACGATTCATAATAAACATTGGTATCAAGTACCCTTATATTTAATGAAACAAATAGACGAAAAATGAAATACAAGAAAATAAAATAAAATACATCCTAATCGAGGGCGTTAAGAAATTATCGACAGCGGGATCATATTAGAAGGAAGCAGCTGAACCAATTGATGAGGAAAAATTCTGAGAAGATTGTTAGTATTCATACCTCATGAAATTCACAATAAGTTACACAAAATCTCACAACTTAACCATTTATCCACTTATATTTATAAAAGTATACTTGGTTACCTATCTCCACAGAATATATTATTCACATCAAAATGAAGTGATTAATTATCACAAACAGTTCAAGACGATTACCGGTATTATAATCCATATAAACAAAGTCTTCGCTGATTTCCAAGCAAACCTTTTATTGTTTGTATGTGTATTACCTAATGTGATCTAAAGTATGACATACTGAGAATTCAAGTAGAACACATAACACTGTATCTTTCACATTCAAGGTAGAGGTCACTAAATGATGTTCTTTTCGAAGCATATAACATATCCTTGAGTGAATTTAAAATGTGACAAACATCAAACCCGTTTTGGAGATACTAGTGGTTCTAGATCTGTACTTAGTACAACATAAGATCCCTTAGTATAGACAAAACAAGCTTGAAACCATTGGCAAAACTAAAGGAGTCAGGTATGTACTTAGTACAATAAAGACATCAGTAGTTTTACTAATAGCTATAATTCTTATTATTTGTCTTGACATATTTTCTTAGATTTTTGATAACAGTGTATTAGTCAGACTGTCCTTCATCAATTAAGACTTATGTCATACGTCATATAGCAGATTACACGAGATAACAAATAGAAGATTTATAGCTTATTATATGCTCAGAAATCAAAGCAGAATTTGCCTACCAGTACATCATATAATGAAGTTGTCAAGATCTAAAGTTTTCAAGCAAGTTATAAACTGTGGAGAGGGGTGTATACTAACATAAAGATAAGTAAAAGCCTGGTTTTAAAGATGTAAAATTCATGTAACTAATTTGAATCTACTAACACATCTAACTTAAGATTTTTACCAACAATTATTAAGCCAATTCCTCTAATTTACTATCATTTCCCAGTTGATAAAGACTTAACCCTTATCGGAGGCGATTCCCCTTAGGTAACAAGCAAATGGATGCCATACGCCTAAACCCCCCTTTTCTTTTTTTTCTTTTTTTTTTTTTTTAATAAACATAAACAACTAATAAATAAGAATAGCTAATTATTACAAAATAACTCTATGGAAGACTAATCCTCTAGATTTCTCATTCCATTTAGATGCACCAATTTCTCGAATCGAGCTCTGTCGAACGCTTTGGTGTATAAGTCTGCTAAATTATCCACGGATGGAACCTTAGCTAACTTTATCAAGTTCTTCTCAGCCCAGTTGATAAACATACACCGTTTCTTTGACTTTGCCATACAAGAAGGCACTCTTAACATCCAGCTGAAATACTTTCATTTTCTTTGAGGCTGCAAATGCTAAGAATAACCTAATTGCTTCAAGCCTAGCCACAGGTGCAAACACTTCATTGTAATCAATCCCCTCTTGTTGATTGAAACCTTGGACAACTAGACAAGCTTTATTGCGAATCACGATTCCCCGATCGTCTTTCTTGCACTTAAATACCCATCTAGTTCCAATTGGACAGTTCTTCCTGCATTGTCTCGACCCACGAATTTTCCTTCAAAGCTATCTGAACATTCTTAGGTTCAATTTGTGAGATAAAGCATGAATATAGACATAGATTTGAAATCCCTGTCTCGTTCATTTCAGCATACAAGCTTGAATGAGTGGATGTACTAGCTTTAGATTGATTCCGAGGTAGAACAGGAGAATTAGGATCACCGATGATGTTATCAATTGGATGATTCCTATTTATTCTTGTTGACGTAACAGGTTCAACTGGAATATCATCCTGTAAGTTAGCACCAATTTCCTCCAAAGGTGGTATACCATCATTAGTAGTTGATATCCTTAATTGTCTCAGAGGAGTGAGAATATCATCCACAATCCTTGAAGCAATTTCAGGATCTTCACACTCTTGAGGTATATCATCTTGAGGTTGTTGTGATTCAATAGGGGAGACCACATCAGTATCGACAATAGTCCTAACATCAGACGTTTGAGCATTCGATGTTGGAGAAGGAGTAGGATCCTCATCTCCCGACAATAAATGCTTAGGAATATCTTAATTACTGACATAGTCAATGAGAGGGACTTTGAATGACTTGAAGAGATCTGAGTAGTCAAATTGCCAATCCAATCCCTTATCCGAGTCATGTGTATAGCTCGTAACTTCAATGTTATAAACTATTTCAACACGTCCCGAAGTTTTGTTGAAGACCCGTTTGTTTGGTGAGTTAGGCACATAACCTAGGAAATATCCTTCGTCAGCCTTCTCCCCAAATTTAGGTTGATGACTTGTCTTCAACAACGTACATGAAACTCCAAAGGGTTCAAACCCTTTTAAGTTCGGTTTCTTATTGTTCAAAAGCTCATAACATGTCTTGTTCTGCTTTTTAACCGTAAGAACTCGATTGAGAACATGACATGCTGTATTCACTGCTTCTGCCCAAAATATGACCGGAAGCCTTGAATCTGCAAGCATAGTTCTTGTTGCTTCAATTAGAGTTCTATTCTTCCTTTCAGCAACACCATTTTGTTGAGGTTCATATGGTGCACTGAATTGATGTTGTATGCATTTGCTTAAGCAATATACATTCAACGTAGAATTCTTGAACTCAGTTCCATTGTTACTACGAATTCTCTTAACTCTTTTGTTATAGATATTTTCTATTAGATCTAGAAACTCCATAAGAATGCCAGAAGTCTCATCCTTAGATCCCAAAAAGAATACCCAAGAGAATCTAGAGAAATCGTCTGTGACAACTAGACTGTACCATTTGCCACCTATGCTTCTCTTGCTTATTGGGCCAAAGAGATCCATATGTAGCAACTCAAAAGGCGAGGAAATAGAGTTCACAGTTTTAGACTTGTGTGGTTTCTTATGCTGTTTTCCTTTCAAGCAGGATATACACTTGTCTTCAAAGACAAAACTCTTCGGTGGTATACCCAGAACTAACTCATGTTTTGTTATATAGTTCATTTTACGAAAGTTTAGGTGTGCCATTTTCCTATGCCATAGGAGAGAGTCTGATTCTGAAGCCTTGGATAACAGACAAGTAGACTCCATTGAAGTGATAGGAGCAATCATGTTGATAGCATAAATGTCCTTCTTCCTTGGAGCTTTCATCAGTATCCATTTTTCGGGAATGATAAAACCCGGCTTCAGGATCAAGGCCTCTTTCTCAGTGAAGAGAACAGGATGACCTTTATCACAGACTTGGGAAACACTCATTAGGTTGTGCGTTAGTTCTTCAATATAATTCACATCCTCTAGAGTCAAAGTTCCATTCGAAACTTTTCCTTTCCCGGTTATGACTCCTCCTTTATCTCCCGCGAAGTGCACTCCTTGTCTCAATACACTTCTGAAGTCTGTCAATACACTCCTGGTTCCTGTCATGTGCCTTGAGCATCCACTGTCAACATACCACCAATTATCGTTGTTCCCAGTCTGCTCCTGTACATACAAGTTGTACACAATCAGTTATCAAGAGGGACCCAAACCATTACGGTCTTCGTTTGTCCCTTATCATCTATAAACTGTAGCTCTTTAAAGTAACCAGCCTGTCCATTAGGAGCTTTGGTCACCTTTAACGGAGCATCAGCTTGCTGATGGTTAGTGGTCCTGAGTCTATGAGTTGACTGATTTCCAACCCTCCCCGATACATAACCCTGGGATTTTTGCCCTTGGTTACGACTATTGTAGGACCCTTGGTTAACTCCTTGTGTGCGTGAAGTCAAACCATTCTCAATATGACTTTGGTTCCTTGAAGTAGAACCGATTTCATAACGACTATGGTTCCTAATGGGAGTCATAAACCTCGACGGCACTTGATCTTTAAAGTGTTCAGGCCGTTTAGGTTTGGGTGGCGAGACACTGTGAGAAGCATCTCTTTTAAGAACATTTACAGGTTTAATACCAATTCCTGGTCTGGTACCTAACCTGTCTGTGCTCGAACTAGAGATATTCTTAGGCTTATCATTGTTCTCGCGTTTAGGAGTAGCTTCCGTCTTCTTATTGGGACAACAAGAAGATACATGTCCTTTTTGATGACACTTGAAGCATGACATCTGCTTTCGTGACTTAGCAGTCTTAGCAGTCTCCTTCTTTGTCTGATTAGAAGACACTGAAGGTATATCCTTCTGTTTCTTAATTACCTCATCATTTACATTAGTACTACCAATCATTCCACTTGATACAAACTGCACTTTAGTGAATGGTTTGACTGTACTCTTGTCTAATGATGGGTCATTAATAGTATCCTTCTGAGTCTCAGATGCGTCAGACTGTTGAAATTCCAAATCCTCAGTCTCAGGATTCGCATCTGTCATCTCTAAGTCAATGGAAGTAGTAGCAGTGTAATTGGCATTAAAAGGCGGAGGAACCTCAGAGTAACCTAGGCCAGTTACATCCTTCACACTACGTTGTGAGCTAATGATTCTATCTAAGGTCAAAGAAGATGTCCTATAACCTTCAAGTTTACGGTTTATCTCAACCAGCTTCATTTTAGACTCTGAGAGCTCATTATCCCTAATAGCGATATTTTTATTTAGCTCATTAAGGTTCAGATATAACCCGTCTATCTTAACACATTGTTCATTTTATTATGTCAGTGAGACTAGTCTTATCAGAAGCATCACTCTTAATCTTTTCAGTCAATGCTAGCTTATCCTCACCTAACCTACGAACATCACTCTTCGCTATATCTAATTCAGATGTTAAGGTTTTGTTAGATTCGGCAAAACCACTAACCTGAGTTTGTAAATCGGTAACTAAGTAACAAACATCAGCAAGAGTATGAAGATCAAGACATACCTTTTTCTTATCTGTTTGAACATCAGCCATGTATGCAACGAAGTCATCGGGACTCATTTCTTCAGTCGAGTTGATGTAGAGCACATCTTCCTCATTCCCCCTGACTTCCACATGTGGTACATTGGCTTCAGGTTCCTCAGCAGTCGGCATGTAAGAAGTGGATTCAATCGGTTTCTCTTGATCGTCAATCTCAGCCATGAGAGCTTGCTCAGGCTGAGTGGACCAGTCATAGGAGCCATCGATTTGTTGAACTACTAAGACTTTGGAAGTCAGAGTACTTCCCGAGTCTTGTTTTGCAGCGCCAGTATCAACCTTCGGTCGTTGACATTCCCTGGCAAAGTGTCCGTAACCTTGACAGTTATAACACTTAACCTTGGATTTGTCGAACCCAGGTCGATTTCCAACAACTCTTCTACTAGTACGATTTAGAAAATTCTTAACCCTCCTTGACACCATAGCAAGCTGCCACTGGAGGTCCATTTCCTCTAAGTCATCCGGGTCTACTTGATCATAGTCCTCATCAAATTGTGCAGGATCGTTGATCTTCCCTTGAATGTAGTTTTCATAGGAAGCAACGAACGATGCCAGCACCGAGAGTTGTTGTTCAGCTGACTTCACACTCATCGGCATCTTATGATGCCCTTGAGTGGACTTATCAGAGGTAGTGCTCTTGCTTCGTTTTTCACCGCCATCCGAAGCTATGAAGCACAGATCCTCGGTCAACATTTCTCCGAGTTCATCAATTTCACCAGCAAACAATGCAGTGGTCGAATTGGATGAAGAATTAGAGATACTGGTCTTTCCATGGTATAGACCAGGATTCTGTAGATGATCAGAATCTGTATCTCTCGTTTTTTTAGAGAAATCATAACCCCTTAGCTTATCAATTGCCTACTCTAGGGTCATGGTGGCATATCTCTCATCATTATCTTTTAACATGATACCATACATTTCCCACTTACAAGGCAAACCCTCAATGAATTTGTCGGTTTTCTTCTTGTCATTGTAGAAAATCTCGTGGTTGTCAAGTTCACTTAATAAATGATAAAATCGGGTAGTATAGGCTTCAAGGTCTTCTTCTCTAAAAGCTTTAAAAACCATAAACTGCTTTTTCAGAAGATTACACTTGCCTGCCTTCACCTGAGGGCTTCCCTCACACCTTTTCTCTAGAGCATTCCAGAGCTCTTTAGTTGTGTGAAAGGACTTCAATTGGTGATTGATTTCCTTGGGAAGGCTCATTTTTATCGATGAATGTGCCTTATTATCAATAGTGAATTCCTTCTTTTGATTGTCATTCATTCTGTCGTAAGGCACAATCACAGTTGCATTCCCTACCTCAGCTGTAGGTGCAACATATCCATTCTTAATACACAGCCAGATGGTGATGTCGTGGAATCTACAGTAACTTTCGAATCTGACTTTCCACCCATAATAGTCTTCAAGTTTGAGTAGCTTCGGTGGAACATTAGATTTGCCAACCTCGTGTTCCATCTCGATCATTCGACTCAAATCAGACATTTTAAAGTAAAAAATCAAGTTATCTTGCGAATTCGGTAATCTCAACTCGCAACTAAACTCAGTTCGCAAGTAAAGTCAGCTCGCAGAAGTCTCAGCTCGCAAGTGAATCTCAGTTCGCAGGAAACTCAGTTCGCAAGGGAACTCGGTTCGCAGGAACTCAATTCGCAAGGGAACTTGGTTCGCAAGGGAACTCGGTTCGCAGGAACTCAATTCGCAAGGGAACTTGGTTCGCAGGAAACTCAATTCGCAAGGGAACTCGGTTCGCAGGAAACTCAACTCGCACAAGAACTCAACTCGCAGCTGAATCTGAACTCGCAAGTAATTCTCAACTCGCAATTAACAGTGTAACCCTAATCTCAACTCGCAAAACGGCGCCTCGAAATCTGGGAACTGAAACTTTTTGGTATTTTACAAATAAATCAATAGATTTCGTTCGAAAAACGACCCTAAAGATGTTATATAACCAAAAACCTTGTAACCACAACGTTTCTAAGCCCGAAAGCTCTGATACCAATTGTAAGGTCGCTAGATCTTGGTTCGATAATGGATTATCTTTAAGGTATTGAGGTGCGAAATCCCTCAATACGTTAGGTTTAGGCTTATATAACTTTGCTATTAATTAACAAGCTTCGTTTTGGTATTAACTAGGTTAAACACTCAAAACCGAGCCTATATAATAATAGCCTTTATATCTGCACGAAAAACGAGGAGAATAATTAAATATTTGTTGTGTGTAATGATGGCACGGATCCCAATAAATGAGCAGCATTTAAATATATATATCTGGTTCAACTCGCAGGCCATGGGCTTTGCGAGTTGACTCAAGCCCATGGGCCTGCGAGTCCAGATGGCTGCGAACCCAGATCTCAACTCGCAGTGGAAAGCTGCGAGTCCAGATTGGTCTGCGAACTGAGATCTCATCTCGCAGGTTATTAGACCTGCGAGTTGACTTCTCATTTCGCGATTTTGACTTTAACTTGAAATCGATACTTGTCTAATAACATTTAACAAATAATAATAACAAGTTAATATCATATATTTACGAGTCTAAACCAATTATACAAGTTTGACAATAAATACACTAATCCTATTACAAGCTAGATCTGTTGTCACAATAACATGTCCCACTAAATTTGTAGTATCGGCTATAGGTGTTTTATTACATATATCATTAATTATTAGTACAACTACAACGTTACATTTATCCTCAATAAGCGTGTACTTTATCAGATTGTATCTCAATTAGAATAGCCTTATACGACGAGTTCAACTCATTGCAAACGACACTCCCTACACACCCAAACATCGCATGATATCAAATTTGTTGATCTTCCAAATCTATCAAATGATATAAAAATTATAAAATTATTAAAGGTGTGTTTGAGTGACAAGTTTACGGGAGCTTATAGTAATTTAAAGTTATACTTATCAAAACTAGAAGTTTTGTTTGGTACACAAAAAGAAATGAGCTTATTCAAAAATAAGTTATAGAATACTAAGTTAGTTAAAGTAGTTTTTAAAAAATTATAAAGCTTATATAAATTGTATTTACATAAATACTTTTTATTTAAATGTTTAAAATTTTCTTTTGTATCATTTTATATCATTTTATATTATTAGAATTTAACTCTAGTTAATTTACCAAACACTTATAAAAAAAATATAAATTTAAGCTTTTGACTTTAAATATAAACTATAAATATCGATCATATACATAAACTTTCAGCTCGGTTACCAGCTAATTTTATCGAACACATCCTAACAACATATTTAAGCATTGTTTTTGCAACATCATGAAACACCGGGAACCATTAAAAAATAAGTTTAGTAAATGACTGAAATTTGAAACTCAAAAGTTATGATTTTCAAGAATATGACACAAAGTTATGGTGTTTTTGAGGAATATATAAAATCGCATTAGCCAATGAAACGTACAATCGGTTAATGGAGGTCCAAAGGCGTCCCCTCCACGAAGTAAATTTTCATTTTTTTTATCCTCACCTCCCCCAATAAATTCACATTTTGGATTTTATTTTAATAACATTTAAAGAAATTAAACAACTTCTAAAATTTAATACTACATATTTTTATACTCCGTGTGTAATTTTTAAAATTCCAGTGAAAGTCACTTTATGCAAAAGCAAATAAATAAATAATATATATACCTAAAAATCTTTATTAATTTATCAATATTATAGTCACTATTTTATAATAACATGAAAGCTCCAAGTTAAATCAACAATTAACAATAGATAGAACGTTCTAAATATATGTTTTATTGAGATAGTTAAAGTATTAAGTACAAACAAAAACTACATATGTCAAAAGTATAGTTAAAAACAAAATAATAATCAAATAATACTTCAAATCCTTTGTGTATAAATTATTGTGCCTAATAACAATAAATAAGAATACTAGCAAATTCTAGAGAATCTTACTAGGGAGATAAAAATATTGATACATGTTACCTGTCGTATTCTTAACTAAAATAATAGGTTAAGTACGGTGCAGAAAATAGAAATGTTATATAAGTGTTTTATTAGTTTTTATTAAAAGTGCACTTTCGACATATGATAATTGGCATATGGTTGTGTAGACGATGTGTTTGTTGAAAACTTATATGTGGGTCAACAAATATCATACGATTGTTTGGACAACTTTTGTAAGTGTGTATTTCATTTATACTCGACCAGGTACTTGAGAAAACCAATACTACAAGATGTCCAACGTTTACATGCCAACATGCAGAGTTGCATAGTTTTCCAGGGATGCTCGGAAGTGTCAATTGTATGAATTGACCTTGAAAAAGTGCCTAGTAGTGTGGAAAGGTTAATACACATGAGGTGATCAAGGTTGTCCAACAATCATGCTCGAAGCGGTGGCCTTGTGGATTTGGCACACTCACTTTGCACCTGCTAGTTCGAACAACGACACAAACATTTTTAATGAATTGGATTTGTTCAACGATTTACTCCAAGATAGAGCTCCCAAGATAATGTTTACTGTAAACGGGGTTAAATAAAATAAAGGATATTACCTCGCTGACGAAATTCATCCGGAATGGGCGACTCTTGTGAAATCGTTTAAATATCCAATAAAAAAAAGAATATCAAATACAAGAGATTCCAAGAAGCTGCAAGAAATGACATGAAATGAGCATTCAGTGTGCTTCTAGGTCGTTGGGCAATACTTAAAATTCAGTAATACCATATAACATCAACACGATAAGAATAATCATGTACACTTGTGTGATTTTACATAACATGGTAACCGAAGACAACGGACGCAATATATGTCAATTTGATGAAGACTACCTTTGAAACACGAATAAATATCCGCGTCGTTTGTGGTCGGAGAAGGTGGCAGTTCATGATCGTATGGACAGAGAATTACGTGATATAAGTGAAAGTCCCAAGTATCACATATGACTTAAGTGATATGAAGTGTCAATGTATAGCTTGAATTGTAAAGGGGGGGAGGGGTGACTATAATTTAACTTGTTATTTGTATTATTTTAAAATTCCAAACACATATTAGTAATTTTAAGACACTTGTATGATAAACAGAGTATGAATTGTAAATATGAAAGCTGGTAACAAGAGTGCAAATCACAAATAGCTTGAATGATGAATTTATTGATAACAGATCACATCAACATATTGAATTGCGGAATAATTTAAGCCAAACCTAAAGACTAATTCAATACACTTACAAGCTATTGCGTTACTTGCTGTGAGAATAGATTGACTATTACTCACTGACTCTAATTTTTAGTTAGACAATCTTTATCACTGGATAATGTTCAAATGATATCTACAAATTGATAACCGACTAAGTAAATATGTCATCCTATTTATAGATAGAAATTTCTCGTAAATTTCTCATATTATCTAGGAAATAGAATGACATGTGTCGTTGTGTAAATGACTTCCTTCTAATAGACAAACAGTTAAAAGGAATCTTATGTGATCTCTACTTGATCATGCCTTCTTCGTGTGTAGTATTTCCACTAATCATAATTAAGCATGATGCCAGACATTTAATCGATGTCACTTTGAAGGTCGCTGATGTAATGTTGATCAGGGACCCCATACACATAGCGAACAAAACTTGATCGTTTATTTATTTATGAAGTTGTTGGAGGACAAAGAAGCTTCCTCACTCATTACGAGCTATCATGCTCTTGTAATATGACTTAACTTGATTTCTTCCAGTGACTTTCTTTTATTTAACCACAACGACTATTGTGATTATGTGTTGCATAAGTAAATAATCAGAACACCAGGGAGTAGGCATCCTTGGTAAAGATTATTTACTTAGCAGTGATCTTCTTCATTTCCAGTGAATCACATAATTAGGTTTTTTCATCGTTCAAGGCTTACTACTATAGAAACCTTAGTGATACGAGTGACCGACAATTAGCAATAGTTCACAAAGTATCATCTTTATCTTTTTAGTAATGACTTGGTTAACCAGCGACTGATGACCCAACTTGTCTTAGGAGTTTTGACTTCATTATTTTCCAGTGATTAAGTTGATCGTAGATCAGTGACTCAACAAAGAGAATGCATCATTCAATTCGAAATAATCTTATCGAACACATGTGGAGCCTCCCGTCAAATTTTCGTGTTCGATATATTGTTACGTATAACGAACTCACGAATGAAGACATGGACGAGGACTAATTGTATCATTTTTTTATTATTAATGTAACATACTTTTATTATTATTATTATTATTATTATTATTATTATTATTATTATTATTATTATTGTGATTGAAATATATAAATGTATTTGTATAAATAGTTAATAAATGACATGACGCTGACCAGAACAATGTTCCCACTCCACTTTTTCAGCAACAGTGTTCTGTTCAAAACATTGTAAAGCTAAGTCACCACTCCCTGAGCTCTAACATGTACTCTTGGAGTACAAGTTAGAAAATTCCTATTTTTATTTTTATTCTCACGGTTTCAAATTTATTGTTTACACATAAAAAATATGCAGTTTAAGAAAACATAATTATTACATTGTACTTTTGTGTAAGATGACAATTTTACTCTTATTTTTCTTTATATTTTTATGATATATATAAAGTACAGGGTAATATAGAAAGTTTATTTAGTTATATACACTATTTTTAAAAATGAACGACTAATGTGAAATGTCACAAAAAATATTTTTAAAAATGAATGACTAATGTGAAATGTCACAAAAAATATATATATTATAAATATGAGACGAAGAAAATATTATTTTGAATGAATTTCTATTTGCATCTCCCATAAATAACATGTCCTTGCTAACTGGCCAGTATCAGAAATCCAACCAGCACCATATTCCGACCAGAAACATATTCCGGCCACCATCAGAATCCATATAGGAAAATAATTGACACATAATAATCACTATATCTAAAAAAAAAATGTCAAATAATTAAGGCTACGAGTTCAACGGGTAACCCATCACGATGTTGCTTATATTGGAACATAATTTACAAGTAAATTACATATCATGGTATCAAAATCGATTGTTGCTAACCTCAAAACATTCTTAGTAATTCGTAGCATTAACCCTTCTATTTATGATGAATAATGACTCGTATCAATCAGATTAATACAGTTTTTGGGAAGAAAAAGGTTACATGCATTGATTATGTTTTGCACCAAATTAGTTGTCACACTAGCTGATGGCTACCTAATTGAGAAAATTTTTATCTCAATGATTATAAAGAATTCTTTTTCTAATTAGCTTTTTACTTTTACTTTTTATAAACATGACTTATTTTTACGAGTCTGAACTTATTAAACTAGAATTTAATTAAACCTCTCTAGTGAACTTAATCCCTCACAACCCTTTCCACTAAATTAGGGATATCACTCGCGAATGATGGGTCTGGATCTGCAAATCTACGACCTGTCTGTGCTGGTTTTCTTTAACTTACAAATTTGTGAATAATAGTTAACAAGTTTATTTTTACACTAGTACATGTGACTCGTAAATATCCGCGAATACGGGTAATCTCGCAGGTTTTATATAATAAAAATATTTTATTAAATAGTTAAAAGATTTTATTATCAAAATGTCTCAATAAATAATTTTCATCTACAAAATGTATTATAAAACATGTTCAAAACAATGCATCTTAATTTTAAACAACAAGTTAAATGTCAAATTTTAAAACATACGAACAAATAATTAGATAATTATCAATTTATTTGATATTTTTCATTGATCGTTTTGCAATTTTTCTATTAGAAACATAAATATTATAATTTTTATTTCTTATATGATTAATTTCATTCTATATTGTTAAAATTAACTATATATCTACTTATATATTTGATAAATCATACGAATATACCCCGCGGGTAATTCTAATGAGTTTCGTGATTCGCGAATAAAAGTGCATACCCTTCATCCGCCCGTGACCCGCCAATAGATACTATTTTTACCTACTTACGATGGACGAGTATCCACGAGTCACGAGATTTTCTCACCTATTGTCATCGCTACCCTAAACACTCCATTATTTTTTGAATGAAAAACATTAGGTATCTCCAAACAAAGAAAAGTTTGTAAACCAACGGTTTGTTAAACCCTAGTGCTACTAAAAGATTAGTAAGAATGATTCATTTAATTAAATAAAATATAAAAAAGTACAAATAATAAATTAATTATTAAAATAAATAATAATAAATTCCAGCAACCTTTTTTCCCTCCTCAAATTTATCTCATCAGATCCACACTCTCTTCATTAAAAGAAGCAAACCACCTTTCAAAGGCATCTTTATTTCTTCCATGAACAACACACCTTCTTAAAAATTTCTTTCCTGCATCATTTTGTTGTACTCTCATGGCAATCCTTACTACTCTCCCACCTTCTGAAACAACCCATAAAGTACAACCCACAAAGCGTAGAAGAAAACATCAACCACAAAACCCTAAACTCAAACAACAACAACAACAATCATCATGGGACCAATTCAAGAATCTTATAAAATGTAAACAAATGGATATTATTGTTTCCGGGTCGGATCAAAAGATCCACCCGAATAATAATGGGTATTCTAAGTTGAGTTCATCTTGTAGTTCTATATGTAGTTTTAAAGATGTTGCTAATGGAAATAGTACTACTAGAGTTGTTCATAGAGCTGATAACTCGCCGGAAAGTAGCACCGTCGGTCAAGATTCCGGTCAACATCTTAGAAGAAAAAAACACCTTAATACTAGTACTACTAGTAGTAGTAATAGTAATAGTGCACCTTCTTCAGCTAGATCTAACGTTAATGGGAGTTACACGTCATCATCTAGAGGCATGCAATTCAGAAAGCTTTCTGGATGTTATGAATGTCATGCCATTGTTGATCCTTCAAGGTCACCCTTTTTTACTATTTTGTAGTACTATTTACGTAATTAAGAATGTGATAACTTAAAATTTAAGTTATAAAAAATTAAACATTTTTATCTATTTATATAAAACAATTGTAAAAGTATAAATTTTGTGTCGATTTTTACAAAACGTTTATAGCTGAGAACGTTAGATCTTAAAAGCTTGTTTAATCTATTCTTTTATTATATATAATCTATATACTTAAATAATTAATGAATAGTTTATAGCTAGTCAAAGTAATAGATGAACTTGGCATATATATATATATATATATTGAGTATGTTTTAAAGTTTTGATTATAAAGTGTTGATTATTAAGAATAAATTGTATGTATTTTGAGGATGCAGGCATACAATTCCAAGAAGTACAATTTGTTTATGTTCAGAATGTGGAGAAGTGTTCCCAAAAATGGAGAGTTTAGAACATCATCAAGCTGTTAAGCATGCCGGTATTATCTTACTCTCAGTTATTCTAATAATTATATTCTTTTTTATGAACTTTTACAAAAGAGATAGTAACAGTTATCAGTTAACTAAAGACCATAGACTAATTATGATATAGGAGTTAATTATTTAAAGTTAAACCCCCATTGAAATTCTTAATTAACCTAATTAGTTACGAGTAAAATATAAACATGTAATTAGTGTAAAGTCCTTTTAGTGAGTTATATCAATATAAATTTTAAGATTTGACTAATCACATTTGTCAACTAAATTACGTGTTCAAGAAATTATATGTGTAACGGAGTGCATATTTTGTTTTATTGGATGAATAACGCCAAATATATCCAACCGTAGGTTACGTGATTGTATCTATTATATCGTGTCACCAACTGGCGGATCTTCTGAAGGGGTGGGTTGATTTTCGACCCGTTAATAAATTTATATTATTAGTGTGAATTTATATCATGAAAGTTAAAAAATATAAATTTTTTTATTAATCTTTTCAAATATTAAAAAAAGAATTATTAAAATAATTTTAAACTTGCAATAAAATTGTTCAAGATTTGACACCGGTGTCACTCGACCCCTGAACAAAAAGATATATATCAAGTGACTTTAGTGTCTTTTACCATGAACAAGTGTGTTCTTTTCTCACCATGAGTAATCATGTAAAGTAAACCACATCCCTTTTGGGACCATTTCTATTACTTCTATAATACTTGCCTCCCTGAAATGTCAATTTCATTCTCACTACTACTCATCTAAAAAAGTTTGGTATGTTTCATGTAAAGTAAAGGGCCACAAATTTTACAAGTCTCAAAGTGAGATGTTTACATTAAATTAAATACTATATATTTAAACAAATACTCCCTAGTGTTTAAGGTTTGATACATGTTCACTCCTCTCAAATTTAGTGTACACTAAAAAAAAGGGCATATAATTTTACGATTGTGTGATAATTTCACTTTTTCTGATTGTGAAATGTAATTTTTAGTTATATAATCTTTTATGAAAATATATAACAAAAGATAAAATAAGAAATTTAATAATTTACTTTTAAACTTTTTATTCTTTTTGCAACAAGTATATATAAACAAAAATGTATCAATTTGTATTGAGATGAAAATACAGTAATATTATTGGTTAGTATTCCAAATCTATGTTATTATATCTTTTAGATTTTATCTATTTGAAACGCATCTCTAATTTAATAAATAGAGAAAAATTTAAATGAAAATAAATTTTTTTTGTAAGAATTAAACAATCAAATTCAATTGTTCATTTTTATCAAAATAACGAAACCCTTATTTCCTTTAATTTTTTATAATTTAATATCTCAAAAATAGCTAGTGAAAAAATTATAAAAATTGCACTATAAAAATCTGAGTTTATTCTTTTTTATTAGACATCTCACATTGTATATGTCTGACAAACTTTTTTTCCACTTTTTTGTGAGTTTTAAAAACGACTATCACAAGGAGATGTCTAATCAAAGAGAATAATTTTTTGACTAGTTTGTTTTTTAGATATTTATTTTAAAACACGTGAGAAGAAAGTAAGTTTTTATCAAATGAAGCTATCTTATTAATTCTTAAACTCTCAGAAAAATCATGTACTCATTTGAACTCACCTTAGAATCGATAAGAATAATAGTTTGTACTTGTGAATATAAGATAAAAAAAAGTTTGATAACATCTTTATAAAAAAGTTTAGGATATGACAATTTTATCATTTCTAAGAGGGCCATTTATGTAAACTTATTTGCTATGATTTTATGATTTCATAGTTTCGGAGCTTGGACCCGAAGATTCGGGTCGAAATATAGTGGAAATAATATTTAAATCGAGCTGGCTAAACAAGGACCATCCGATCTTCACAATCGAGCGGATATTAAAAGTCAACTATACACGTCGGACTATTCAACGTTTCGAAGACTGTCGTGACACCGTCAAAATCCGCGCCACCGTAACCTCCGCTACCGCCTCTCGTTGCGCCGCCGACGGCAACGAGCTACTCCGTTTCCATTGCACGACACTCGCTTGTTCGCTCGGTTCAAATGGCTCATCCAGCTTATGCAGCTCAGTCCCCGGCTGCGGCGTCTGCACGATTATCCGTCACGGTTTTCAAAACCCTAAGTCCGGTGAAGGTGTACGGAAAGGTGTGTGTACCACCGCAAGTAGTGGAAGGGCACATGCTTCTCACGTGGGTATAGCGCGTGGGTTAAGAGCGATGCTTGTTTGTCGAGTGATTGCTGGGAAAGTGAATAAGCGCGTGGGGGGAAACGCGCTGGCGGAAGAAGATGGACCGTACGATTCGACGGCTGCCGGGTCACCCGGGTCATACTCGAATATTGAGGAATTGTACGTTTATAATCCGAGAGCCATACTTCCTTGTTTTGTTGTTATCTACAAGGTATTGGGAAGGTGATTGCATATATTTTCTCTTTTTCCTAATGTTTTTTATTTAATTTTGTTTCTACTTTTTATATTTTAGTTTTTAATCTTTTGATTAAATTAATGAAAGCTAGACTTATTGTAACACTTAGTTTACTTTGTACGTTGTAAATAAATTTACCAAATTAGTGAGTTTGTATTCGTTGAATTTGGAATGTCCTTTCAGTGAGCTTTTTGTCATTGATCTTGAAACTAGAGGACCGGAAGTAGGTACGGTTCCTCGCCGTGAAACCTTCTTTTGCGCTTGTTCTGTCACTTCCAGTTGGCATTGAATCTCGGATGTTCACCAATCAACATTGTGTGGAAAAGTTTCTGCCAGAGCACAAGGAGTAGTGACTGTGTTATATTGTTCAGTAATAGTGTTTCGAAAAAATACTGTTGCTGAAAAAGAAGAGAATGTGAATATGTTCAAGACAGTGTTCAAAATTTTATTGTTAATTTTTTTTGTTAAAGAATTCAAATAACTTAATAAATAGAAATAAATAACAAAATAAGTTAAATAAAAGAAATTAACTCGTTAAAAATATAAATAATTAATTAAAATACAATAAATAAAAAAACCTAACAATTAAAAGTACGTTAAACAAATTATGCTCTATTACGATTCCTCCAAATATGCTCTACAAGATCGGATCGAAGACCCTCCTGCATGTCTCTATCATGTAATTTTATGATTTTCCTCCTATATATTTTACATCTCTCAATTCAAGTACCTTGCATATTCCTAACAAACACATAATACTCTTCTAATTCGGCAATATTAAAACCTTAATCTTCGGTAATCATGTTATGCAATATGATGCAATATGATGCAAATATGCTTGACTCGTTTTATAGCGTGTACGCTATAAACTCTTGCCAGTTGTTATACTATACGCCAACGACCTTGATGGACACCAAATGTCCGCTCTACATCTTATCAGGCAGACGAGTGTGCTTTAGTAAATTCACGGTCTTTGCATCAATAACACTTGAGAACCCGTTAACGAACGCTGCTCTTGACGGGTATATCCTGTCAGCAAGATAGTATCCTCTTTTGTAATTCACATCAGACACTTGATCCAAATTTGGGGAGCGAAGTTATTTAGCAAGTTGTTGAACAACGAAGATGAATTTAAGATGTTTAAGTCGTTGTTTGACCCCACAACCCCAAAGTATGCATGTTAAATTCACATATCGTACATGACAATGACTTCAAATATGATCGTTGAATACTTTTTAATCGCCTCATATGTATTGCTCAAAGTTAAAACTTTTTTTTTTCTTGAAAGGTACTTTAATTAGTCAATTTTAAGTCGTTAATTAATTTTTCCAACCAAAATAAACTTTTCCATTAATGAGTTTGAGATTATAAATTGCGGAAGTTTATAAACTCCTATATAAAATAGACATATCATTACCCATTCAGCCATTCAGGACACAACCTTACATGCAACGAAACTTTGACGTAATAAATAGAAGCACAGTGATCCATGCTTTTCAGTGAAATTATAATTGGCAATTGTAGTAAATAATCTTCCATTAATTTTTCGGAGACATCATAATGAAAGTTTATTTTTTCATAAGCAGTTGGTGAAATTATATTGGTTAAAAACAAGTCGATTGTTACATGAACCTGTACCAAACATTGGGGGCTTTTATGAAACATTCGACTCAAGTTCTAAAGTCAAAATCGGTCAAATAGCAACCTTCAAACGTCCGATTTCCAATTATTTGCGCAGAATCAACGATCGTTTCCCTTCTTACTGCTTCAATCGCACGACAATGGTGATCTTACACACTCGTTTGATCTTAAAACCCTAATTTCATTTCAATTTTTCTATTTTCTGAATAATAGTTACTGAATAAATGTTGTGTGCAGATCCGATTCATTTTGCTACAAAACAGGCAAGGTAAGACTCGTTTAGCTAAGTATTACATTCCTCTTGAAGAATCTGAAAAGCATAAGGTTGAATATGAGGTAAAAATTCAAAAGCAAATTCTAGTTTTATGACTTATTTTTCGGACTAGGGAATTTAACCCTAAATTTCTTATGTAATTTGTGTGTGTAATTGTTTAGGTTCATCGGTTGGTTGTAAACAGAGATCCTAAATTCACTAACTTTGTTGAGGTAATTGATCATCATCTTTTATTTTGGATTTTAGAAATAAATCAAAGTTAGGGTTTTATCAGGTTATAGATTATGTGATCATGTAGAATTATAATTAAGAACGATGGTAGAGCAACTGCTTTATGTATATATATTGGAGTATGATATTATCATTGTGAAACGACTCTGACATAGGAATAGAACTTGCTACAGAAGTGAAACTGTATTTAGTGATTGTGGGATTGAATGTGTTTATATAATTACAAAGGTGCTTACTTTGAAGCTAATACATGTTTTACCTCCCAAATTCAAATTAATTACAGTCGATATTTGAATGTGTTTCTTTGTGTTTTTTATTTTCTTCAAGAAATTTAGGTTGACGTGGTCATTTGATGATGCTTATAAAGGTTTTGATAGATCATAGTTTTGTTTTTTTTACATGTTGTTGATGGATGTTAATTTGATTCATCTATTTCTGCTTGCAGTTCCGTACCCACAAAGTTATCTACAGGCGATATGCTGGACTGTTTTTCTCACTTTGTGTTGATATAACTGACAATGAGCTAGCATATTTGGAGGGTATCCACTTATTTGTTGAAATACTTGATCACTTCTTCAGTAACGTATGCGAACTAGATTTGGTTTTTAACTTTCATAAGGTACAGAAACTACGTGCTCCTGATTCTTTTAATTTTTACTGCTTATTGGAAAAAGTTTGTGCTTCATTTATTGACATATGTTTGTGTTTTTATAAGACTTTTACTTCCTGTAATTACATCCATAATTATGCTCCCTTCATCTTATGAAAATTGCAAAGTTGACCACTCACATATTGGAAAGTATAACCTTTTGTTCTACTTAATAATAAGAGAGTATCTGGAGCCAAAATGATATCATTAAAGCTAGGGTCGTCGTCATTCAAAATCTTTTTATAAAATATTGAACGTAGGCCGTGCTAGTACTAACCTTTGTTTTTTTATTTCATGAGCCCAAGACTATCCTATCACAAACTTAAGGGGATAAATTATATACCTTGAGAGTGGTAGGTTGGTACTTTTAGCTTTATATGCGTTTTGTTGTTGTTGTTATATGTTTTTCACATTATTTTCTATAGCTTATACGTGGTTGTTTTGTTTATGAGAAGGTGTACCTGATATTAGACGAGTTCATTCTTGCCGGAGAGTTCCAAGAAACAAGCAAGAAGGTATGTGTTGTTCTTTCTTCTATATGAGATTATTATTATTTTCTACGCACCATTGGAGTGCAGTTTCGACCCATTTTCTTATTTACTAATTAACTGGTCGAGCTGGGATGTGTTGTATTTCAAATTAGCCAATAAAAAACGTAGCTAAATTTTCTTAATGTATACGACCTCCTAAATCATTTTATTCCAATATGTAGATTATCCTTGTAATAATATTGTATTTGTAATCATAATAAACGCATTGGTTGTCTCCTGTAGTGTTAAGAAGCTTTATAATAATACTTGTTATTTCAATCCATAGGCAATCATAGAGAGGATGGGAGAACTGGAAAAACAGGAGTGAAATGCAGATTCTGGTGGCTGATCCTGAGTTTGTGGGTTCGTTCGGATATTGAGCCTGGCTTCTGTCTTAGCTTTCTGAATCTCATACCATTATATAGTTTTGTGCATGAATTATTTGATTTCTATCCTTCGTAGTCGATACAAATTCTTTTCGTTCTGCCTGTCATAATTGTAATTGATTTGATTTAGACTATTGTACCTTTGCTTTTTTGTAAATGAAATGTTGTATGAGGTCATTTCCCAACTAAGCATTTCAATGAACTACAGATAACTTTGTAGAAATATAGATTATGATTATGGGTGAGTCATGAGTGTTTGTTGAAGCTGTCATTGATGAATACAAACATTCATTGCATAAGATTTGAGTTATAATAGCATCATTGCATGTGGTAAGCTATAATCATATCATAATATAATATATATATATATATATATATATATAGTATTGGTCTTCAGTTGATAATTCCAAATTTCATATAAACAAGTTGAAAACACTCGAGTGTTGGGCCACTATCTAGAATAAAAAAAATCTTCTTTCTCGTCAAGGTAACTGATTTACATCTTCCCTTTATTGGTGGCCAAGAGTGACAGGGAAACGCATTATGGTTCATCTCAGTTCAAAGCATGCTTGGAGCCAAATATCTCTATTGAAGAACCCAAAATAGGAACAATTGTGTTGTGTCTCTAGTTTTGCCAATATTGATAGGAGCCAGTAGAGTAAATTGGTTCCTCAAATACTATTGTTGTCTAAACAGCTAGGACTGACATTGATACATTTCAAATATATGGCGGCTCCTGTGATCATAAAGATGTGATATTAGCAATAAAGTGACATATGTAAATGTGAACCGGGACTCTCTTTTGTGAATGCATCGAAGATCGTTCTACTTGTGAAGTTAAGTTGAGATCAGTGTCAGTAGGCGTTTGAGCCAATGCAAATAAGGCTTGGGCTGCTTCTTTGTCTTCTTTTGTCATTTCATAATCTTTCAAGTCTCTAAATTCCTCCTGTATGTAAAATGTAGAAATTCCTTTTAACGGGCCTTGTATTGTGAAACCATAAAAGGGTTTTGGAGCCTGAGGTTACTAACCTCAGAAGCTGTTTGTTTCTTTGTGCAGTCTTTCAGACGATTTCGTGAATAGGGTAATTCACTCTTTATTGCTGTATAAATAATTCCTTCATGATTTGACACATTCAGAATCAATATTTCCCGGGGTATATCCTTTTTACCCGCATTCAGAATCACAAGTCCTTTTAATATTAATAGCAACCATACTTATAATCTTATATTGTTATATAGACTTGTATATACAATCAATGAATACACAAAAGTGACAAAACTGCTACCATATGTGGTTGAACAATTAACACTTATGATGTAAATGAATTTTTATGGGCCCGGCCTACTTGATCAAGTTAATTTGGGCCCATTATTTATAACCAATCCAAAAGGGCCCATTTAACTCCCCACCACCACCAACACATCTTAAACATAATATTAAGATTGAGGTAATAACATTACAAACCTGACCGCGATTTCCTTGGTGCAGGTACATGATTAATCAAATAAGGATGATTATGATCCGAAAACTGCAAGAAAAATAAAAATAGATATAAAATGCATATACTTGTTGAGTAAAAACCATAAATAAATAGTGATTATAATTTATCATCATCACCTTTTTGGGAAATTGAACTGTCTTGATTCTAGAATTGGCACCAATTGAAGGTGAAATTTGATTCATTTTACCTACAAAACTCAATCTTATCAGCTTCAATTTCTTTTTTTGATTTATTAATTTATTATAACATCACTCTCCCCACCGTATTTCAATACTTATTACACCCAAAATCTATATCATATCTATATCTATATAAATATATAACACAATTACAATCCACAAAAGAGATACAGTAATATAATAATTAACTTATAAGGAAGTAAGAGATTTATTTATGTATTAATATTAATACCTGGTTGCTGCATCGGAGTGGAGAATCGAGTGTATCCACCGTGAGTACGTTGTTTATCCATTAATTCTGAAATTATATCACGGAGTATCAATTATGAAATCATATACAGATAATATAAAATTTAGAACAATCATTACAAAAGTAAAACACACATATAAATTATTACCGATGAAACCTATATATTTTGATACCTTTGATCAACAGAATTGATGAAAATTACACACACAAACACAGAGCATGATGGAGAAAATGAATGCTGATGTATATATAAGTACGAGTAAGAGAGAGAATTTAAAGAGGAAACAGAAAACAAAATCACACAACGAATCAAATCACACGCCATAACCGCCTCTCTCTCTCTCTCTAGACTGGAAAGTGGAAAATGTGAATAAGTATACAAGTTGTGATGCATACAGTACAAGTTAATTAGAGTCATGCTGTTTTGGAATTAGAAGTTTTTGATGTGGAAAAGTAAAAGAGTACATAAGTAGTGCGTGTACAAAATGGGACGAGTAGAGTTACGTAACATGTTACCAATGAATGTTGAGGAGCACGAGTTTTATTTATTATTATTATTATTATATTATTATTATTAAAGCTTGATAAATAAGTATTTCAAGTTACAACTTCCGACCTTACAATTACTAAATAGATAATAACTAGTAGATTCAAGTTTCACTAGTTATAAGTTTTAGCAGTGTTGTACAAGGCTGGTCCATTGATTTCGAAGACTCTGTATAAAAAATAAAAATGGGTTCTAAATCTTTTTTATATATAAGTAAAATTTTATAAAATTAAAATAAGCCGATAATTGTTATAAAAATACTTATGATATGAGTAATAGGCTTATAAATTATAATAAGTTATTAATAATGAACTACAATTATTAAATGGGTCATAATAATGGGTTAATAAAAAATGATGGAAAAACCTTTCATAAAAATAAAATAAAATGTGGTTTTCAAGATTAACCTGCACCAAACAGAGATGGTGTAAGATTGAAAAGGGGGCACATTGCCAACTTATCTATTGTACGTTTATGATTTGTTTTACATAAAAAATAATATATATTAACATATATAATATATATTAGCTAAATTTCAGGCTAAATTTCGTGCCTTATTTTTTCTGTGGCCCTGTGCGATCACACAAACAGCACCCCCTTTGGGCCGGGCCTAGTTTTGTGTCTAACACATTTGATAAAGAATCATAAATGCTCACTTCTATTCATTTTTCAAATTTTAAATATGTCACAAAACGTATATCTAACACATTAATAAGATTGTTATATTCTAAATGCTCACTTCTATTCATTTTTCAAATTTTAAATATGTCACAAAACGTATATCTATAAATTAAAAAAATTACACACTTTGAATCAACATCTTTTTGTTCTTAATTAGAAATCTCACATGATATATTTTCAATGATCTTTTTCTGTTTTCTAATTAGGGTTTGAAATTCATAATGATAAATCATATGTGATTTAACACTTACACGTGATTATATTTACAATCAAACTTTAAAGTTTAAATCACTAGTTATAATCACATGTAAATAATGAAATTCACAAATTATAAGTACAAAAATCACATGAAATATAATTTTATTTGATAATTTAATAAACCTACATAAAAAAATAGTTGTAATAACTTGTGATTAGACATTAAATTAGTAATCCTGCGTTATTAAAGAATAATCAAATACAAATTTCAAATAATTAACTATAACTATACATTATAGATTTAAATAAATATAAAGAAGAAATCACATGTGAATTATTAGTTATTGTCATATAATTCAACTGGAAAAAACATGTTAAACCTCAAATGAGTAATCACATGTGATTTTGACTTTGACAAATGCAATTTTTTAAAATTCTATTTATAATTACTTATGTGACTGAATATTAAGTTGTAATCACATGTGAGTTAACATCTACCATTGATGAATAATCATGTACCAATTAAAGTTTTTTTTTTTTTTTTATCATAATTGTTATTTATAAAATAGGATTTGCATGTGTATAGTCTAAAATAGAATTGAGACACTTCTTAGAAGAGAAAACATAAAAAAATGCGACAATCAAAGATTGTCTCAGTAAGTGAACATGCGACAGTTCATAATTGTCGCAGTTAGTGTAGTTGCGACAATCCTGGAATAGTTATTCAATACAAGAAATTTTGATTACATATACATACTCTCACATTCACATTCCAAACACAAAATTCGATCTAACAACAAATCACATGTGATTATACATAAAATCACATGTTAGTATATAAGTCACGTTTTCTAAGATCCGACCAAAACGAATTTTTTTCTCGAAAGTGTGGCTCTTGGGATCTCTAATTCAAGAGAAAAAGACGTTGATTTTGAATATTTAATTTTATAATTTTTGGTCATACTGTTTGTGAGATATTTAATTTTAAAAATTCGAGTAAAAGTGAAGTTTGGTTATCTCATTCTCCATTCTTTTTACTATTCTTTAATTAACTCGATCTAAATATTTGACTTTGAAAAGATAAATTTTTAGATATTAGAATGAAATTGATGATATGATTGATATGATTGTCAATTTATAGTAGTTCGACATTTATTTATTTTTGTTGTATTTATCTCTAAAATTGGCATAAGATGTGCATCGGCTTGTCATAACATATGTTAATACAACATAGAAATACAAATACAAATGTACATATTTTTGGATTTCAAATATGAAGCGGTAACAAACTAATTTTGTTGAGATGTGATCCAATTTTCTAAGTTAGTGAAATTTGAAAATCTAATGCGGAATAAACATAAAAGAAATAAGGGTAAATGCAACATATACGCAACGTATTGCCACTCATTGTTCTATCTATACAAGCTACCATTTTTATTGTCTAGGTATGCAAAAAACTGGACGAAACCTAATCTAGATACGCAATATGGTAAAAAATTTTGTGGAAACATGATTGGATCCTTGATTTTGAGATGATATTAGACTTCTACACATTATTCGCGAAATGTAACGTACTACCACAATTTGTTCTATGTATGTAACTGACGTGGCAGACGACGTGGTACAAAAAGTCTATATGGCATCATACGTGGAATCCTAGTCAGCAATTTCAAATGTTATCCGGTAAAAATCAACTTTGCAAAGATATCGATACGGTTTCTTCCGGTTTGTTGCATACCTAGACAATAAAAAGTGTAACTTACATACATAGAGCAATGAGTGGCAGTACGTTGCGTATCTATTGCATTTACCCAATAAATAATCATAATACATAGACATCTAACATGATTAGATTAGGTTTAAATGGTTGATTAAATCTACATGCAATATAAAGTTTAAGATGGTTCAAAATGTGGTACAGTGAATAGTAGAATGGACTTACCTTTATGGGCTAGACAAAACTTACTCTCCAAGCAAAATTAATTAATTTTTTCAAGTTTTAGAATCGACACACAATTGGCTCTATGCCCTCTTTAAGTAACAACTTTGTTCAACTTTAAGGTACAAAAGTTCTAAAATTTTGCTCTAATATTTCCTGTAAAACTGAGTCAAGTAAATGATAAGTTTAAGGTTTATGTTTGTTTTGGAGGTTATTTTGAATCCATTAACGGCATGCCAATGTATATGTCAATAGATTGCATAAGAGTTATTTTAAAACTTCCCGTTGCACCAGAAAAACAAATTCCACACGAATTTTGTTAAAAACAATTTTAACAAATTACCGTTTGATAATGATATTCGTATGAAATATAAGGCGAATCAGTTTATCATAGATATAGCTGATGACTTTGATGATCTTGAGGCATTTTTGATTCATGCGATTATAATGCTCCCATAGAATTATACATTTTTGATAGTGTAAGAAATGTTTCCGGTATAGGTAGCAATGAACCTAGTAGTAGTGGTAGTGGTGGTTTTAAGCAACAATTTCAACAACTACAGACCTATGAATACAACCAACCACAACAAAATCATCAATACCAAATGAATCCTCAATATCAAATTCCCTTTCCTTATCCATCATATCCGCAGTATCATTACCATGTTGCTTGATACTCATCATGATTATTCGACTTATCATGCGGAGGATCCAAATGGGGAACAAAATGTCAATCCACAAAAGACATTTGACCATCTATTTGAAAATGATATTGTTTTAATGACGAGTAGGAGACAGATGAGGAGGATGATGAAACTGACAACCTACTAGCACAACCAAAAAGGCAAGAAGATTAATTTTGGAATATGCCACCACCTTTATCAAAAAATGAAAAGGATAGTATAAAACGGTTGGTTACCATCTATAAACCCTCTTACCGGGTAGAACTTGGTCAAGTTTTTGAAAGTAAAAAGGACATGAAGTTTCAGTTGAAAACTAAGTGTCTCGATGAGGGTTTTACGACAAGGTTAAAGAATTCAGAGAAAATTCGGTAGGTTGTAAACTGTACATTGGCTAATTATGATTGGAATTTATGTCCACGCAAAATTTAGCATACTGAGAAGTTTTAAGTTAGGGAGCTTGTTGACGTTCACACATGTTCTCGTTCTCAACTCCAGCAAATAACAGTAACGCAAACAAGAGAGTGCTTGGTCACATATTAAAAGAGTTAATGAGCGAGACACAAAGGCAAGGACATACAACTTGACATGAATGCGCATTTCAGAATCAGCTTTTCATGCAACGAAGCTTAAAGGGAAAAGTGTTATGTCATAGAGTTGTTGAGAGGTACTCCCCAAGAATCATTTCAACTGTTTCCCCTTTATTTTTATTTTTTTAGAAAAGCATAAATTATATATGTATATATATATATATATATATAAAGTATCCTAGTACATCACAAATAGAATATACATCCAAATTGAGCCAATATGGACCCATTATCTACTCTTATTTTGGTACCCACTTTGGCACTATATATATACTACATGACGTACTAAATACCTACTAAACATAATTTACTTTCAGTGCATGTCCCCTTTATGATATACCCACTGCTGCAACAATTCTCAACCCGCCCCATTTCTCTTACCCAAATTACCACCACATGATCGCGGGTCCTGCAGCCATTGATGCCATTTTACGCTTCCTTTTTTTAGCCTCTTGGACACCCATTCATAACTTCGAATTTGAATCTCGTTAAACACGACTGGAATACTCCACCATTTCTTTCCGAACACTTTTTGATTCCTATTTTTCCGTATCGAGTAACCACACACCCACTCAACTACCTGCCATAGTTTATGCTTTACCTTTGAGACCATATTACAACCACTACCTTGGAAGCATTATGATAAACTTAAGTTAGACACATTCCCGAGCCCCCACCACTTATACACCCTCTCCCAAACTTCCATAGCATGTTTACAGAAAAGTAAGGTATGCTCAACAGTTTCTAAGTCGTCATCACACATAGGACATCTAACCGTATTTAGATCGATACCTCTTTTGTCCAGCTCAACACGGACCGACAATCTTCTCAGCATCGCTCTCCAAATAAACACACCAACCTTTTGGGGCAGTAGGTTATTGCGCATCGTCTCACGTCTAGTACCACTTTCGTGTAATAGTTTCACATCGATCCTTGTAGCTAGAGATTTTCTTTTGAAGTCACCATTATCGCTCATTTTCCACCACCATTTATCCCTACCTTCATGAGATAGAACAAAAGAAGATAAGACGTTAGATAATTCATCCATTTCCCCCTTGCCCTGCCTCTAATTTCTCTCGATCACCTCCACTTACCAACCCTTTCATTACTCGCCCAATTCACTCTATCTTGAACTAGTGCATTCTTATTGGATTATATACTATATAATCTGTGAAATCTGTCTCGTAGCCTTGATTCTCCAACCCACACCTCTTCCCAAAACAATGTGTTAGATCCATCCTCGATTTTTTTAACAAATGAATCCCGAAATCCTAGCCTTTTTTTGTCCATCTCTCCTAACTTAATAATGTTACTCCAAGTACTTCCATTCCCACATCCAGTAGATAAGCCTTTGCTGTCCAACCCACCCTCTATACCATATATGCTTTGGATTACTCTAACCCAAAAAGCATTGCTTTCTGACCTAAACCTCCACCACCATTTACCTACTAAAGCCCAATTTTTTCCCCTCAAAGTACCAACATTTAGACCCCCATCCCCATATGAAGCTAGAATACTATCCCATTTAACTCATGACATTTTGTTTTCTTCGCCTAACCCTCCCCAAAAGAAATTTCTCCTCATACTCTCAAGATTATTTATCACACATGACAGGGCACGGAATAATGAGAAATAGTACAATGGTAAGCTACTAAGAACCGACTTTATTAGGGTTAGGCGTCCACCAAAAGACATCGTACGTGCTTTCCACTCCGATAATCTTTTTTGAAACTTCTCAATGACCGGCTTCCACTTTCCAACTTTTTTCATGTTTACTCCAATGGGCAAACCCAAATATCTAAAAGGAAACTCACCCGCTTTACATTCCAATCGATTTGCCATATTAACAACCTCCTCATTTTTCACTCCTACACTATACACACAACTTTTAGTTAGGCTCACCTTTAAACCAGATACATCTCCAAAACACTTTAACAATTTCATTAGATGCATTCCTCCTATTCCACTCTCCAAAGAATATCGTGTCATCCGCATATTGAAGATGTGACACAACTACTTCATCAAATCCTACATTTACTCCTTTATAAAGACCTTTCTCAACTGCTTCTTTTGTCATTGCGTTTAGCCCCTCTGCAGCCAAAATGAAAAGAAACAGGGACAATGTTGCCGGACACCTCTTTCTAACATGAACTCGTTTGTGGGAGATCCATTAACTAAAACTAAAATTGAGGTTTATTTTAAGCAAGCTTCGATCCACTTACACCACTTCAATCCAAAACCCATACTCTTCATTACATCCAATAAGAATTCCCACCTTACACTATCAAATGCCTTTTCAAAATCAGCCTTGAAAACGATACTCTTCCTCTTCTATTTTTTTACAAAGCCCACTACCTCATTAGCTATCATTACACCATCTAGAATATACCTCCCTTCTATAAATGCGCTTTGTACATCTCCAACTAGCTTTCCTATCACCCGCCTAACCCAATTTGCAAGTATCATCGCAATTATTTTGTAGTAGCTACCGATCAAGCTTATGGGTCTATAGTCTCCAAGACCCATCAGATCCACTATCTTGGGGATTAACGTCACGAAAGATGCATTGCACCCTTTTGATATTTCCTCATTCTCCCAAAACCACCTTATTGCTTTCTTCAAATCATATTTGATTATCTCCCAGAATTTCTTAAAGAAATTAAAGTTAAATCCATCTGGTCCCGGTGCTTTCGAGCTTCCACAATCTTTTATTGCTTCCCAAATCTCTTTCTATTCAATCGGATCTTCCAAACTTTTAGCCTCCAGTTGTGTAAGTTTTCCTACTTTGTTATAAACAAATCTCGGCCTCCTTCTCCTTGGTTCTTTGAAAACCATTTTAAAGTACTGAAATACTTCCTCTTTAATTTCATCTGGGTTTTCCTGCCATATACCATTTACCATCAGTCCCCGTATATTGTTCTTATTATTCCTTATCCTAATAATTGAAGGAAAATACTTAGTGTTTTTATCTCCCTCTGTTAACCATTTCACTCTAGCCTTCTGTTTTGCCATACATGCTTTTTCTTTGTCATTCTCTATCCATTTTCTTCGTACATCCATCCAGCTAGCCAATTCTAACTCATTCAAGTTTCTGTTTTCTGCAATTTGTTCCCAATCTGCTACCTCTCTTTTAAAATTTTCAATTTCAGTATCTTGCTGACCAAAACACTCCTAACTCCATCTCTTTAATGCCACTTTAACATGTTTCATCTTTTCTCTAAACTTGCAATCAGGCCTCCTACTTGTCACATGCTTGTTCCATGCTTCGGTAATCACCACCTCCACTCCATCCGCTTTTAACCATGCATCAAACACCCTCACAGGTTTTGGGCCGAAGTCAACGACTTTATCCCTCAAACTAATCGGACAGTGATCTGATAACTTCTTGTCCAGGGCAATCACGGACAGATCTTGCCACATTTGTTTAAATTTCTCGTTTATCAAAAATCTATCTAGCTTACTAAACTTTGTTCCATCATTGCTGATTCTAGTAAATCTTTTACCTCCCAAAGGTACTTCCATCAACTTTGTCTTTTCTATGAAGTTATTGAGCATGGAAGCCCATTTTTCTTTAAAACTGCCGTTCAACCTTTCTGATTGTTCCCTTACTTCATTAAAATCTCCGCATAAAACCCACGCCGCTTCAATACTGCACATCAATTCCTCCAAATTGTTCCACATCCTGATTTTGTTTTCATCGTCATGAGGACCATAAATATTTACTATTACTATGTCACTGTTAATACCCTTCCATCTACCTTTAATAGCTAAAGAAATCACTCCCAACTGCTTGTTCAACATTGAAGACGTTGTATCCCAAATCATGATTATCCCACCCGATCTTTCCCTGACTTCCTTTTGAACATAACCGAAACCATTTGATCCCCATAAGTTTTCAATCGAAAAATCATCCACTTCTTTACACTTTGTTTCTTATAAAGCTAGTATATTTGGTTTTTCATCTACACACAATTTTTTAACCCACCCAACTTTACCATCCTGCCCGAATCCACAAATGTTTAACGACAATATCTTCATGTAATTGTACATAATCGACAAACTTACCCTCACCATTACATCCCTGGACCTTTCATCCCATTGCAATCCCACTTGACTACCAAACTCTTTTAACTCCACACTACTCTCAGATTTATCCGATCCATGCCCTCCACATCCTGCAATTTCTTGTGATTTTTCTCTACTATTGGTACTCTTTTGAATCCCTTTCCTTATACAACCTGATTTTTGTTGTTTTGGGTACATGTGGATGCGTCTTGCTAATGATTTTACATGCATAATTCTTGACGACGCCCTCCAATTTCCAATCTTCTCCCTACAAATTCCATGTCTTTAACTTTCTTGAGATCCCACAAGTATCGATACATAATTATCCCCCGCAAAGAAGTTCCGAGAGCTATGGCCACTGTACCATTCTCGATTTCGTCCCGTGCCCAACGCTACGTTCTTGTCAAAGTTTCCTCTCCACACTTTCTCTCCTCTCATTCCCTTTTTTTACAACCTGAAAATGACAAACCCTTGGAGCGTTACAAATGTGCTCAAAGATGAGAAAAAAAGATATGTAATGTGTTACATGTCCATTGGTGTAGCGGTAAGTAACTAAATTTTACATCCATGTTCGCAAACATACATATTATACTACAATTGATATATCTTTAAATTTACTGTCCTTGCAGATACATACTTTTGTTAACCATACGCGCCCAATGATTATCATATATGAGGCACATTTGAATGGGGGCTTACTTGGGGACTAACTTAATTGCAGTAGCTATGGATGACAATAATGACATCTTGCGACTAGCCTACGGAGTCGGGACAGGAGAGACGGCTGATCATCGGACGTGGTTCTTGTGAAACTTGTGTGACGCCATTGAATCAAATGGTGGGATTGGGAATCTGACTATCGTATCCGATAGGACTGCTTCAATTGCAGCTGACATTTTAACGGTCTTTCCTGACGCATCTATGTTGTCGTCATTTGTTGACCAACTTGAAAAACCAGTTTGGTAGAATCAAGTTCATTTAATGGCATTACTGGAAGATGTGTAAGGCATACCCGGGTTCAAATTCCGATCACCATCGGGGTGTGATTTCACGAAACTTACAAACCTTTTATAATACTCTTAACGACATTAGGAGATAAAGATGGTAAAGATGTTATGCTACAAGGATGAAATATGCTTACATAACATCAAGCAGTGTCGGGTCCATTAACGCGCTAACCAAACATGCACAAAAGCTCCCTATCACAATGCTCTTGGTGTTTTTTTTTTATCTTTGGTGCAACAGTGGTATTTCAAACATCGTGCCACTAGAGCGGGACTTACAATATCTCTTGCACAGTATACCAACCATAAGATTGGAAAAATAGTGAACAAATTGTTATGCCGACTAGTATATCCAATCACGAACAGAATTTTTGAGGTGCATTTTGACAACAAGGACGAGTTGGTTAACCTTGACACACGAACATGCAGTTGCAGACAATGACAGTTGTTCGGGTTACCTTGCGGACACGTTATAGCAGTGGCACGAAAGTTCAAACAGGACGATGTAAGCTGCTATGCCGAGAGGTATTTCATGTCAGAGACGTATCAAGCGGGCTACGCCGAGCCCATACTCCCGATGGGTCATCCTTCATAATGGATCGATCCAAATGATCTACAAACTGTGTTGCCGCCGGTCCTTGTGTCGAGGCAAGCTGGTCGTCCACCTAGGCGTGCTTGTATTCCTTCCAAAGGAGAGGAGAAACAAAAAAGCAAGAAAATATGTAGTAAGTGTAACAAATATGAGCATAATTGAACAACTTGCAGGGCCACTGAGGATAGAACAGACATGTATAGACGATCAAGATCCCAATCCACCTCAATGAAATCAAAGGTGAATGTCGAATCAGATGCGTCTCAATCGACCCAATGTTTTCCAAGTGTACTTTGAGTCACCCTTGAATGTATTGTATTAAAATATTTACATATTGTATATGAAAACACTTGTGTTAACAAACGAGATGGAAACATGACAAAAGTACCCTATCGAAGGATATGGTATGCCTATCCAGCGGATATGTTACAAAAAGGGAAAGAACAAACGGAAGCACCCTATCTGACAGATAGGTGCAAGTTCGAGACACATGTAATACACAATTTGCATATTGCGTGTCTGGCTTTATAGGTTGCATGTGCGTAGTAGTTTGTTTGCCGTTTTGAATTTTGAAAAATATAATTTTACATAAAAAAAAATGATGTATTTTGATGAATTTTCCTTAAATAAAAATGGATTTCTTCGCACATAATTTTTCACATACAATCCAAATGGTAATTGGGCCGTGACCTACTAACACCTTTGATTTTAGGCCCAAATTCCAAATTGCAACCAATCTCCTCATTTTCCCCCTTTCCTGCCTTAAAAATAATTTCGTGTTTCGAATTCTCAATATTCCCAAAACCCTCAAATTCGGAAGAACAAAAATGTCATATGAAGATGCAAAACGTGTGAAGAACGCAAAAGAAGAAGACGAAGATGAAAATGACGAGAAATCCCTCAGTTCAGTCTTTCAGAACAGGAACAAAAAAATACTTTCTTTGAAGGATGCAAAGTTAAAGAAATCAACATCTAACATGAAAAAAGAAGAAGAAGATGATGAATCGGATGATGATTATAAACCCATTAAAAAAACACTCAACAATGTTATGCCTAGTTCCAAGAAAGAACCATTTGCAAGTGCTGAAACGGTAATTGATGAATTCTTATTAAAAAATAAAACTAATTTGTGGGTTTTGTTTATTATGTTGGTTTTCATAAAGGGTGTGGTTTCTTTGCTTAAAATTTTGTACTCTTTTTAATGCAGAAGAAGACACCCATCAGTAAGGTGAAGAAAGATGAAAATGATGAATCTGATGATGATTATAAACCCATTAGAAAAACACCCAACAATGTTAAACCTAATTCCAAGAAAGAACCAACTGCAAGTACTGAAACGGTAATTGATGATTTTTTTATTCTTTACTTTTTTAAATAATTCATTTTGTGGGTTAAGTTTCTTGTGTTAGTTTTGATAATGGTTGTGGTTGCTTTTGCTTTATATTTTGTACTTTTTGATGCAGAAGAAGACACCCATCAATAAGGTGAAGAAAGAAGGAGCTGGAACTGCTAATGTGGTGTGTGATACATTCTTTTTATTTTTTTCTGATGAACTTTTTAATATAATTTTCTATTTTAAAATTTGGAATGAAGCCTTATGCCTTTTATACTCTGTACAGATTATGTGCATTTTGAGTCTTTTGGAAATGTAATTAGAAATCAAATTATTTAAACTGAATATGAAGGTATTTAACTTTCGTAAACACTTTTATTGGTAATTCTAATAGTACTTCTATATAGTTGATAGGCTGATCTCTTATGAAGGGGTTGCTTGGCTAAGCTTTTCTAGGGGCTTTTGCATTATCTTGCAGCAACCATTTAGCCCCTTGAAAGTATTTAGATGAGCTTATGTAAAACAGTAAAAGGGCTTATTACATTTTTAGGGTGTAATAAGCTAAAAACTTAAGCCGCATTTCCATGCCTTTTTGTTTTTAGAATGTCAACCTACTTCCTAACCCACGAAATATTTACGCTCACATAGTCATACACATATATACAAATTGTTTTCTAATGAGACTTGAGCACACAAACTGGTGGTTGATGGGCTCCTCACATACCGCTAGGCCATTGTCATTTCCTTTGCCTCCCTAGATAATGTAGAAGCTACGAAAGCTTTGCCATAACTATAACTTAAAAACTTGTGTTCAGTTGTCAAGACCTATCTTTCATTAATGCCAAACTTATACCCATGAAATGGTTCTATCGCAAAATCCTATTAAGGCCATTGGATAGGAAAGTTAACAGTTATTGACTAAAACACTTCGCTGTACAATGTCTTGATTAGCCTTTTTAGTGGCTGTAATTGAGTAATATTTTGGGTAATGTTTATTATCTTTAGACTTTAGATAATTAATGTAGCATCTTTTTATTTTTATTTTTTTAAATTAAGAAAAAAGCAGGAAAAGTAAGTGAGCAAAATGGCAAGAAGAAAGACGAAAAGAGTAATGGTGGAAAGGGAGATGATTCAACTGTTAAGAAGGAGAAGAAGGAAAGGAAGGTGTTCGATTTTCCTGGTCAAAAGCGGGACCCTCCGGAAGAGGTAGTTTGCCCCTTTACAATCAAATGCTCAATAACATGTTGGTATTGTATTACTTGCTTCTTTGGAGTTATCATACAAATTTTGGACTTGTAGGGATTTAAATGGACCTTACTATATATCTATATATATTATATATATATAGAGAGAGAGAGATTCAAGGGATCGGGTGAGAACTAATACTTTAGTGAAAACCATGAGAACTAAGCTTACTGGGCTGTTTAATTTGATGGTTGTCAAAAGGCCCAAAATAACAAAACCCCCAAATTTGGATACATGTTCTCTCGCTAAACAACTACATCATTAGTCTTCTTCTTCTATTTGATTCACAAAGCACAACCACCATCGGTCTTCATATACAAGAGCGATGATCTGTATGTCGGATATTCACCGTCACCGTCTCCATCTCCACTTTGCCGGCAAGATCCAACGTGGTGTTTAACAAACCCTCGTGGTTGTACAATAGATCGTCATCCTCTCCCGCGAAATCTTCGTCATTGTTGTCGTACACCAATTCACTGAAGGGTGCTGAGCATCAAATCTTTTGTTATTGTGACGTCTTTGACTGCGGCTTTCAATTAAAAATCTTTGTCAACAACTGCCACCAGTCACCGCCCTTATTTCCGATCTGTTATCTGATTTAGCGAATTTCACGATGAAGATGAAGTCCTGGTGAATTTGACGGTGATAAAGCTTGGCGATTCAAACAATGGATTTTATAATTGATTTGTGTTGTGGATTGAAGAAAACATATATATTTTCACAGTCAAGTTTGATTTTCAAAGTATGCATTGTGTAAGTTTGAATCTGATTGTTTCTTGAATTGCATAAGCAAAATTTAGATGCATTCTGTTTTATTGTAAACGGTTGACTTTAATTACCTTTGTTTATTAATTTATATCAAATTGCATCTAGTAATTCATCATCTTCTTCATTTTATCATTCTAATTTAGCGGATGCAAAACAATTAACATATGAAACATGTTATGCATCTAATTAAGCTCGACTTAATTTCTGCATCTGATTTATTTTACAGAAAAATAAAAGTATGGCCTTCACGAAATTAAAGAGAATACCACAATGAATTCAGTGATGTGATTTGTTTGATTAAAATGTTATTCATGTTAAAGTAATTTTAGATTAAAGCATCTGGGTTTTTTGTTTTGAAAAAGACGGTCGGGAAAGAGGCGAGATTATCAGTTCTCACGGTTCTCATTTTAATGGAGGATAAACCGGTAAAAATCAATGTGGAGTCCAACGGTTATGGGTTGACCGAATTGTTAGGGTGTAACTTCCGGCATATGCCCTTTCTTTCTTGAAATCGGCCTAAAAGCCATTAAATATTTTCAATTATAAATTCAATTAATGATCGGCTGAAAGTTGTTCTTATCATTTTTCTAATGTAAGAATTTTCTTATTTGAACACTCCTCTCTCTCTCTTTCTCTATATATATATATATACAAATAATATTCAAAGTTGATTTAGCTATATATAGGCTCTATTTTTTATGTAAGGACTTATGAATCTCTATGGTTTTAAACTTTCAGAGAGACCCGTTAAGGATTTTCTATGAAAGCTTGTACAAGCAAATAACAACTAGCGAAATGGCTGCATTCTGGTAAGGATTGTATGTTTCTTTTTATTGCCTTTTAATTTCTTTTGCTTACCCATAATGTCCGTGCTTTCATTTTCTGGAGAAATTTAAGTTGAAGTTACTTATTTGCCTATATTTGTAATTGAATGATACTTAAGTGATATTAATTTTGATCAACAAGATATTTAGGGTGTATCTGAGAAATAGTCAAACACTTGGAGCAGCTATAAGATCTTTAGTTCATGCAAAGATTATTTGGTTTGGAGTGTAACCTTAAAATCAACGGGATTAACTCTGTGCCGTGAAGCGTACAAACATATGCTACTTTTGTACACATCGGTTAGAAGTGTGTTTGAAGAAGTTTGTAGTCATATATCAATAGTGCATCCAAGTAAACTACTAGTGCAAAATTACTATAGGTGGCAAGTTCAACCCATGTAGTTATGAATGTGTCGATTTAGACTACATTTTATCTTTAACGGGGCATATGGGTAACAGAAAGATTAACTCTGTGCTGTGAAGCTTACAAACATATGCTACTTTTGTACACATCGGTTAGAAGTGTGTTTGAAGAAGTTTGTAGTCATATATCAATAGCGCATCCAAGTAAACTACTAGTGCAAAGTTACTATAGGTGGCAAGTTCAACCCACTTAGTTATGAATGTGTCGGTTTAGACCATAGTCAC
This sequence comes from Logfia minima, assembly GCA_963921325.1. NCBI lineage: Eukaryota > Viridiplantae > Streptophyta > Magnoliopsida > Asterales > Asteraceae > Logfia > Logfia minima. Next base: position 8,022,566 of record OY992773.1, read on the forward strand.
ATGGTACGCCAAAACCTCCATGATCCGCGTACCAGAGCATTTCGTTCCGAGTCATGGTACAGTTTCGTTCCATGAATGGAAATTGACGTTCTGAATTGGTTTTGAACACACGAGCTTTAGAACTTAACTTTTAGTTCCATATTGGACCATCTGTTGAGACTTTGTTAAGTATTTACTCCATAAAATGTTCTAAAAGTTTGGATTCTTACCATATAATTATAAATGATTAGTAATAGGTCAAAGTGGTGCCACGTTATATCGTATATCGTACCACAGCGATCCGAAAGGAGCCTACCCCCCTCTGTACCAAATTTTAGTGACCTAGCGAACCGCGACCCAGAACCACGATCGTGTACTGTAGGGATCCACATTCCATGTGACTATGATTTCTACATTTTATCTTTAACGGGGCAAATGGGTAACAGAAAGAGTTGAAAAGGAAACCTGTCCTATGAGTTGAAAGCCATCCAAATGTGTTTTTCTAATGTATAATACCTTTTAAATCATTATTATTAAAGAAACAGATAGAAAGGGTTTTGGGTCATCCCAACCTGACCTGGTCAGCTTAAACTTGTATGACCCACCCATTTTGCCACCTGTAAATGGTACTGTGGAAAACTGATGCTGTAAGATCACTGGAGTAGAGGTGCATGATGTGTAGGTGCTAAGATTTGGATTTAAAAATGAAGTTACTTGTACAAGTGTGTTTTGTATATGCAGTATTGCAGTGCAATTTTAAAGAGTTTGTTATCTGGCTCATGTTTTCTTGATATTTTAGCATTGATTATTAAGTTTTAAAGTTCTTGAAAATGATTATTTTTTTGAAAATTTTATGAATTAAACCATTGTTTTTACTTGAAGTTCTTTGAGACATGGTAAGGGATATAAAAGCGTCTGGAACATATTGATAATAGGATTAAATGGTTGCTTTTGATTTTGGGTTAGTCTATGCTCTAAGATAATACCTAGCCATTTCGTATATTAGAAAGTTGTACCAAATGCAGCAACATATATGCATGAAATTTCGTATGTCAAGATTTTCTTTCTTCAGTAGAACCAACCAAACTTAGGCACAATGTAGTCACTTTCGTACACTGTGGGAACACAGTTTCAAATGTTTCTTTACATGAACTGAAGTTGTATGGTTTTCTTTAGTTCGGATTCATATATCAAAATCCTTTCTTTTTGTTAGTGATGACTGGTTTACTTCCAATTTTTACTGATGAGAATTGCATTTTTAGGATGATGGAATCTGGGTTGCTTGCAAAAGATGTAGCCAAAAAATTATGTGAGGCTAAACGGAAAAAAGCTCAACAACAAAAACTTAGTTCGCCAATAAAGACATTAGTCACTGTAAAGAAACAAAGTGATTCATCTGTTTCCGTAAAGAAAAAGACTACCTTTTCAACAGAAAAGAAGACGCCACCTTCTAAAGCACCATCAGTACAATCAAAGAAAAGAAAGATTGTAGATGAATCAAGTGATGAAGTATCTGACGATGATTTTGTTATTAGTCGAAAGATCAAGAAACCGAAAGCGGCTTGATAAGTGTTTTGTATTCGATTAACTTGGACCGTAGTTTAGTCTGTATCTGATGATGACATTCTTCAATCTTTTTAGATGGAATTGCATTTAGTAAACTTGCTTTCATATGATGGTGATTAACTTGCTAGTCATTCTTTTTAAAACGACAACCCTACAAAACACATGTATTATGTACACTCACATGTTTCAAGTGAGGCTTAAACTCACGATCTTTTAATAGATGAGTTACTCTTACACTTATAGGTTAAAGTATTTTTACTTGTAAATTCAACAAAGTTGATTGAAAATTACAGAGTAGGATCTCCATCAGATATCTTTATAGCATTTATAATTTATAATACTTAGTACGTTCATCTATGTAGTTAAATTTTTAATATATGAAAGAATACTATATTTTGGAATGCATGAAGAATGCCTTAGGTTATTAAAACTGAAAGACGATAATCTTCTATACTAATATATAAAGCATTTACCGATTTTACACTCCCTCATTTTTTAAAACTAAGTAAAATAAATCTTCACTACTTAATCTATATCTCTTTTAATCTCATCATTTCATTTCACTTAAACCTACATATATAATAACCAACCTAACAAATAAACAAACACTTTTGACCAAAAATCTCATAATTATTTGTCTCCCTCACTTACCTGCCATCTGACATAAAAACAGCTAATGAAAAAAACCATAGAAAAGACACACATCAAACACTAATAAATATGACGCCGACCAAATCATTCGACACTGCTATTTTATGCGGGTACAAGGCTAGTATTGATAATTGATCTATCCATAAAACTATATCACTTTCCTTACTATTTTCTTTTAAACAAAATTCGTCGAAAATGTCTCTTCCTTACACATAGTATTATTTGTCTTTTTTCTGTTGTTAGTAAAACCACTATATTATTTAAAACAGATGATCCAAAATTGAGACTGGAGGTGCACAAAGTCCGGGTCAGGTTAGACTTAGACCGGGCCTAAAAATATCTCAATTTTTTGGGTTAAAAAAGGTTCGGACTTAAAAAGTCTGTGCCGGCTAAGCCCAAGTCATGACAAAAAAAGAACTAGGCCTATTTATGGCCTAACGGGCTTAGCCCAAGCTTTTAAGAGCCACTTCCCATTTGACTCTTAAGACTCCCCAAAATATCATATAATACACAAAAACCTCTTTGACCCATTTCCTTACAAGGTACAAATTCAACCCAAATACATAAATTTTGTGAGTTTGTATCAAAAGTATGTCATATGTACAAGTACTACCTGCACATTTCAAAAGAGTGTACAACTATTTAGAGCATGATTTACAAGAGATTTAACTTGTTACCATAAACTTGCAACAAGCTCCACCCCTAGCTTCCCATACGCTTCTTACCCATTTTGCCCCTTGACCCATAGGCTCAACATTTAAAACACAACGGTAAGCATAAAATAGCTTAGTAAGTAACTGGCTCTACTAACATATATAACGTATGCAACATTAAGGATCCTTAATTTTCTACCATGTCAATTTACAATTGACCTCTAACATTTGAATACACTTGTATTCCAAATTTTCATTACTTGGCTCTAACCATCAAGATAATACACATTTGAGACTTGTAATCCAAATGTTATAATCTTGCTCTAACCATCCATTATTTACCTTGACTTTGCACGATAGATTTTCCTGTGCTTGTAACTCTTAATCACCTATTACACATAATCACAAATACAGTTACTTACACATTTGGTTTATAATCTACCCATTTCTTCACTACTAATCATTTATTTTTATACTAACTTCTTTTACTTAATTAGTGTATTCATCTTACACCAATTATCATATTAATCTAGCTCTCATCCTTTCTCTCAAATAATATATTTTCAGTTTTGGACAGTTGTAGCGTTTAAATTATTTGACCAACTTAGACCTTGATTTAGCTTTTGGGATCAATTTTGTTAAAAAGTAGACTCGAAAACCTTTCCCGAGGTTTTAACCACACTGAAATACGAGTTACGCATAATTAACTAAGATTTTTTAAAAACTGACATGTTTCAACTCAACAAACTGTTCAAATTGTAAATTTTAATAAAAACTACATAAATCAACTCAAACCATCTTTAATCACTTTTATTAGTTAACTCCAACTTAATAAACACATTTGAAACTAATTCAACAAAATTGAAAATTGCAACAACGGTTTATTTTATCATGTTATAATCTCTACCTATTCAATTAGCAAATCTCCTTTTAAATCATACATGTCATACAGTGTTTAATTGTATTCGATACAATATTAACATAATACATGAACACCTCAAAATTTCTACTATTCAACATCACCGAACACTATATATGCTTTTCTTTCATTTATATACTCCCTAATATATACATATTACTTTCATCCCAATTTTATTACTTTTATTCGGTTTCTATAATTAGAGTTTATAATCACATAAACTTCAACATCAAATTCATAAATAAAAGATGTAAATTATACTTTAGGGCTTCAATTTAGTGTTAATAGCACCTTTCTCAACTTGAATTCTAGCTTGTTATGGAACAATATTGAGTCTTCTTCCTTTGTCAAAACCGCCAGGCGCCAACACCACACCCTCTTCGAATTCCAACTTTTCTGTTTTTGATGGAAATGAGATGAAAGAGTAACTGCAGGATGTTCTCTTTTAAATTTTACCTTTCTTCACCTCAAATAATTTATATAGTCCATTTAAGTCCCTCATATCCACACTTACACTTCTTACCCAACTCTTTTCTATTAAACACAATCACAAGTCCTTAAACTTTTTAATTACATACATACACTTATATATACACTTAGACAATAAAACATACTATTAAATTACGCCTTATAAATTTTTTGGATTGTCACATTTCTTGTGCCTATTTAAATCTTTTCGCTTCTCATCATTTAGGTATATTCCATTAGCAATATAGAACATCTTTTGTAGTTTGTTCCATTACCCAAAAAGGAGATTTGAGACATGTCTAATTAATGTAATGGCTAAATAAAGGAGCTTGTTTGAGAATGTTTTAAGGAATGAAGAAATAAAAGTAGTTAATGTTTTTAAACAAAATAGCAATCTATTTTTCTGAGATTGACCGGCAAGCAAATTTAGTTGGGCTATTATTTCTATTAAAAAGGAGTCGAATTTAGAAGGAGAGAGATACAAAAAAAGTTGCTAGGCCTCGCAATTAGAGGTAAACAAAAAAATTGATTTGGAAATCGGAACCGATTTGGTTCAAATCAATTTGACCGGTTTCAACCGGTTTGGGATTCCAGTCGGTAGAACCGGTTTCAAACCGCTTTTTGACAAAACATATCACCACTCGAAGGAGAAATGGTAAGAATTGAGCAAGAAGTACATGAGGAAGAGATAGCAATGAGATTGTCGGTACCACTCACCGCGCAAGAGTTAGCTTACGAAGAAGACTTACGCAATATGACTTATGAAGAAGACTAAAAAAATGACGACTAAAAGACTACAAGACTTGAAGACTTTGTGTTTATGTTTTTATGTTTGAAGACTTTGTATATATTTGTTTAAATGAAAATAAACAAGAAATTTACTCAAAAAACGTGTTTTATGTTCGCCTAATTTCATAAAATTTTGGTACTTAATTCGCCTAGTTATTGTATTCAGAGGTTACGAGATGTATCGGTTGAAAAGTCAAAAAACATCAAAGAAAACAGGGAAATTACGCGTCAGGTAAAGTATTTTCCTGCCGGGTACCCTCTTTTCCCACCGGGTACCTTCTCCTTATCCGTGAAGTTTCAAACAAAACATTTTGGGGAGTACTTTACCCGCCGGAAAATGTGACTACCCGTCGAGAAATGTGTCTACCCTTCGAGAAATTTGGTTTTTGACCTGTTTGAAATCGGTTTGACTCAATTCGGTTTCAACCCGAACCAGTTTGTGTCCAAACCGATTTTAACCAAATCGGTTCGGTTCAAAAATCGATTTGATACTCAGTCCAATCTGATTTTGTGTAACTCTACTCGCAATCCCTGTTATCTTTTTGCAATCATGGTGAGGCACCCACTTCAAAATGGTGATTCATTCTGGTCGGCGTGATGCTAATACCGATCATTATTATCTACGTGACAATCAATCAAATATCGTTAAACCATATACACAAACTACAGTAAAAATGAAAATTAAATGGAAACAAACAACACGGCAAAAGAACGAAAATCATTGTAAAACTTTCCATGTAAAACTAAAATAAAAATCCAGTCTCCTAAACCCTAAAGATACCCCATCTCTACTAACTGGACACGTGGCATCAGCCACTCTCCTTCCCTTTTTACTTACACACACAAAATATATATTTTCTTTTTTATGTATTTCCTTCTCTTCTCCAAGCGACAACACAACTCATCTTTCTCTCTCTCATAATCTCTTCATTCCTCAATCTTTCTCTTTAACTCCCATCTTACATACACTTAAAGTAATAGTAATTAATAAATAAATCCTCATTATTTATTCTTATTATAATTGAGTAATTCCCATCCGGGTTTTCATTCTTTTCTTTCAAGATTCATATACACTTATTATATTTGTTCTATCAAGAAACAGAGTATGCACGGCGGCGGAGGTGGATTTCCAATTCCGGCGGTAGAAGATGTTGAACTTGTTGAAATTTTACTCACCTTACCAAAATTAATATCAAAGTCGGAATTTTTAAGTCAATATAGTTTTGAATGGGGAAGAAAAAGGAAAAGATCTGTATTTGTATCGAAGCAGGAATTATCACCGTTAACTCACCGGAAAATTGATGAGAGTTCACCGGCGGCGGCGGAGGATGCAGATAAGAGTCCTTCAACACCGTTGTGTTTTTTGACTAGTGGTAGTGGAAGTGATGGTGATAAAAGTAAACAATTATTGTCTATCGAGAAAAAATTTAAGAGAAAGGTATTATTTTGTCTATTTATTTCAATGAATAATACAAGAATTTTGTTGAAAGGTTGAAATTTGACTTATGGGTTTTGTTTTGCATATATTTTTCTCATCTGGGTTTGGTTTAGATTGTATAAAGATTAACACTTTTAATGATTCTTGATTTATATTTAATCTTTTTGTGTTTTTGTCTCTATGATATGATTTTACTTTATTTTCATTGTATATGATTTTCGCATTGGGGTATTAGAATATAGCTGTTATAGATAGTTATCATCTATTATATTATTGCATAATAATTAAGTAAAATAATTTCCTTGAGTTTCTTGATTATTATAATGTTATTATCTTTTTGTAATTTAAGATTGTTTATTCTTTGATGGTTCAATGTTTTTTCTTAGGCAACTGATGATTTAATGGAGAGATACAATAAAATGCAACAAGAAAGAGAAATTTTAGCAAGGGTATGCAATGAACTCATTGACTTTACTTTGACTTTTATTTTTCTTGTTGTCTAATTAATTGCTTTAAACAGAACATAAAAGCCATGAGAATTCGTCATCAAGAACTTACATCTCAAAATCTTGAGTTAAAAGCAAAAAGACAAGAGGTAAATAATCTTCAATTTTTATTTAATCATACATTATCTACTTCTAATAATCCCTCCTTTTTTAAATTGATAAGGTTTAATTTAATATAAATACAGATAAATTATCCAAGAAATGTAGTTCAAGATTTCCAATTATGGGGTAAATCTATGAAACTAAATGTTGATCAACAACATTGTTATAAACAACAAAGTCCCATTTTTGCACCACAACAGCAGCAACAACAACAACAACATTGGATGATAGATCCCAATTTAGTGGCAGTGTCCTGTTCCAGTAATAGTAACTGTGGAAGTAGATTTGGGCTGTTCAATCATATTAATCCACGTGTCAACAAGATTTATGGAGAGACTTATGATTTCATGGCTTCATCTCAGCCGTTGGATCCAAGTAAATACGTGATGATGGATAATGATCTAAGGGTCAGGACAGCTGCAGCAGCAGCTGCTCGAAAAAGAAGGATTATGAGGATTAAAGAGAACAAGAACAACTCTTTGTTGGGCATCAAAGTTTCAAGAGGGTGTAGATGATAATGGTGGGCTTGACTTTTGTTGGTCAATCACTACTCAATCTTGATACAAGGGTATTTTGGTAATTTGGATCTTAAAGATGTTTAAATTACTGACGACTTTTTGCCTATTTTTTCGGATTAAGGTTGGCCGGTTGAGGTTTTGTAACGATCTTTTGGTGAATTCATTCTTAGTTAAGCATTTTTTGCTGAACACAATCTATTTTTGAGCATTTTAACAAAATGTTTTAAATACGAACTTGATGTAGCTTCTACTATTAAAACAAGCAATTTTGGTTTATATTGTCTAGTTAACTGTTACGTCTTTTATACGGAGTAATAATAACTTACTATTACCATACTAGAGAGTGTTACTACTATGAGTCTCGTTAATAGATACTTAAATATAATTCTTAGGGATTACTAAGCCAACTCTGCAGTCCAGAGTTAGAGAACTAACTGTCACATCAGTATAAGAACTGAATAAATGAATTAGAGCTGAACCCTGCCTATAATGATTAAGAAACTAAACTTTTCAGTATCATATAAGCGTCACGTTATTTATTAACTATTAATAATGATGATAATAACTATGTTAAGCTGATAACAAAAATTACATTAATTAAAAAGATACGTTACACTAAAAATTACATAAAAAAAGTACGTTACACTAATAATAAAAGTTAAATTAATTTAAAAAATATGTTAAACTAATAATAAAAATTACATTACTTAAAAAAAATACGTTACATTAATAATAATAAAAAACAGATACAATTGTTCATCGTCTGTGTCTTCGCTCGTGAGTTTTTATATATTTCAAACACGATAATTTGACAGGAGGCTCCAAATGTATTCGATAAGATTATTTCGATGTGAATGATGCATTTCCATATCGCTTAGTTCTCTGTCCATACGAATTGCCATCCTCTCCGACCACGAATGACGTAGAAGATTATTTGAATTGTAACAACCAATACTTGCTTTGACATCTTTGCTATCGGAATCTTCGTCCAAATTTCGAAAAGGATCCATTTACGATTTGATAAAAGGAAAGTTCTTGAATAATATAAGTTGTATGTATACATAGTTGATGTAGTAATTAAAAAGAAAGTGAGAAATGTGTGTGAAAAAAAGTGCTAATTGTTTGATATAATGTGTGTAGAATAATTAGAGATGGTGAGAGTTTTGTTTGAAAATTGGTGATAGTTGTATGTATATATATTAGAAAAATTATTGAATTTTTATTTACAACCTTTGCTCCCACTTGTTGGAAAAGTTGACACCGTGTATCCCGCACAGAACGCAAGTAGTAGAACGACAACCCATAAGTGGGTGGTGTCTATAGGAGTACTGAGAACGGGGGGTGAGAACAGAGGAGAACCGTCCCCATGAGCAGAGGTTTAAAGGGTAATTTATCTAGCACATTATCAAGGTGACCTTATAGATATGAGATTAGGGTTACGTGGTTAGGACAAATGTATGTATTTGTAATTGGATCACACGGAGTGAAGTTGTCTTAGTCTGCGTTTCCCGTTGAGAAACGTTGTCAGACGGCGTCCCAGACGGCGCTCTTGAATTGTTTCGTTGATTTTTTTTAATACAACGGCTATTGTGATCGTTAAAAAAAAAAAAAAAAAAACACTAGAAAAAAAATTCCAATGGCTATTTGACCTTTTTTTATAAAAGAAAAAAAAAAAACCTTATTTCAATATATTAATACTCCATTTCAAACACAATTTTAGATACATCAAAACAATCATTCCCATCTTCCAAAACTCAAAAACTCTATAATTCACAATAATGTATTTTGATTCTTCTTCCGACTATGTAGCAACGTTGAAGTTTCTCATTCTAGTTCATAATTATCGTAATGAAGTTTTAATTCCTCAAGAATAATTTGAAAGTTCTAACCGGTCATTGACACATCGGTACATATATCATGATCGCGTTTGTGCACGTGAAACGTTAATGACAATTACTTTGGTGAAAACTTGAAATACCTCGAGGAGTATTTCAAACTTCGTTTCTGTATGAGAGAACGACTAGTCTTCCGTATTGTTGAAAGTATAACTACTTACTCTATCTAACCTATACCCAATTATTTTCTATGTTTTCAACAACGACCCGCTGCACTTGGTGTTCTGGGTTTTAGCAATATTCAAAAAGTGACATCCACCCTATGCCAATTGCCATACAACACAACACCGAATGTATTTAACTAATATTTGTAAATGTCGAAAAGAACGTCATGTGAAACATTAAAAAATTTTACAAGGTGCGTAATAGACTTATATGCAAACGTATACATGAGTTAACCAACCGAGGAAGACATATGTTAGTTGTATGCAAAATATGAAGAGATTCATGGTTTTCCGAGAATGCTTGAAGTAGGGGTGAATATGGGTCGGTTTGGGTCTGTTAAATGCCCAAATGCATGGAAAGGCCAATACACAGGACGCAATCATGGATATCCGACGATCATGCTTGAAACCATTGTCTCATACGACGTGTGGATTTGACATGCATACTTTGGGCTTACAAGGTCGAACACCGACTTAACCGCTCCCCAAATCCCGTATAAAAGTGTGTGATGTGGATTACGAAAGAGGATAATATCTTGCAGACAGGACATGCCAGGAATGGGGATCGTTCGTTAACAGGTTTTCAAGTGTTGTTGATATATAGAGTGACATTTACTCGAGCACAAGCTTCTGCTTGAAAGGATGAGCGAACATATGATGTCCTCCAAGGTCGATGGCATATACTATAACAACAGGAACGAGCTTATAGCATAAACACTATAAAACTAAATATCTTTACTTGCATCATATTGCATAACATGATTATCGAAGATAACGGTTTTAATATTGCGGAGAATGAAGAGTATAATGTCCATGTTGGAAACATACAAGGTACTTGGATCGAGAGGTGTGACACATATATGAAGAAAACCGTGAAGTTACGTGATACATACATGCACGAGGGACTTCAATTCGATCTTGTGGAGCATATTTGAAGAAATCGTGATCAATGAGTCGCATAATGGAAAAAAATGTATTTTTCTAGAACTTGTAATGTTTTATTTTTTATTTTAATGAATGTATTTCTTTTATTTAATTTAATTTATTATTTGTTTCAGTTATTAAATTATTTGAATTTCTGAAAAAATAAAAATAAAGTCCTAGACACTGTTCAGAACACTGTTTCATCTCCTCTACTTTTCCAACAACAGTTTCCTCTTAGAACACTATCCAGAACATTGAAAAACAATTTCACCACTCCCTGAGCTCTTATATTTCCGAGTTTTTACCTTTCTGGAAAAAAATCTTGACATTCACGTAATGTTGGTTGTATCTTTCTTTGGTCACGTGTGACATAACCGTAGGAATTGGCATTGTGAGAGTACCACTACGATGAAGTGTGATATTTGTTTGATTAGAAGTTTTGAAAACAATTATCGGTATGATATGCATGTTAGCATAACTGGTCCAATCTTAACATATCTGACATCTCCCATTTGTTTGAAGTAGGGGTGAATATGGGTCGGTTTGGGTCGGTTATGACCACAACCGAAATTTTGGTTAATGAAATCTCTTGACCAAGCGGTTTCGGTTTGTAACGATTTGGTTAGTCGGTTTTCAGTTTCTGATCGATTAATTGGTTAACCATAAATTTTTGTGGAGTTGAAACATGTAGAGAACAAGAGAGTGACAGGAAAGGTAAATTAAAAAAAAATCTTGAAACATAAATTGATATACACCAGTTTTTGACCATAAGATCTGCTTAAGGAGTTTGGTAGCCACCATCTCTAAATGTCTTTGTGATAAAGGTACTAAAGAAAGATGAAGATGAAAGCTGCTAGGGTTTGTTAACCGTTAGAGAAGAAAAAGAAAGACAAATACGTTATGTTGTATATTGTATGATGGGTGTGGTTTGTAATTTAAATTTTAGCACTTAGTCCATTTGTGAATTTGGGCTGACAGGCCCAAGAGACGCACCCTTTTCAATTTTTCAGATGTTACTACGTTAGCTGCATATGTATTGTATATATACTACATAATAAATAATATAAGTTATAATATAACTATCATAAATATATATATATATATATTTAATATAATATTATATGTAAAATTACATAAATAGTGAGTGGGGCGGTTTGGTTAATTTGGGTTGGTTATGATACGTTAACCATAACTGACCCAAATTAATCGGTTAATTCAAAATGAATAACCGAACTGTCGGTTAATATTTTGGGTCGGTTAATTTGAATCGATTATATCCGTTAATTCGGTTATGAGTCGGTTTTGATTTTTCTTGCTCACCCCTAGTTTGAAGTCACCAAGATACAATATGTTATGAAAGAGTAGAGGCAATCGAAAATTAGTTTTACTGACACGAAAGATACAAGTAAATATCTTATATTGCCTGCATATGTTTTGGTATTTGCAAAAATACAGCACCTAAGAAACTTATGTTAGGATATTGGTACTTTGGTAGTTATAGTGAAGTCCTATTTTTCTTATAATTTATCAACTAATGTACTTGAAGACCCTTTGAAATATGGAGTTGATTCTAAATTCTAATACACCTTTTAAATGCTTGGAGCTGGATAATGATCGATAAGCCTAGGCCCATTGGACTTGAGGTTTGTTTGAATGCGACATGGCACACACATAATATTATCTGATTTAGTATAATATTCAAATTGGACAAAGCTCTCTCTTACAAGCAATTGTTGTGTTTCATAGCATAAATTTATGATACCAAACAAACTTGAATTTGATACATTTTACTTCATGATATAATATGTAACACGATAAGTGCAATGTATCCAGACAAAAGTCACGTTACCTTAACGTTAGAAATACGATGGTTTGACAGGGTAAAATGACCTGATAATCTATGTGAGTTGTATATGTATCACTTTTCAAAAAATAATCTTTTGACCCTATATGACACATGAGTCATTTGAAGTCGAAATTCACTTTTAGATAAAATCACAATTCGTTTTTGTTCATTTATCATAAATGACATAAATGAGTGTTTTTTTCTTACTGAAATTGTATATAAATTATACATAAATAGTTCCCTAACAAATCAGGAAGTTATTGCTAGTTAGAACTGTCCAAAACTATTCTTAAGAATCGATTATTGACAGTTCTAATGGCTCAGACTAATAAGTTTTGGGGTGTTGCTTTAAACCCTGCATGGGTATTCCCCCTTGACTCCACCCATTGAATGGCAAGTGGAAGCGCCAAAAGGAATGATGCCCCTTGAACTTCGTTAGGAGGTGCAACTCTCTTAACTCTCGCTATTTATTTAGGTTCGGAATATAACGAGGGTAAATTATAAAAATTGTCCCTCCGTTATGTCACTTTTTCAATTTCATTTCTTTGATCGTGTTTTAGTGCAAAACAACATATCCCTGAAAGGCATGCTTAGTCACTGTTGTTGCTTTGAGGTAAGTTCTTTATCCTCTCTTGAGTGTTTTTTTAGCATGCACACCTATAACTTTTTATAAAGCTTTTCTAATAATTGGTATAAAAGTTATTTTCACAAAGATTTTACGTCATTGAGGAAAAACTTTTCAACCTTTTAAACCATTACAATTCAATAAATTAATGAGGAGAGAGGGACCTATAAATTGAAAACTTATAAGTTAATAGCATTAGCTTTCATTAATATTATATAACATTTTAATAGATTCTGATATATTGTAAAGTTTTTTCTCAGTAAAGCAAAAGTTTTTTTTTTTTTAAAAAGGCTCTTTAACCTTCTTGTGTAAAAAGCTTTGTAAAAATTTATGGGTGTTCTTAGTAATAAAATTCTTAGCTTTGCAAGAGAAAAGGAAAGTAATAAAATAAAAAGAAAATAGTAAATTATTGTTAATTATTTAAATTTTCATTTTAAAATTATATAACCTTTCATGTAAAACCAAAAATCCTGATCCATTGTAAAATCATACACTAATGATTCATGGGTTCGGTTCATACAGAGAGAAAGTTATGATGCAGTCAAATTTATAAAAATAAAATACAACATTGTTATGATATAGTAAATTTATATTGTAAATATTAAAAATAAATGACTGAGATTATTGTTTCTCCTTTCTTTTCTAAACTACATTCCAGATCTCGAGTGATTGATTGTACTTGATATTAAATAAGACAAATTGATTCAAATATTTTGTATTTTATTTTATTTAAATAAGGCGGAGTTATCTTTCTCTCCCATTTACCGATCACCCAGTTCATTTTGATTACTAGTAAGTAGTAATCGTCTAAAATAGTCTTCTAACAATTTGTATAAATGGAAAATAGTTTTATAAACAATGATCACCAAAACGAATTATCACTCTTTAGATTTGCATGTTTGATCGAAATAAACAAGCTTATTTATAAGATTACGTACTATCGAAAGTACAAAGAAGAAAAAAATAGTTGTTTGAGTTTTTATATGATATTGATATTGAAGAACATAAAAATGGCTGTTGCTTATATATGCAACGACATTTTCGAATGGAAGATTGTGACGTTATCTGCATGGCTCATTTAGAAGGTTCTGAATCCACGTACTGGTGGAACTTTACCCTTCTAGAAGCAACACTTTGTTCAGCAAGCAAGACATAAATATGTTGATGAATATACGTATGCTACCTATTAACACCATTTAGATTGTTGTATTAGCTTCTTTTACAATAACCTTTTTACAACTCAACAGGAATAACCAAGTTTCTTATCACACTATTTCTAACCAGGTTCCTACATTTTTTAACAAATAAATAAACAATATAGTAAAAAAGAATAATTAAAAAAATCCTTTATTTAGAAAGAGATAAGCAATCCACATCTTTGATTTGTTCAAACAAGTCCTTACATTATTTTGTCCCTTTGTTTGCAATCATCACTACATGCCGAAAATATGTCCTTACACTCACTTATCCATTCGTTCACCAATAAATTTCATATATATATATTTATATATATAAAAGTGAGTTTAAGAGAGAAACATTTTTGAGTGAAAAAAGAAAAGAAGCATTTTAGTCCATTGAATTTACAAATCAATGGATGAAATTATTTTAGATACTTGAGGGGTAAAAATGTACAAATTTAATTGATTTAAAAAAGGAAAAAAAATCGATTAAAATAAAAATTAAAAACTGGGGCACAGGAATAGGTAACTGAATCCGGTTATCCTCTTTTCAATCCCATTCAAAATTAGTACGATCTAATATTTCAAATCACAGATAATCAGTAATCGCACGAAACAAAATTGATTAAGTATATGGTTATTCCTTTCTTTCAAATCATATGGTTACCATAAAATTGTTTCATGTTTCTCTGAAATCGCAACATCTAAATTCGTTTCTCTAAAACCATAATTTTGAACAGTTTGTTTATGAAATCGCAGGTAACTTAATCACTAAATTGTTTCATGTCCTTACTAATAAATTGTTTCTGAAATCTCAGGTACTTGAATCCCAAACTTGTGACCAATAGCCGATTTAATATTCAAGGTATTGCAGTAGTACAAAAAACCCTAGAACATCTGAAAATGGTGAGCACAAGAAAAAATAAGCAAGCAAATACTCAAGGTAACAAAATTTTTATAATTGTTTCTAATAATCTTGATGAATTGTATTATCTCCTGAACCATGCATTAGTATACTTTGAATCATGCATCGGTGATGCTTGTTATTACTTTAGTGCTTTCATTTGTCAAAAGCAATGTGATTCATGTTTTGAATCATTGTAGATGTTTAAAAAATGCGAATCATGGTTGTTCATGTGTATTAGTGTAAGTTGTGAAAGTTGATAGCTATAAACTACTAAATCAAAGTTGTTTTTTCTGAATCATGATCTAACACAAGAAATATTAACAAACATATAACCAACAACTGAAAACTGTGTTAAATATTAATTTACAGAATCAAATGGTTATTTTTCTACAAGTTATTTTGGTTAATTTTCTGAATCAATGAATTAATTCTCTAAATCAATTTGTTAGTTAACTGAATTAATGGTCTAACACAATAAAAATTTACATAAATATAACTAACAAACGAATATTTAGACAATAATAAGTATATTATTTACAAAATAAAACAACAACTGAATATCAATGGTCTTTACAGAAAAATACCATGAATATTGCAAGAACAAATTAACTTTTATTTGATTCGGTTAGTGAGTGGACGTAGAATCATCATCGATCATTTGGTTGTTTCTCTTTCCAGCATCGTCCTCCGCTTTTTGTTTGCAAGTGCTGAAATAAGGCCCGACTTCTCTGCTGAATTTGCAAGAACCAATCTACGTTTTAAATTTAGCTATTGCTTTCTTTTTGACACTTCCAACCCTTCCTTTCGTATTTGAACCACATCCTTTGTTCCTGGTAACAAACCAAACAACCACAATATTGATTCTTCATAAATAATATTTACCTGGACCACTAATCGATATTAAGAAACCTAAAATATGACATGGACATACTTACATGATTTGGTACATCATGCATAACATCGGATCTGCAGAAAATTAATCTATAATTGTGATTCGGTTGTATCATATTCGCCTGCAGTAGATTCTATTGTATCATCCATACTTTGTGATGTTTAAGAATTAAACAATTGTGATTTGGTTTTTGGAGATATCGTGAAATACAATGGTGATAAACAATTCTTGCATCAAATATGAAGATGTTCTGTGAAGAATAATTTTAGAATAATAATCAATTGGAGAATAATTGAATAAAATGTAGAGAGCAAGATGTTACGGAGATAATTATTCTCCAAAAATAAAGCAGATCTATCTCATATACTAGTAAGAAAATTTACGTGAAAATCGATTAGTTTTAAGGAGAATTGTGCTCCTACAAATAAGGTAACCACCATCACCCACATTAATTGATATATTTATTAATTAGTATTACTTATATTACACTTTACTAGATTATCCTTCTTTTTTTCTTTCTTCCCTATAATATTTTTCATCTTAGATCCTCTTCTTATATATATATATATATAATATATAATATAATATATAATATATATATTATATGGGTGGGGATCAAAAGGGAAACAAAAAAATTAAAGAATGAGGAAAGCAAATCTTAACCCTTGATTTCATCATAAATAAATTTTAAAAATCACAAATAATTTCAAAATTTAACATTCATCACAAATGAATGTTACAAACATTTATTTATGAAAAAATCAAGGACTAAAATTTGTTTCCCTCCTTCTTCAAGATTTGGAGCTTCCCTTTGAATCCTTTCCCTATATTATATTATATATATATATAAAGAACATTAATAAAAATCTTATACAGATAGTACTCAACACAAGCCCAGATACACCAGCAAAAATAGTATGCATAACTCAACTTTATCAGTCACCCGCAAGACCATATCTTTGTTCAATACTTGATCTTACTTGCATATTAATATTAACATAACTCAAAACGTCGTTACAATACCAACATTCTTGAACCAAAACATCAAGAACCTTATTCAAACACTTGCATACGCAAATCAAACATATCAAACAAACGAAAATTATCCAAAACATACCATATCATATTCAACCACAAAAACAAAATAAACAATTTTACCATTTACCCTTCGTATACCTCCTCAGCCTCCTCATCTTCATATTCGTCCTCCTCAGCAGTCGCATCTTGATATTGTTGATACTCAGCCACCAAATCATTCATATTACTCTCGGCTTCAGTGAACTCCATTTCGTCCATTCCTTCACCAGTATACCAATGCAAAAACGCCTTACGCCTAAACATGGCTGTAAACTGCTCACTCACTCGTCTAAACATTTCTTGAATAGAAGTTGAGTTTCCAACAAATGTGGAAGCCATTGTGAGCCCTGTTGGTGGGATGTCACAAACACTAGATTTAACATTATTGGGTATCCATTCAACAAAGTACGACGAATTCTTGTTTTGCACATTGATCATTTGTTCATCAACTTCTTTAGTACTCATTTTTCCTCTGAACATAGCTGAAGCTGTGAGGTAACGTCCATGACGTGGATCAGCTGCACACATCATGTTCTTTGAGTCCCACATTTGTTGAGTCAGTTCTGGGACCGTCAGTGATGTGTATTGCTGGGACCCACGAGACGTCAGAGGTGCAAAACCAACCATAAAGAAATGGAGACGCGGGAATGGAATTAGGTTGACCGCTAGCTTCCTGAGGTCAGAATTCAGTTGACCAGGAAACCGCAAAGAGCAAGTTACACCACTCATGGTTGCAGATATCAAGTGGTTCAAGTCACCAACTGTAATCCAAAATTTTTGTTCAGACTACTTATGATAATTTAAATCATTGACAAAAAAAAAAAAAGAAAAAAAAGAAGAAGTAAAATTGCAAGCAAACCATAAGGGATTGAATAACGCTACTTACAACTTGGATTGCTGAGTTTTAAGGTTCTGAAACAGATGTCATAGAGAGCTTCATTGTCAAGAACCATACATTCATCGGCATTTTCAACCAATTGGTGGACAGATAATGTGGCATTATATGGTTCAACGACTGTATCTGAGACTTTAGGTGAAGGAAAAACAGAGAATGTAAGCATCATTCTGTCGGGATATTCTTCTCGTATCTTTGAAATCAAAAGTGTTCCCATTCCAGAACCAGTTCCACCTCCAAGTGAATGGCATACCTGAAAACCTGCAATCACATCAAACACATCCAATTACTTAACAAGAATCATATTAAAATGCCAAACCAATACAGATAATTAACAAAATATCTTAAAAAGTTTTTAACTTATGAAAGCAACCAACTTTATGATAAATAAATTGTATAACTTTAAGGTAGCAAATGGTCCAAAAAGGTTCTCATTGTCTGTCACTTTTAAATACAATGATACTTCTCCAACTAACTACTCATCCGCCTAAACAGATCACGGTCCTCCTTCAAAAATTAGATATCAGACCAACCACAAATGATTTTTCGAAAACATACATTTCAATTTCACAGTATATCCATAAGCACCATAAACTATCTCAAAACATTATATCTAAAAACCCTGCGTACATAACATAATTTATAGATCATACCCAAAAGTCCACAAATTTGTCAAAATTCGTATACAGTTTAATTGATCTCATCTCCATGATGAAATCATATAAACACACATATTCATTCAAACTGCATTTGTAACATAAACATTCACACAAAATGTATAGATCACTACATATAAAACACATATGGTAACGATTAAGCATACAATATGAAACAATTGTAGATATAGACAAACTTACAAACCAAAAAAAGTTGGTCACTTTTAGACATAGTATTACTTTTGCAACTTTAACCAAGCAGATGATGACCATCCATGAAAATATATATATATATATATATTATACCAAACACAACTAATTTGTTTTCTTCAAAAACATGCATTTGAATTTCCCAATAAATCATCTCAAAAAATATTCTATAAAACCTACTCATATATAGCATGATAATACATTATTGCTATAGATCACTCCCAATAATCGTACAAAAATTGTCAAATTCATATCTAGTTTAATTCATCTCATCTCTACTAAAATCATATATCCACACAACTAGTTAAGATTAAAGCCTAAAACTTTATATCAAACAAATGTAGTTACTAACAGATCCAGATCACAAACTCATAAATCCATAAAATAGAACAGTTGAAATGATAACATATTTAAATAGTAGTAGTACACTAGTGCTAATAATACCTTGTAGTGAATCAGAATTTTCGGCTTCTTTACGAACAACATCAAGAACAGAATCAATTAACTCAGCACCTTCAGTATAATGACCTTTAGCCCAATTATTACCAGCACCTGATTGACCAAACACAAAGTTATCCGGTCTAAAGATCTGACCATTCGGACCCGATCTAATACTATCCATGGTACCCGGTTCAAGATCCATAAGAACAGCACGTGGTACATACCGCCCACCAGATGCTTCATTGAAATAAACATTAATTCGTTCAAGTTGTAAATCAGCATTTGTGCCACTGTATTTACCAGCATCGTCGATTCCGTGTTCTTCGCAAATTACTTCCCAGAATTTTGTACCGATTTGATTGCCGCATTGGCCTCCTTGTATGTGTAAGATTTCTCTCATTTTTGGTTTTTTATTGTGTTTTTTGTTGCAGAAACAGTATGAAAAATGATTGATGGTTTTATGGAAAAAATATAGTGGGAGAGAAATATACGGAGATCGTGTGTCTGTGTGTGAAATTGAGGGACCAATTGGCGCCAGGGTGGGTATTTAATGTGTGTTTTTTTTCCCTTTTAATGAGAGTTTAAAAGTTTCTTCGCGTGTGATATTAGCCCTTCGTCTATTGGTAATTACACTTCCGTTCCATTTCAAGTGAGTCTATTTTTAGAGTAAATTATTTAAATTGTCTTTCGAACTTTCAAAATCTCTATTGATTATCCTTAACTTTTAAAAGCTACTTAATAGCTTAATTTTTAAAACTTTATGCATTGATAGTACAAAATTTAACTGATCATTAATTTCAACAATTAAGTCTCACCATATGTAATGCACATGAGAGTATTTTATTCATTTTATGTTCTCCCTATCTTTCCGTTAAAGCTTCAAATGATATTTGGAGAAATCAAACAAGGGAGCAAAATGGGATCACCAGGAAAATCTTCGTTGAAGCTTCATATGGGATCTAAACACAATTCGCAATTATCGGGTTTCATGGCGATCTTAACCGAAGATTTGGACTATCACCACCACTCCATTAATTCATTTGATGATAGCCAACGAAAGACCAAATAAGGAAGGAGAACTTTGCAAGTTCGTTGGTGTGTGTTTAATTGAAAAAAGGAAAATTATTTGCATGTCAGCTCATTTTGAAAAGAAAAAGTACATAGCAAAAACTAAAAACAACATCAAGAGATAAGGGTAGAAGGACAGAAAAATGACGAAATTCCCTCGTATGCATTGAATATGGTGAGACTTAACTGATGAAATTAATGGCTAGTTAAAAATGAGCTACCAATGCACAACGTTTTAAAAAACGAACTATTCAAATAGCTTTTAAAAGTTAAGGACGACCAGTGGAGAACTTTAGAAAACACGTGGACGATTTAAATAATTACTCTTATTTTTATTTTAGTGTGTTTCAAATAAATGTTAACTTTTATATGATTATAAATTAAAAAGCTTTTTGAAAGCTAAGGATGATATTATTAAAGAAGTGTAATAATTACATAATTCTAAAAGTGTATTCTAAGTTTAATATTTTAATTGAGACGGAGGAAATACAAAACATCAAAATTTAATATTTGAACTTTCGAAGGGGCTTTACTTAGAGAAATATTAAGGTTATAAACATTTTACATATGATAGATACAAAATGATGTGGATGCATCGATGGATTGATTACGTTAATCTTTATATTTTTTTAGCTTCTTTGTGTTTTTATATAATTGGGACACGTCAATTTATTGGTTGTTTATCAGAAAATAGGTTTAATTGGGGTGTTCAATACTATTTACTTATTTTATTTTTATAGAAGATAAGTAAATTCAAACAGATTATTAAAAATTATGTATCTTGTTATTCCAAAAGAAAAAATAAACACAAAAATAATTATATCAATGTATTCTTTGTTTGTTTTATGCAAATGATTGTTTTAAAATAAATAATTTCAAATACTTTTAAAGATGATTATTAAGGGACAAAATATTAAGATATTTGTAATTCTCTTTAGGCCATTTTCAATGGATATTTCAAACTTTATATTTGAGGTATAGAGTTACAAAAATTATTTTCAACCATACCTTGAAATTATGCTCTATATTTATAGTGTTGAAAAATTTATTTTATATATAAAGTATCACTATTAATCATACTCTAAATTATTATTATATTTCATTTATAGAGTATATAATTTAAAATGAATCACTAAAAACTATAAAGTTCTTTAAGTGTGCTTGTGTATACTTATTTTCGAATTATATGATTGGAGATTACCTTAAAGGTGATACATATTATAGGGGAAAGTGGAGTCAAGTGAATATGAATGATTTAAGTAGTTCTATGGTAGAGCAATGTAAAGGAAATATTATAAATATTTAAAGTGGGTGGGCTAAAAATGGTACATGTTAAAAGTACAAGGGGTTAACATGCGTCGTTTTACTATCAATCATGTGGGCAAAATAAATAATAAATATAAATAATAGGAAATTAAAATAGGTTACTATTCTCTAGATCCTTTAAGGACAAAAAAAGTTAACTCGTGATTTGGCATGTAGAGCAGTAAATATACTACGTATGTTATTTTGTATTTAATAGTAGAAAAACGTATTCTAACAGAAATAAAATTAAAGATGTACTAGTCTAGTACCCGCGCAATGCGGCGATAATATTATTCAACTATAGCTCTGGTAACCCGCGCGTTGCAGCGACAGGGAATTTGAGAGCGATTAAAAAAGTTTTAAATAACCGATGTACTTTTGATGTGAAATATACTTATGAAACAAAAAAGCATATAGTGAACAACACTTTAAAACAAAGAAAAACAAACTCAAAAACACATAAAACGTTGAAACGTATGAATAAACTATAAATATATTATCTTCACATGGTCAAGTGAAAAACTTAAATAAAAGGCAACTCAAAAATAAGATCACATTATATATTATATAAGCTAAGTCGTTTAGCGTTATACATATTTGTTAAATTGAAGTCATTTTGCATCAAATAATAAGTTAATAATCTTAACTAAATTGTTGAGCCCTTCATGCATACAATGAGACATCAGATGAAAATATTGGTTGATTAGCACATCTTAAATAATTATAGGTTAATCCTTAAGGCTCTAGCAAGTGAAGATTTAAAAAATACATTAGTTAACCTATAAAACTACTGGACAATTAAACACGTATACACTATGTGAATAAAAGTTTGTTATAATTGCATTGATTGAAGAAGGGAATAAATCATATACCAATAATTTTATCTCAATTGTTGTCTACAACATTTCTAGTCAATTTGAAAAATCAATATCTATTCACAGGAGATAAATAAATCAATGTAGATGTGCCTCCCTATTCCCACGAACATCCAAGGATGCTAAAAGACCATTGAAGCTCTGCTTGCAAAACAAATAAATAGAACTTGTCAGAAAGAGTTCTTCTAAACCTCATGTTGCTGCGATTAGACCTGGCAATCTCAAACCATTTAATTGTGAACGGGTCAATTCGGGTCATATTTATCCAAAATGGTTAAAGTCGCTCAGTTTATTTAATAGTGACTTTATTCAGATATTTATTTTATTATCGGTAAAATATAAACTTTGCAATCATACATAGCACAGATCTAAAAAGAAATATAAAAAGAAACAAAATTTAGTGCCACCTTGACCAAACCTATTTAGATAGATCAGCATCGAAATCGTCTTCAAATGCGGACCGTTTTGAAGTTCGGAACTCAATGCATTGTCACCCCATTTTTCTTTGGGATCTCCTAGAAAAAGGTTTTAAACCTGTATGAAAGTGATAAACCGATGTCTTAAACCTGTATGTTGATAACAAAACAAAGAACGTTTACGATAAACTGTATGACTCTATTTATACGATCAAGATCAGAACTAAAAAGACCATATGTTGAGATAAAAAAAAGTTCATAAATTATATGTTTGTAGAAATAAGACAATGTTCTATGGCTTTGATATCATTCAATCTCAGTTGAGTCTGAGAATATTTTTGGTCTCCAAAAGGAGTCAACGTCTATAAGGGGTGTCATAAAATAAGTCAGCCACAACAGAAACCCAAACAATGTAACTATTTTCCTCTATACCCTTTCCTAGTTTTTATTCCAATGTAATGGAATAGTAAAAACCCGATATACATCATGACTGACCTTTGTTAGATGTAGAGCCAATGTGTTATCATGTTTTGATAATCCTTAAGGTAGCAGTTGCTGTTCTTTGCCGCTTGGCACCCCAGTCAAGCAGCTTTAACTTGGGTGTCTTCTTTTTTGTACCCAGATAGCCTTGACAATTCGAAGTACCACAATGGCACTTTACCTCGGGCCCAAATTGAACAAACCTACATTTTTAAAATCCGTAAGATTTCAACTATATTTTGAAACACAACAGGCCATGTAAACCTCCATGAGTTAAGATAAGTGAAAAATGATCCCCGAGTCAAAAATCCATTTATAATGTGAGCAGAATTGGCAAAATGGACGACTTTGGGCAGGAGTCAAAACCAAAACTTTTTTTGTCACCTCTAATTGTGAACTTTTTAAGTCAATATAAGGTTTCGGTTTTATAACTTTCGATAACATGTATGTATATTTCTTAAATCATGTTGAAAGATGAACACAAAACGACGAGAAAACGGGTATCATACCGATAATCATAAGTTAATGGTTCCCCGACTTCAATAGATCTGGCAGCAAAGACACCAACACGAATCTCCCCATCAACATTCCTGAAGATAACCACCATGCTATAATTACTTACAAAAGATACATTCATCACAAGTAATCATATGAACTGATATTCATACAATACCAAGAACCCAAAACATGTTCACTGTATTTGGCTTCACCAATGCCATCTATTTATTTTGAATTTTGATAGAAAAACATAAGGAGCAAAAATCTAGATGTAATCTCTGGGAAAAGCGTTTAATTGGTATCATATCTAGATAAAATACCTCATTTACGCTAAAAAGGCAAGAGAATTAATAAACATAAATTAAGATCATAAATATTTAATCATCCCATTCTTCAATGCATATATTGAGATAATCTTTTATGTGGCATTGCCAAATGTGGCATTGGGAAGACCACCATGTAGAAAAAGGCTAAAAAACATGAAGATTAAACAATATTTATTGAGGGCATAAACATAACACTCAAAATCCGTAAACACCTATAACAAACAACAACCAATATGTCCTAAACATCTTTCAACTAAATCAACAACATTAATTAATTATAACTAATTAAAAAGAACAGTTGCAATACCTGCTTTGCTAATTCTCTAGTTGGCAAAAGCACAAGAATCATAGGCGCCCTGCCATACCCGGTCCTCCTTGTTGCTTTCTCAGGTCCATTTATTAGGGACTCCAAAATTGGCAAAATTAATGCCAAGTTTTTGCCCTAAAACATACATACATTTATTAACCAATTCAGAACGTTAATGCAAACACTATAATAACTGCTACAAACCAATTTATAACACTATCACCAATAATACCTGACCGGTTTTAGCTTTACCAATCAAATCAAGACCGTCATAGATAGACTCAAAAGTCCGAGCATGAATCGGAAACATCCTCGATTCCCTTTGCCTTCAACGCATTCTTCAACGGCTGAAATCCTAAAATTCATTACCGCGTTAGGATCATCCTCTATAACCTCGACCATCTCTTCATCCACCTCAGCAGTCTTCAATATTTTCTTCTTACTTTTCTTCACTGACTCCTCACCCTTCAAATTAATTACAAAACAAACTCAACACAAAAACAGACACTATATTTGTTCGTGTGTGTATATACTCCGATTTCTCTTCATAGACTCCTCAATCATCATATATTCAAAAATTAATTACAAAACATACATACAAACATATCCATACAAAGACACATATGCAAATATATACGATATATGTATAAAAATTAGGGTTGACGAAATAGAAAAACCTTAGGTTCAATTAATTCAGAAATGTTGCTTTTTCCTCATTCATTATCAGAATCAAAAGAAGCCTTACGTTTCTTCTTAATTTTCTTCTATGATTTTTCATAATCGGATTCAACTTCTTTGATCTTTTTGCTCTTTTTTTCTTTCTTTCTAATCGAGGATTCGATAGCGGCGGTTTCGGAGTTGATCTTATTCTTCATCTTCTTGACGTTAGTTTCATTGGGGTTTCGGATAAAATAGCGAGTGAAGGGATAGCAATTAGGGTATAATAATTGGTGGTTTTATGTAGTCTCCTTCCTGCTGCCGCTTAAAGAACGAAGAAAAAAAACGATTTACGTTTAGCTTAGGGCCAGATTAGGGCTGATTAAGGGAGTGTATTTGGGTAGGGGTATATTAGGTACTTCCGAAACTTTTTTTAAGCCACCACCCTTTCCTCAATTATAAGGGAGTATAGATATCCACAGATATGTAATACTCCAATTGTTAATGAGAAATTCACTTAAATTGCGTTTGTGAAAATATTCAATAGCTAAAGCTGAAAGCTTATCGTTAATATTGATAGTTATATATATTTAAACACACTCTAAGACTACTTCTTATCGTTCATTTTTGTTTTGTCTTGACCTTTACTAGGCTCCGTCTTGTTTAATCACCATAGGCACGGTCTGTCTTAGCGACCGCCTTGGTTGTTTCGTGCTACCAGGAACGGATCTAGAACGAAGATGTATGGGACTGTGTGGCAACGGATACATGCCAACGGCTCCCAATGGCTACCAAACAAAAAAAAATCTTTAATACTTTCTTAAAATCTCAACCAACTTATATATATATATATATATATATACAACTATCCTACATTTTTTCACACACAATTTTTATCATTCATTTTACATCTTATACTATATCAAACAATTATCACACACAATTCTCCCAATTTCTACTTATTTTACATCATATATAATTCAAATACTTTCTATTTTTATCAAATCGTTAAATGGATCACTTTCAAAATTCGGACAACGATTCCGATTTAGAAGAACTCAAAGCAAGTATTGCTTATTACGATCTGAATGTTATGCTCGATATTCTTGAAGGATTAGAAGAAAATGAAGAAGACGAAGCCGAAAGTTCTCGGCCAAAAATACGTCGAAGGCATTTAAATAGAGATCGTCTCGGTGCCGGTGAACGTTTGTGGCAAGACTACTTTGCACCTAATCCAACATTCCTGGAAGATTACTTTCGAAGACGATATAGGATGAGCAAGATATTGTTTCTTCGTATAGGTCAAGGTATAACGTCTTACTCTCAACTACCGTTTATCAAAAGTGCACTTCCGCCATGACGATTGGCATACGGTTGTGCCGCGCGATGCATTTGATGAATATTTACACATGGGTCAACAAACTTCATACAATTGTTTAGATAACTTTTGTAAATGTGTATTTCATTTATACTCAACTAAGTATTTAAGAAAACCTACACTACTAGACGTCCAACGTTTACATGCTAAACATGCGGAGTTACATGGTTTTCTGAGGATGCTGGGAAGCATCGATTATATGCATTGGCCTTGGAAAAATTGTTTAGTAGCATGGAAAGGTCATATGCACGAGGTGATCACGGGCTTCCTAAATCATGCTCGAAGTGCTGGCCTCGTACGATTTGTGGATTTGGCAAGCTTACTTTGGTCCTGTAAGTTCGAACAATGATATCAATGTTCTTAATGCATTAGATTTGTTTAATGATTTACTCCAAGATCGAGCTCCCAAGGCGAGGTTTATTGTGAACGGGGTTGAATATAACAAAGGATATTACCTTGCTGACGGAATTTATTCGGAATGAGCGACTCTTGTTAAATCATTTAAATGTCTGATCGAGGAAAAAAAATATCAAATACAAGAGATTCCAAGAAGTTGCAAAAAAGGACGTGGAACGAGCATTCGATGTGCTTCAAGTTTGTTGGGCGATACTTAAAAAACTGGCAAGATCAAATATCATCAACAAAATAAGAAGAATCATGTACACTTATGTGATTCTACACAACATGATAACCGAAGATAACAGACGCAATATATGTCAACCTGAAAAGACTACCTCCAAAACCCGAATAATAGATGATCGGATGAGAGATACTCCTCCGACTCCGAAAAATCGGTCAAGCGGGAGGCTACCCTCGACTACCTCTCTCTATAAAAACCCCCTCCCTAGAGGAGAGCATAAGCTCCAGGATGAGTATGTCCTGGATTACCGGATTCATTCTCGTCCTGATCCTCCGCGACATTCTTGGTCGGAGTGGATGGCATTTCATGATCGTATGGACAAAGAATTACGCGATAAACGAACGCATCATTTACTTCGTAATAATCTTATCGAACACATTTGGAGCCTCCCATCAAATTTTCGTGTTTAAAATAATGTTAAGGCTAACGAATCCACGAACGAAGACATAGACGATGAGTAATTGTAATGTAGTTTTTCTTTTAATTATTGTAAAATTTTTTATTATTAATGTAACGTAGGTTTTTTTTTAATTATTGTAATTTTTTATATTATTAATGTAACGTTTATTTTTATTTATTGTAACTTTTATTATTATTAATGTAACGTAGATTTTTTTTAATTATTATAATTTTTATTGTTAATTATTGTATTTGTATTAATATTTAAGAAATGACGTGGCCCTGACGTGGCGTTAAAAAGTTTAGGCCTTGCGTCACCATAAGGAGCGTTCAGTCTGGGTCAGTCCTCAGTTCTCGTACTGATGTGACGCTGATATGAAAATCAGTCTTCAGTCTTAGTTTAGTCACCACAGAGAGTGATCTAAGTCTATTCAGTTGTGCCAATACTAATTTTGATAGTGACTTTTACTCTTTTTAGCTTTTCTTATATTGAAAAAGAAGATTTAGATATGCGTATAAGTATTTGATTAACTTTGCTCTTATTATACAATTGACAGTGAAAATATAATAGCAAAAGAGTCTAAAAAGTAAAATTTTTAAATATGTAACATTTCCGTTTACCTATGTATAAAGTTTTAAGTGGACTAAATATTATTTTTCTTTTAAAATAAATATTCACTTTTTCTATTTTAATTTGTTACAAAACAAGTTATCACTTCTAAAAATAATGTATTAATTTTTGTTAATTTTTATTCATAATTTACTTTTTCATAAAATTAATTTGTGGAAAAATGTACAAAAACTGTATATAAAATTGTAATTTTTCTTTTACACAATGTGTTAATTATATTATTTTTTTAAATTTTATGTAATTTAGTTGTGACCTATTATAGGAAGGAAAAAATATAATTTACCGGCTCCAATAATTAAGTTTGTGCTAAGGTATTATGTGCGACCCATGGCCTGCAGCCTGCGTTTTGACTTATTCGGTAGATCCCATTTGGCAAAATAGACAAACATTATGGAAAAATGCTTCAGATTCAATCTACATGTTATTTTATTTACATAATACTATTAATTTATTATACTCCAAGATCTATCTATTTCTATTATTATTATTATTATTATTATTATTATTATTATTATTATTATTATTATTATTATTATTATTATTATTATTATCATCGCAAATGACTTTGATAATTAAATGGTAAGACTAACTACTCCACATGTCTTGTAATCATGAACACAATTTGTGAGATGCAATATTCGGACTAACACAAACTATGCTAAATAGAGTGATTACCCATTAATATTAGAGGAATATTATATCCACTAACAATTTACAAACAAATTCCTACAACATGATATGTCATAAGTGTTGCACCAATCAAATTCACTTTTTATTTCTCTCATCTATTTCTCTTTCTTCATTTCATTGGACCAACTCATATTGTGAATAACTTTTTGTAAAATTTTAATGACTCTATCATTTCCCTTAATATTATCATTATGTACTTTTTAGTAATATGA
Organism: Logfia minima; assembly: GCA_963921325.1. Classification (NCBI taxonomy): domain Eukaryota; kingdom Viridiplantae; phylum Streptophyta; class Magnoliopsida; order Asterales; family Asteraceae; genus Logfia; species Logfia minima. Next base: position 8,051,747 of record OY992773.1, read on the forward strand.
CAGGACATAATTAGTTCCACTGCCACTTGTTCAAACATGAATTGCTATACTCTTGGGGAATGTATTTAACAGAAGAACAGATCACTGAACTCCATTGCCACTTGCCCAAACCTTTATTTATCAAAGAATAATACATATAAATCTTATGTTTGAAGGGTAATAGATATATAGATTATGGGTAAAATATTTTATTTTAAAAGAATAGTTTAAATAAAATTTTATTATATTTTTAACAAAATTTCAAACATAATTATTTCTTTTAAAATGATTTCGTTGAATCGGTTATTTTTCACAAAAAAAATATTATTTCTCTAAAACACTCTAACTTACCGAAATTCATATTATCGTTCAAATTCTTTTAACATTAAATCGGGATTTTGTTGAAAATCTTCAAGTTATGAAAATTCTAAAATTTTGCTGTAACATTTATTTTGATTTCTTAAGCAAAATGAGTCAAGTAAATGATAAGTTTAAGGTTTATGGTTGTTCTAGTTGTCCTTTTTAATATATTAATAGTATGTCAATGTATATGTTAATAGATTGTACAAACATTATTTTAAAACATCATGTTGTACCAGAAAAGTCAATTTGACACAAAGTTTTGTTAAAAACACTTTTAAGAAAATCGGGATTAGCATTTGATAGTGATATTCGTATGAAATATAAAGTGGATCAATATATATATATATATTATATATAAAACAAGGTTTGAATTGCTTATGTGAGAATCTCTCATTAATCACAAATTATAGGTTGCTTATGTGGCAAACTCCTATTAATCTCTAAACCACCTCAAATTAATTACCTACTAATCCTAATTAATATCATATAAATTAAATATTAAATTTTGTATGTTGTCTCTTACTCATTCTTTCCCTTCCGTAAACATATGTTACTATTTATTAAACATACAAATTCGATGTTCCAATATGGTTTGATTTATGTCATTAATTATTTTCATTTTTAATGAAAATTAAACCTTTTAAGTTAACAACACCAATTTATTGAACTACTCACAAATTATAGGTTGCTTATGTGCAAACTCCTATTAATCTCCAAACCACCTCAAATTAATTATCTACTAATCCTAATTAATATCATATAAATTAAATATTAAATTTTGTATGTTGTATCTTACTCATTCCTCCCCTTCCGTAAACATAGGTTACTATATATTAAACATACAAATTCGTTGTTCCAATATGGTTTGATTTATGTCATTTGTTATTTTCATTTTTAACGGAAATTATACCTTTTAAGTTAACAACACTAATTTATTGAACTACTCACAATAAAACATATAATCGTATTTTTTAAACGCTCGTGCATCGCACGAGCTCAAGGCTTAGTTTGTTATAGATATAATCGATAATGTTGATATCTTTAGAAATTTTGGAGTCGTGCGATTAATAATGCTTAGTCGCAATTATACGTTGTTGATAGTGTAAAAAAATATTCCGTAAAGGAGCGGATCTCTTTGAGTGCAAGTGGTGGCACGTCCCCTCTATGACCCAACAAGTTCTTACAGATTTTAGTGGAAATTTGGAGTCTTTTTATTAAACCCCTAGCCCAAAACAAGATGGGCACTTAGTCCAAAAGAGTATTGAAATTAACTCCCTTATTACCTCTTATATACTTTACGAATTTAATCCCCTAGAATGCTGCAATATGTTTACCCATTAAATTTAGTTGATGGGTCTCTCAAATAATTTAGGGTTTATAGTTTTGAATTTTATTTTGGTAAATTGTTAGAATTGTAGACTATTTTATTTGTTATCAAAAATCGATGGATTTGTGATTTATAAGTTGAATCATGTGGTTTAAAATTATAACCTAGTCTATAGGCATTTTTTTTGGTTTTCTTGTTGGCTTCTTAAAGGCAAATATGGTATTGTATGTTTAAGACGTTAATTGTTAACCATGATCTTTTAATTTTGATAATGTTGATATTACAATTTAGATGTCAATTGATCTTCTAATAAATTTTTGTCAATTTATTGTAATCTTGTAAGTATACAAGAATTCTTATTGAATTGGTTGAAGTCACCTAACTCTTATCTTGTTTTACTATAATTTGTTATCTGTTTATTAGAATGCATTAAATTTGTCATTGTGTTTTCTAGGCTTAGTTTTCTTTTATTATTATTATTATTATTATTATTATTATTATTATTATTATTATTATTATTATTATAAGGTGCTTATTTGGTGGCAAAAAAAGTTGATAATCGGCAACTCCAACCGGCTCACAATTGGCTGCCTATTCATAATGTGGGGTTCATACATGACTCACTCAGTGGTTGTGGCTATGGGGTGTCAGGGCTTGAACCCCTGACCTTCTACTTATTTGCCGGCAAAGATGTCCCCACCCATTACCAACAATATCGAATGAATCCTTAATATCAAATTCCGTTTCCTTATCAATCACCATATTATCCATCATTTTCACAGTATCGTTACCATGCCGATTAACAATACCCACCATCTACCCCAGATCAAAACAATCAAAACACACAATTTAGGGTAGAAGAGGTAACCGATGTTGTTGTTTGCAACTTATCATTTCCAGAGGTTACACCAGATGATCATGATTATGCGACTTATCATGTAGAAAATCCACATGTTGAACATTATGGGGAAGAAGATATCAATCCGCAAAAGGCATTTGACCATTCGTTTGAAAATCATATTGTTTCTAATGATGATGAGGAGGATGAAAGAGATAACCTACTACCACTACCAAAAGAGTGAGAAGATAAATTCAGGAATATGCCACCATTGTTATTAGAAAATGATCAAGACAATAAAAAGACCAGCTACCGTGTATGAACATTCTAACCAAGTAAAACTTGGACAAGTTTTTGAAAGTAAAAATGAGTTGAAGCTTCTGTTGGAAACCAAGTGTCTCGAAAAGGGTTTTATGACAAGGTTAAAGCATTCCGAAAAAAGGTTCGGTATATTGAAACATGTGCCTTGGATAATTGTGATTGGCAATTAAGTGCAAGCAAAATCCAACACATCGAGAACTTCCAAGTTAGGAAGTTTGTTGAGGTTCACACATGTTCTCGTTCTCAGCTCCAAGCAAATAACCGTCATGTAAACAAGAAAGTGCTTTGTCACATATTAAAAGAGTTGATGACCAAGGAAGGATGTGTATACAGAGCTAATGACATCAAAGTTGACATGACTGTGTTTCTGAATTAGCCTTACATACAACCAAACTTGGAGGGAAAATGTTATGTTATAGAGTTGTTGATAGGTACTCCCCAAGAAGCATTTCAACTACTTCCCCTTTATTTTTGTTGACACTTGTTTTGTGACAACAGCTTCTAGTTTGTAATTGTTTGGTTTAGAAGTCATTTTGTTAATCATTGTAATCGTTAACTTAAGTTTTGTATGTGTATTTGGTAGGTTCGTACGAACTTAGGGTAGGTACGAACTTGGAAGGTGCCTAAGTTCGTACGAACTTAGGTGCCTATATATACACAAGTCCGAATATTTCAGAAAATAGGTTTTCGAAAGGTTTTTCGAAGTTGTAAGTTCAAACTAAGTTGTAAGTTCGAATAAAAGTGATATTTACACATTTGTTTACTCGTTTGTTATCATTTATGTTTATGTGAGAATTCCGCACTCGTATAAACAAGTTTACCCCGTAGATCTGAACCTCGGGAACCTAGAATTTTCAAAACCTGAAGCTGACAAACCCTAGGAGCATTAGAAAAGTGCGTACATATGAAAAAGATAGATTGTAACGTGTTACATGTCCATTGGTGCAACGTTAAGTAACTATATTTTGTTTCCATGTTCACACACATACATATTATATTACATTTGATATATTTTTAAATTTACCGTCCTTGCAGATACGTACCTTTTTTAACCATACGCACCCAGTGATTATCATAGATGTGGTGCATTTGAAGGGGGCTTACCTAGGGACTAACTTAATTGTCGTAGTTGTGGATGACACCAATGGCAATTTGCCACTAGCCTATGGAGTCAGGGCAGGAGAGACACCCGATCATTGGACGTGATTCTTGGAAAATTATCAAATTGAAAATCTGACTATAGTATCTGATACGGCTGCTTCAATGGCAGCCGATATTTCAAAGATCTTTCCCGATGCATATCATGCGCTATATTGTCGTCATATGTTGATGAACTGAAAAGGCCAATATGGTAGGGTCAAGTTCTACGAATGACATTACTTGAAGATATGTAAAGCATACTGGGGTTCAGATTTCGATTACCATTGGGGTGTGATTTTACGGAACATACATTCCTCATTTAATACTCTTACAGATGTTAGGAGAGAAAGATGTTCAAATGTCATGCTACAAGGACGGGATATGCTTACATTACATCCAACAATGCCGAGTCCATTAACACACTAACAAACTATGCGCGAAAAATCCCTATCAAATTGTTCTTGGAGTTTTTTCGAGCTTCGGTGCAACAGTGGTATTTAAACATTGTGCCACTGGAGCGGGACTTACAATAGTTGCGGGCACTTTATAGCAGTGGCACGAAAATACAACTAGGACGACCTAAGCTGCTATGTCGAGAGATATTTCATGGCCGAGATATATTGAGCGTCATACGCAGAGGCTTACTCCTGATCGGTCATCCTTTAGAATGAATCGATCTAGGTTAGCTGTAGACTGTGTTGTTGTCGGTCCTTGTGAAGAGGAAAGTTGGTCTTCCAATTGGGCGTGCTCGTATTCCTTCCAAATGAGAGGAGAAAGAAAAAATTAAGAAACAATGTAGTCAGTGTAAGGAATACAATCATAGTCGAATTACTTGTATGGATACTAAGGATAATGTAACATCCCAAGTTTTCAAGTTGGAAAACAACTGAAAAACAGACATCACCCGTCCGGGTGAGGTGTTGTTTGATCGGGTGGAGCATTGTTCAGCCGGGTGATCTTTAACAGAAAGTGAAGGTATTTAAATCACCAGTTCGGGTGGGTCCCTACCCTTCCGGGTGAAAGTGTGTGTGTGCAGTTGTGCTGGTCCGGGTGGTGAATGTTCAAACGGGAGCCAAAACATGGTCACCCGTCCGGGTGAGTGTGTTTTCAGTAGATATCAGCTTTTGGTTTTAGAAAGATTTAGTCACTCACCCACTTTCAACTTCGTGAATATTCTTACCAAAACCACAAATCAACCTACATTCAACCTGTAAGTGCTATTCAAGAAGGATTAAGTGGATTGAACTATTCTATCATCAATTAGAGTCCATTCCATCTTCACCAAGTAAGTGTAAGCTTGTGCATTTGACCTAACTTTTATAAATTGGGGGTTTGGGGACTTTAATGGTGAAAATAGTGAGATGAAACTTGAATAAGGTTTATATGATGTTTAATTCGTGATTATATGTGCTAATAGTTGAGTTATACTTGGTGAGTGGGTAGAATTGCTAATGTTGGAGATGTTTTACCCAAATGCTTGAAATGGTGAAACACTTATAGATGAGAGCTAGTGAATTGATGGTTCAGGCCTTATAACTATGATAGTTTGATGATGTAATGAGTAGAATTGAGAATGATTGATCACTTTTATTGATTATTTAGTTAATTGAATTGTGTTAGGGTTGAGGTGACTTTTTAAAAAAGTCAAACTGCAGGAATATTTAAAATGCAATAAGATTAAGATTAAAATGGAATTGTAGGGGATAATCAGCATACTTGAAATGTAATATTAAACTGTTGTGTAAATTAAATAGGTGTCAAAGGAGTGGAAGCTATTGTTGGAGGATTTTCAACTCCCAAACCACAAGGTAAGTACGTAAGGGTAGTGTGATTAATGAAATGTATTATTCATGGTTATATATGTGTTAGTATATGCAGGTACCTATTTGTATCGGTTAAATGACATGATGTTCAAGTTGCTTTCATTGAGACTACGGGGGACATATACTTTATACTATGCTTTATGAGTAATGTGGGATCATAAGTGGTAGAGAATATAAATTGTAAATTTTAATTATTGATGAGTATGAACAAGTCTTTTGACAATTCAACAGTTTAATTTCAACAGCAGTTTAATAAACTCAACAGTATAAATCAACTCAGCAGATTTTCTTAACCCGGATCCGTGGGTAGAGGGGGTAAAGGTCTTGAACCTATTAAGCAGTAAAAGTTTAAATGGATTTAGTTGATTTTATTCATAAATGTTTTACAATGCTGTAAACTAGTTATGAATTCAAAAGTGTAACTGACTCTGAATTATTAGTTTCCCTTATATGTACTTACTAAGCTTTACACTTATATTGTAGTTGATTGCATTCTTGTAGGTACTAGTAGGATGGGAGAAAAGGAGGATCGGGGAAAGGGCATAGCTTTTAATTAGTGTGGATTGTTGCTTGTTTTATGTAAATCTTATCTTAACTCCTTAAATTTAGTTGTGTATATCAACTCTATGTTGGTACCCCAATTTTTGGTAATGTGTTTATTGGGTAATCATATCGTTGTATAAAACTCCTGGGAATCCTTGTTATTTTTAAGTAAACCTTATTTTGAATGATTGAACATTGTAGTTGAAACATCCTAATGTAAAAGAAAAAAAATAAAAAATAAAAATGGGGTCTTTCAGATAAAACCGACAAGCCGAGTTGATCAAGATCCAAATCAAGATCTGCCTCAACATAACAATCAAGATCCAAAGCAGTAAGTTGTTAACCTTTAGATATCAATAAACTAAAATATTTGTATGTCTAATATCATCTTTGAATGTCATTTGCAGAAAACCTTCAGAAAATCAAAGGTGAAGAATGAATCAGAAGCTTCTCAATTTACTCAGCGTTTTCCAAGTGTGCATTTGAGTCACCCTTGAAATTATTGTAATAACAACACTTATTTTATGTACTACTTAACAATATTCCTTATGTTTTTTTACTTGTGTTTTTGATTTTTTAGCCAACAAAAATGAGAGCGTTTTTGAGAGAATTTATGAAATATGTTGATAATCATCTTATCTTGAGGTCATAGTATTTATAGAAATTTTAAAAATCCCATAAATCTAAAAAATCTTATCGAAATTGTGCGTTGCGGATTCAATTTTGTGGCATACAGCTTTCTCAGTCAAGAGCCCGACTACGAGCCTGGACACGAAACTCGCAACCTAGGCCACGAAACTCGTGAATTGCGGGTTGCGTGTGGGGGTACTTTTTCTTAAATGAAACTTTTTTTGTCTTTGTCTTTTAGTAATTTTTGATTAATTTCCCTTATTAATATTATACATACATCTTAACATTTACAATATCTCCACAAAGAAAGCATCCATCCACTCTTTCAAAACGCACTTGCCACATCAACTTCTCCTTCTCGAGCCCTCTCTTAAAACTCTCTCACATCTCTATTATCTCCGGCAACACTTTCATCCCTCTGATTTCGACCACATTTTCCCGTCCTCTTTACCGTTGTCACCTCCCTTTCTCCTCTCATGCCTTCAATTATTTTGATATATATTTATAAAATTATTTAGTTATATTCTATTAAATTAGTGTATATAGTTGTGTTTATGTGTGTGTCTTACCTTTGTGGGTTATGTTTTCCTTCCTGATTTGTGTGTTTGATGGTAGTGGTGGTGTGTGTATATTGTTTTCGATTATATTGGTCGTATGATCGTATGTTGGTTGACATTTGAGTTGCGATTATATTATTTTCCGAATTTGATTTTGATCTCCTTTAACACTAACTTTATTTATTTAAGTTATGTATATTTTTTGTTTTTTTTAGCTAAGTTGTTAGGTCCCTAAGTTGCTGGCTGTTAGATATAAAAAATAGGATTTGCATTTGTATGTGAAAACTGATCCTGCGACACTAAAATAGTGTCGCAATAACACAAAGTGCGACTTTAAAGATAAAGTCGCAGTCTCAATTAAAGTCGCAAAAAGGAATAAATTTGCAGGAACAAAGTCGCAGGAACATGTTAGTATAAATACAGGACTTATTCTTTTCATTTCAGAAGTTGTTGAACCAAAGAGAATTTCTATGTGTGTTTGTATATCTTATATTCAGAGAGATTAAGAGTTTGTAACAGATTCAATCTAGCAATATACAATCATTTGATTACTTGTTCATATACTTACATATACATACACATATATACATATGGATTTCAATCAATTTACATCCAAATCACTAGATTCGATCCAACAATTGGTATCAGAGCATTGGTTGAAGGATTTGGAAGTGATTAGACGGTTCAATTGCAAGAATCAAGCTCAAATTCGAAGAATATTGCAAAATGGGTATTTGAAGAAGAACTTTCGGTTTTGTGATCAAAGTCATCAAAATTGTGTGTTTCTGTACAATTAAAGCGTCAACGAAGCTTCTAATAGTGATCTATAACAAAGAGGAACAAGAATTCATGGTCAAATCATACAATTTCTCAAAATTGATTCATAATTGAAAATGGCGGTTAAATTCAAATAGAAGGTGTTTGAGATTGAATCTGATAAATTCAACCGATCAAAGTGTTCTAATAGTGTTAAGGATCATACAGGAATCAACTACAGGTTTCAATTTCGAGATTTGATCCGAGCTCAAATTTCTGTTCTTCACGGTCTGAAGAACAGCTTCTGCGACCTTATTCTCTGCGAACTTACCATTAGTGTCGCATATCAGCTTCAACGACCTTATTCCTGCGAACTTGCCTCTGCGACCTTATCGGTAGTGTCACATACAACTCTCATTTAATTAAAAAAAAAAAAAAATGTCGAGAGAAGCACTAGCAATTGGAAGCTTCCTGTTGAAATTATCAAAATTTGAATTTAAGCTTCCCGTTAACTACTTTTAGTTTAAGAAAATTTTCATTTTACTCGAGCAAAATTCAAAAATTTTGGAGGGAAAATTCGTGTACAGGAAAAATGTCGAGAGAAGCACTAGCAATTGGAACTAAGGATAAGCCTCCAGTCTTGTTCAGAGGAGACTATTCCCAATGGAAAGACAAATTCATTGATTGGACGACAAGACAATTGTTCATTATTGAAGGAATCATTGACTAATGGAGAACTACCGTTTTATAAAGCTGGTAATACCTCAGGAGTAGAACTTGGTGAAAGTGAATTAACTCAAGAACAGTAAAAGTTATGGAAGGCACATAAAGAAATGAAATCATATATCCTTCAAGGCTTGACAAATGAAATCTATGTTCAAGTTGACAGCTACAAAACTGCGAAGGAAATGTGGGATGCTCTTGGCAGACAACAACAAGGGTCTGAACGAGGACAACAAATAAAGATGACTCATTGTCTCCAAGCATATGAAGCTTTTAAAGCACAATCGGGTGAACAACTTGAAACAACCTACAATAGGTTTTGTTTACTGTTGAATGAAGTTCGAAAGAATAAGTTTCAGAAACAGAATTTGGAGAAAAATATTAAATTTTTGAACAATCTGCTTCCCGAATGGAAACAATATGCAAGTAACATCATTCGAAACCGAGATTTGACTTCAGTTGATATACATGATGTATATGAAATTCTAAATCATAACCAGGATGAGGTAAACGAGATGGTTAAGGGTACTGAGGAGAAATAGACAAACGATCCTCTTGCTTTGATTACTGATAGAAGGGGACACATCAGATCAAGAAGAGTTGAAAAGAAGATCAAGTATGAATCTAATTCAGATAAGGAAGAAAGTGAGTCGGATGAGGATACGAAGGAGATTGTAAAGCAAATGGCATTGATCACCAAAGCCATGACAAAGAAGTACTGGAAGAAACCTACAAACAATCACTTGCGTACTTCATCATCATCCACCAAACGCTCAGATTTCAAAAATTACGATGATGGGAAATACAAGGGCAGTTATGAAGGGAAAAAGGTTGATGGGAATTCACGAGGAGAAGTAAATAACAAGTGTTATAACTGTGGAGGATTTGGACACTTTGCTAGGGATTGTAAGAAGCCAAGAGTTCGTAATTCTGATTACTACAAGGCAAAGATGTTGATGTCCAAATAGAAGGAAGCTGGGAAAGTTTTATTGGCTGAGAATGATGCTTGGTTAAATTTGAGTGATTCAGAAGAAGAAGAACTGGAAGTCAACATGGCATTCATGGCCAAAGTATCGGCTACCTCAACTGAAGGAGATGCGGATTCAGATTCTGAAGTACAAGATTCTGAAACCTTACATACTGTATTGCATACTATGAATGCTAATCTGACTGCTAAATTAAAAGATGAAAGAATACATGTGCGAGTACTGCAAACAAAATTAGAAAGTAAACTTGCAGTATTAAAAACTGTGACTCGGGAAAGGGATGTTTTTAAATTTCACAGGGATGAGTATCTCATTACTAATGAGAAACTTGAAAAAGAAAATAAATCTTTAATAACTGAAATTCTTGAAATTTCATCTCGATGTAAAGCATCGAAAGACGTTGAAAATCGTGTTAAACAAAGGTACGCCATGCAATTACTGAAAAGATGAGTTTGTTAAACAAAATCAAAGAACTTCAAGATAAGTTGTTTAAACGTGGCCAAACTGACCAAACAATCTTTTTAAACATACCTAAGGATATCAAATTCTATAATCCAAGAGAAGGACTAGGTTTTGAAAATCCCTGCTATTTACAAAAGGCTATTTCTAAAGTACCTACCTTGTATAACTACGGTGACATGGGCGTAAGCAATCAATACTGTATGTTTTACTCAAAATCGGTCTATCATCAACAAGAGGTTCAACAAAACACCATACGAAGTAATTAACCATCGTCCTCTAAATGTGAAATTCTTTCGCATTTTTAGATGTCCATGGTATATTTTGAATGATCGAGAAGATTTGGGAAAATTCTCTCCAAAGGGTGATGAAGGAATTTTCATTGGATATTCAAAGGATAAAGTTTTAGATGTCCATGGTATATTCAAAGGAATTTTTAGATGTCCATGGTATATTTTGAATGATCGAGAAGATTTGGGAAAATTCTCTCCAAAGGGTGATGAAGGAATTTTCATTGGATATTCAAAGGATAAAGTTGCATACCGAGTTTACAACAAACGTACAAGAATTGTAAATGAAAGTGTAAATGTGAAGTTTGATGAAATGTCAGAAATGGTTTTTGAACAAAACAGTTCAAAACCCGGTTTAACTAGCTCAATAGAAGATCAACCTGAAACATCACACTCAATTGTGAATGATCTTGATGAATTATTCTCTGATTTCTATGAAGAATACTTTGGTACTTCCAAGACTTCAACTCCAACTCAGTCAACTACAACCGAGTCTCCTCAAGTACAATCTGAAACCATTCCTGAAATACAACCAACCGAATCAACTTCAGCTATCTCACCAATTCAATTAACTACTGTGGCTGAAGAACTTATTCCTCCCGTTCCGTATGTTGATTCTTCAAATTCAAGTTTTGAATATCAACATCTTCCTTTTGAACGTAAGTGGACTAAATCGCATCCATCTTCTCAAATCATTGGTGATCCTACAACTGGGGTACAAACTAGGAAAGCTACTCAAAATGAGTATCTCTATTCCAATTTCCTAAGTTCCGTTGAACCGGCGACTGTAAAGGAAGCTCTTCAAGATGAAGATTGGATTCTTATCATGCAAGATGAGTTGAATCAGTTTAATCGACTCAAAGTCTGGAGATTAGTTCAAAGACCAAAGGATAAGTCCATAGTTGGAACCAAATGGATTTTTAAGAATAAAAAGGATGAACATGGAATTGTGGTACGGAATAAAGGTAGACTGGTTGCAAAGGGTTATAGTCAGCAAGAGGGAATCGACTACGATGAAACATTTGCTCCAGTCGCTCGAATTGAAGCGATTTGTATCTTCTTAGCATATGCTGCTCACAAGTCTTTCACAATTTATCAAATGGATGTGAAGACAGCTTTCTTAAATGGAATTCTTAAGGAAGAAGTGTATGTGGGTCAACCTGAAGGTTTTGTCGGTCCGAAGAGACCAAACGATGTCTACATTCTGGACAAAGCTTTATGCGGACTAAAATAAGCCCCGAGAGCTTGGTATGATGTCTTGTCCACGTTTCTTGTTCAATCAGGTTTTTCAAAAGGAACAATTGATACTACACTTTTCATTAAGAAACAAAAAGAAGATATAATTCTAATTCAAATATATGTTGATGACATCATATTTGGATCTACTAATGCCAAATATTGCAAGAATTTTTCGGCATTAATGGTATCCAGATTTGAAATGAGCATGATGGGTGAAATGAACTTTTTTCTTGGATTACATGTTAAACAACTACCAAATGGAATCTTTATCAATCAATCCAAATATATTTTGGATATATTGAAAAAGTTTCAAATGGTAGACTGTCAACCTATTTCTACACCCATGGCTACTCGGTCACAACTTCATATTGATTCAACGGGAAAATCAGTTGATCAAACTTTATATAGAAGCATGATTGGCTCTTTGATGTATTTGACATCAAGCCGTTCAGATATCATGTTCTCTACATGTGTTTGTGTACGTTACCAAGCAGCTCCTAAGGAATCACATCTCCAAGCGGTCAAACGAATTTTACGATATTTAAAATTTTCAATTGGCTTGGAATTGTGGTATCCAAAGTTGACTGGTTTTGAACTAACAACCTATTCAGACGCAGATCATGCAGGTTGTAAGTTAGATCGAAAAAGCACATCTGGTGGAGCTCATTTTCTTGGTGATAAGCTAGTTAGTTGGACTTCCAAGAAGCAAAACTGTGTTTCAACATCCACAGCTGAGGCAAAATATGTTGCAGCTGCTGTTTGTTGTTCACAAGTTTTGTGGATGAGGTCTCAACTCATGGATTTTGGTTTCAAATTTGAAAAGATACCCATCTATTATGATTCTCAAAGTGCGATTGCTATTTCCTGCAATCCGGTACAACATTTGAAAACAAAACACATAGATATTCGGTATCATTTTATCAAAAATAACATAGAAAAAGGGCATATCGAGCTATTTTTTGTCAAAACAGATTATCAATTGGCCGACTTATTCACCAAACATTTAGATGACACACGTTTGGCATGCTTTCACTTAAGCAACAATCTGTCATTTTCAACTTGAGATGCAAAATACTATCATATTTTGAGGGGGAGAAGAGTTGAAATATTTAGCATATGTGATGCATGATGGTTTTTACTCAAATTCAGAGTAAAACCCGATCTTCAAAAGAAAAAGAGATTTTGTTTTTATAACTCACCTTCATATGTAATATTTTATAAATCTTATGCATATGTTAAGGGGGAGTATTTTTCAAAATCCAAAACTTTCAAGTGTTCAAATCTATTTGCATATTGTTCAACACTTTGAAAGATTCTCAAAGACTTTTTGATACTCCAAGGATTGATGGATAATCAGATTACCAATTTCAATCAAATTGTTTGGAAAAATGTTGTTTTCTATACTAAGAGCGTTAGTTTATAAACTACTCCTATAATCCTCCAGAGCCGGTTGGATTTACCAAAGGAGTCACTTTCCAAATATAGGATGAAAGTTTAAGTCTTAGAATGAGGAAGGGTGAAAATTCTAGTACAGAACAACATATTTTTAAAACAAATGCCAACTGAGGGTGGAGTAGAAAAATTGAGTAAGGTTGAGTGAGGAGTGTGTGAAAAGGTTAAAAGAAATAGAAAACCCTCACTAAACAAATAATCGCCGGGTAGCCACATCTACTATCAAAAATCATGTGTTGATTTCTGGTATTGAAGGAGACATCATGGACTCAGTGATGCAAAGCATATATACTCTCCTAACCACTCAAGAATTTCTTAACAAATTCTTGTTTCAGTATTCTCACGGAGATTTTACACATAATCTATCGACAACTCTGTTGGAGTTTGTTGATATTGAAACAAGAGGACAGTCTGCTCCAGTCCCTGACATCATTAATGCACTAATCGAGTCTAGAGCCTGAAAAGAATATAATTTTAGGACATATGTGTATTATTACACTCTATGTCTAAGTGACATTATGCATATCTATGTGATATTGCCGGAACATTCATAGTGATACCTAAAATGGTATTCCACAATGATTGAATGGAAATCCTACCAATGCTAACATCAAAGCCAACATTGAACGTAGGTCACTCAACTGAAACATTTAATTGATTCAATTGTTGTGCTAACTGGTAATCTATGTGATCCAGGAGTTAGAGTATTTTCATAAATGTGTTTTCTGATTATACAATTAACTTTTCTGAGATTACATCAAATGAATCGTTGCTTACCTTTGGTTACTAAATCGAATGAGAAAAACACTCTTCCAAAAATGACATGTTCAAGATATTCATGCTATATCACAATTACTATCAAGGAAGAATGATTAAAGTTACAAGCTCATCTGCACTGAAAAGAAAAGAAATAAAGAAGAGATTATGTCAAAGATAAAGGTTAAAAGCTCCAGAAGATCAAGATATACATTTAAGGGGAAGCTAGAGCAAGAGTTGAAAGTCAAGAAATAAATTCAAAAGAAATTTCAAAATAGAGCGAAGACTGCTGACAATCTATCTCAAAGAAGTTTAAAAGGAAAGATTACACAAGAGAAGAAGTTCAAAGTCAACAAAACGTATGTGAAGAAACTATCAAAGAGGAAAAGAGAAGACTAGAACTCAAAAGAAAGTTCTATTTCTCTATGTCAAAGACATACAAATAAAAGATTCAAGACAAAAAGCTGAATCAAAGGAAATCGAAAGAAAGATCTTCAAAGACTTCAAAAGAATATTAGCTTCAAAGAAGATATTCAAGAAAAACAAGATGCTAAATCTTAGGGGAGATTGTTAGATATAAAAAATAGGATTTGCATTTGTATGTGAAAACTGATCCTGCGACACAAAGTGCGACACTAAGATAGTGTCGCAATAACACAAAGTGCGACTTTAAAGATGAAGTCGTAGTCTCAATTAAAGTCGCAAAAAGGAATAAAGTCGCAGGAACAAAGTCGTAGAAAGGAACAAAGTCGCATGAACATGTTAGTATAAATACATGACTTATTCTTTTCATTTCAGAAGTTGTTGAACTAGAGAGAATTTGTATGTGTGTTTGTATATCTTATATTCAGAGAGATTAGTGTAACACCCACTCTTGTGGCTTAGGGGTAATCAGGTAATTTCCCAATTTTTTTTGATATATATATATATATATATATATTATATTAATGTGTTTATTAGATAGGAAAGTTAGATAAATGTCGAATAGTTAATTGTGTCAGGTAAATTAGTAATAGTTGTAAATTAAAATAGTTGTCGGTAAAATAAAATAACTTGTCTCGCAAAACGGTTTTCAGGTTCCAGACAATAAGCCAAACACGGGATTAAAATTAGCAAGTCTTTGAGTTGGTTGGTGATATAAATCACCTAACTCACCAATTTTCATCTCATTTCACCAACTCATTTCCTTCATTTCTCTTTCAAGTTTCTTTCCAAAAAAAAAAAAAAAAAAAAAAAAATCACCAACTTAAACATAAATTGAGTGTGTTATTGTATAAGCTGTGAATCCTTGTATTACTTGCTATCATCATCAGATTGTTCTTACATTTAATCGTAAGCATTTTTTTGTTGTTGTTATTTTTGGTTATAAACTTGAAATTAGGTTAATCTTTGTAATTGTGTGTAATTTGATGTTTGAAAGATGTTATAAGATGTTATATGATGTTTAATAGAGGTTAGAAAGCCTATAGATCGTTAGGAAACTGAGTTTTTGTGTTTTTGAGAAAATTGGTTCGGTTTTGGGGTTTCTGAGTTCATCCTGCGAGTTGAGTTCATCCTGCGAGTTGACTTTCTGCGAGTTGACTTCTTGCGAGTTGACTTCTGCGAACTGAACTGAACTGCGAGTTGAGTTCCTGCGAACTGAACTGAACTGCGAGTTGAGTTCCTGCGAACTGAACTGAACTGCGAGTTGACTTCCTGCGAACTGAACTGAACTGTGAACTAAACTGAATTGCAAACTGAACTGAACTGTGAACTGAATTGAATTGCGAACTGAACTGAACTGTGAACTGAACTGAACTACGAACTGAGAATTTTTAGACGTGATTCTGAAAGTTTTATTTTGCTAAATTCAAAGTGTATAAGTATAACTGAATCGTTATAACTTGATATATATATATTTATAATTGTAGAGTGGTTATAGCTGGTAATTGCTACTTGATAATTGTTTGTCATTTTGTTATTGAGTAGTGAAATGTGTTATACAATTATGGAAAGAGTTGCTAACTTCTTTATTATTATATTCTCAGATCAGCAGAAGACTCAGTAACATAAGATCTCTGAGTGTGGACTGTTGCAGACAGGTGAGTGGATCTGCAACTCATAATTTGAGTTAGTTGTAATGGTGTGATTACAACAAGTAACGTAAACCTTGATTGACTGTTTAGTCTGAGTTATGATTTTGTATACCTACTTGTTGTGCATATGTGGCCTTCGGGCATCTGTGTTATTCAGAGGTCAATTGCGATTGGACTTGGTTACTACTGTGTTCAACACAGGTTCCAGATACATGTGTTGTCGCTGGAAACTGTGTTGTTGTGTTGTAGTGCCAAGTTATCGGCCTATTCTGTATGGGCCTTTACAGATTGTGGGTAAGTGTTACTGAGGGCCACCGCGGCTGTAGGGTTCCTCAGTAACCGCCGATCCTCTTGAGTTTATGTGTTTATTGTGCTTAGTGTAAACAGATTATTAAGCTAAGTTGAATTGTTAGTTGTACATTCATTCACTTAGCTTTGTGCTAATCCCACCATTTCCCTTCCTGCAGGTTATGCATGTCTTATGTGGGTTGGGCAGGAAGGTGGTTTTGAAGAATGTTTGATACGTGCCATAACTCTGATATATTTATGAATGTTTTGTTAATTAACATGTATGGGGATTTGTATAACAATTATATGTTTTGTTTCAGCAACATTTTAATATTGTAAACTCGCGAAAAAAAATCTATGGTCATTTTGTAAGATAAGTTATAATATTATCTTTTATCCATCGCTTCCGAGTCAAATTACTATTTTAACCCTGAGGTAATTTTAGGGGTGTTATAATTAGGAGCTTGTAACAGATTCAATCTAGCAATATACAATCATTTGATTACTTGTTCATATACTTACATATACATACACATATATACATACGGATTTCAATCAATTTACGTCCAACTCACTAGATTCTGACTAACTTAGTCACCGGAGAAACCCTCATTAGAAATGATGAAGCCAAAACTCCAAAACTCTAAGTTGGGTCACTGGTTGCTGGTCAACCTAGTCACTGTTATTGAAGATGAAGTCAAGTTCTTATTACAGAAGAAGAAGAAGAAGAAGATCATTGGGTGAATAAATCCTAGTTATGTGTATTCTCCCCACAGGTGACGCAGAAGAGATTTATTCACTTACACAATAAGCACAACAATCACTAATAAAGAATAAAGTGAGGTCACTTGAAGATAACAAGACAAGTCACCTTACAAGAGCACACGTTAGCTCGCAATGAGTGAGGAAGCTTATTACTCCTCTAACGACTTCAACAATTGAATAAAACCTCGACAAGTTACAACTCGCTAGTGTGAGGTCCCTGATCAGATTGCATTAGCAACCTTCAAAGATAAAGTGATGGAATACGTGACATAAAGCTTGATTGTGATTGGAGGAAATCTAACGCACGTAAGAAGCATGATCAGAAATGGGGACCACAAACATATTCCTTCATAAACGTTTGTCCGTTAGAAGCGAAGCCAATCACACAACAACACATGTCATTATATTTTCCTACAGTTCAGGAGATATTTACGAGAAATATCTTGTCTATAAATGAATCGACATATTTTACTTGGACGTTTACAAATTTCCATCTATCACTTGTTAGTCAGTGATAAAGTTTGTTTATTTGTGATTTCAAGTCAGCAAGTAATAGTTTAACTTATATGTCAATTATTCTAGTTATTGCTCATCATTTATCTGTTATCATCTTCTATATTTACAATCTAAGCCTTAGTGAAAGTCCCTTTGCACGGATCCAAACGGGATTACAAAGTGTATTAGATTGCGGAATGGTATAATACACAATAACCGACAACAAAACAACTAAATGCAAGTGTTGAGTGTATAAGTTCGTAGGTATTCGAAGATAGCTCTGTATGTTCGAATATAACTGATTTCAAAAAGCTATTTAATGAAATATTACAACTTAGTTTTTATACCCAGTAAGTTCGTACGAACTTACTGGTCCTAGGTTCGTACGAACTTACATGTTCGTACGAACTTCCTAGGTTCGTACGAACATATAGGTTCGTACGAACATACAAACTTAATACTAAAAAGGCTAAGTTAATAAACAAATTACATTATTAACTACAAAACTAATAACAAAACTAACTATTACAAAATAAGAGCTGTTGTCACCAAACGTGCACCAACAGACTCCCCCTTGACAATAGCTCGGTCAGTCTTCAGTCTTCTGGCTCTGTCGAATCTTGATTCTTGATCAACTCTGTCGACTCTCAGCCCATAAGCCTTTCTCAATGCACACATTGACGACCCTCTGATATTTATGTCCTTCATGTCTCCAGTTGTCTCTATACAAGATCTTGTTTACATGAAGTTTCATCAGATCGTCTTTAGACAAGTTTACCAGATGAAAACTGTCATACACTCTTAGCAGCACATTTTCCTCAGCATCTTCCATCACAGCTTCAGCCGTCTTGCTGTCAACGTACCACCACTTAAGATTTGCAAGAATGTTTTGTGGCATTTTCTTCAAAGGAACTCTTTTCAAGCACTTGACCGGTCTATAGACCATCTTCATCCATGGCTTGTTAGTGAAAGGGTCAATCCTGGTCAGATCTGGAACTCTTTTACCCGGTTTTGGCTTTAGACTTTCAAACTTATTGGATCTTCCTTCACGTTTTAAGATTCTTTCCAAAGTACTAGCGTAAGGATCATTGTCAATATTTACTAAGTCTAACCAGGCAAGCTCCTTCAATTCAATCTTCGGCAGCGAGCTAAAGGTCTTCAGTTTATTTTTCAAGTACTGAATCCCATCATATCTTTTTAATATGAACAGTTTAAGATCACTGTCATAAAACCAACTTATGATTCCACGCTTTAACCCGCCCGATCCTCTGACCCTGATATCACCTTTATATTTAATCTCTGGTTCCTTTTCAACCTTTTTAAACCATAACCTCTTTAACTCTTCTCGAGTTGGTTCAACTTCTTCTGAATCTGAATCAACTTCAGGAGTTAAGTCATGCTCCAAGTTGATTACTTTCTCGCCAGCTTCACTCTCCACCACAACTTCAGTAACAGGTTGTGTATCTATCACGAATTCGTCCACATCTGCATCAGCATCAGGTAGGACCTCTTCATCTGATTTCCAATCAGCAACCTCTTTACTGAGGATCTCCCCTTCTTCTAATTCTGACCAATCACTATCCGGGTCATCTAAACCAAGTAAAGCCTCGATAGTATCAGTCTCAGCAACAGGGGACTCTTGTGTTTTACTACCAGCCTTCTCAGCTTCATTTTCATTCTTCTTTGTACCCCATTCTGAGATCTTGCTGCCACCACCTTCTGCCGCTGCACCAACACCAGACCCTGATTCTGTTCCCCAACCACCTTTCTGATTCGTTTTTTCTTCGATTTTCTTGCTCCAGTCTGACCCTGCTGCTTGTGCCTCACTGGACTCTTTGTTCCACCCTCCAGATGGTTCAGTCTCTTCTTGAGGCTTTGAAGCACCTTGTCCAGATCCGCTCACACCAGAACCTTGACCAGACTCCCCCTGAGCTATAACTGCACCTTGCACTCTAGATGAAGAACCAGGCAGCTCACCTCCTTTGGGTGCACTTGGATCATCGTCACGGTCATTATCAGCTTTGAGTCTCAGCTCATCTTCCTTGCATCCTGGTGTCTTATCCCCCCTGAGCGACTGGCGCTTCATTTGGAAGACAGTGACCTCATTGAGCCGTACTTGATCTTCTACCTTTTCAAGTTGCTTTACTAAGCGCTCATTAATAGCCGTCAGATTTGTGACTCGAACTTCCTGGCTTGTAACCACAGCAGTCAAGGCAGTCACCATATCCATCAAGCTAGTGATCCGACCCTCAAGATAGGTAAACTTATCCGGATCTGAGAGAAGAGCAGCCGGGTTGGGAATAGATCGGGTGGGTTGAGTAGTAGGTGGAGCAGTAGAAGGTGTGGGTGGTGTGGTTGTAGATGCAACTGGTGGTAGTTGTACTGTTGATGGAGCAACGGGTGGTGGTGTAGGTGTGATAATCGTAGGAGCAGAACCACCCGCTCCAATAACCACACTAGTTGGACGCTGGCGCTTGCGTGCCTGCAACCGGAACTGTTCCGGTTCTGATTTATCATCGGAGTCTTCGGGAACATATTCATCATCAAACTGAACCTTTCGCTTGCCCTTTTCCTTCTCACGGGCGGCCTTAGGGTCAATCAACACCCCCTTGGACCCATGAAACCCAATCATAGGGCGGTCCTCGTCATCATCATCATCATTACCATCATCATCATCATCATCATCACCATCATCATCTGCATCAGATTCTGTAGCCTCAGAATCAAGAGCTGCATCCTTATCAGCTTCAGCAGCAGGTGGAGACCATGTGTCTCGGGCTACAGAATAGTCATCAATATCCATGTAGCCATCAATATCCTTGAAGATATCATCAAAAGTGGGCTCAGAACTGGGCCCTGCTTCGCCCTGAAGAACTTCCCTAACCAACCCTTCAGCAATACTAGGGTCAATGGGTTCATTTCCATGAACATGCTCAACATTGAGCAGAATATCCTCAAGCACCTCTTGCTGAAGATCAGCCGGAGGTGATTCTGGAACCGGATCCTGAACAGGAACCTGTGGAATCTCTACATCGTGGGGCTGGGGCTCATCCAACCAACCATCATTTGGTGGAGCCTGATAGTTAGCGTTGATAACAGCCCCAAAGAGTGCAGTGAGCTGAGGTCGGTCAGCAATGGCACGGCGACTGTCGTGACTCAAACAGTGCCCAAAAATCCTTTTATCGACCGGCATCAAGTGCACCGGATCTACAGCGGGGAGGTTGGGAATCAGGGCATTCAGAATCATCATAATAAACCGAGGGTACAAGATGAACTGATCTTTGACGCTCCCCCTAATTTGCTTCACCATCTCATCAAAAAAGAACTGAGAGAAGCTGAACGGCTTGTTATATACCAGGGAAATCATCCCAGACTGCATCTGATGATTCATGGTGTCAAAACCTGCCTTCTTTGGTCCAAAAGATACCAACAGGATGTGCATTAGGTATCTCCACTGACCGAAAAGTAAACTCTTTTTATATTGGGTATGGTTAAGATCCCCAACATAACCCATGCGCTAAAAAGCGCCAGATCTAAGAGTCAGTGGGTAAGTTGTTGGTCCAGCTTCCTGAGCTTCGGTTCCCAACTGCAGAACCTCCCTGAGAACATTAGCTGAAAAAGTGATATCTGTCCCATTGACAGTGGACCGAATCACAGGAGGTGCAGCATCCGCAATATACACAGCATTGCCCCAGAACTGCTGCAAGTGTGCAAGCCTCAGGGTCGGAGAATGAGTCAAAGCAACAAAGACCCGCGAGCGCATGATGAACTCCAACATGCCTCGGAAAGGAGCGGTGTTCGGGTCATCAAGATTGAAGGTGATCACTTGATTGTGCTTGTTAGAGAACGGTCGTTGAGCAGCCATCTCTGCACACAGAAAAACAAACACACCACAAATAGATAATAATAAAGTTAGTTAAATAACATAATTAATTTAGAGCCCAGCAACAAGAGTCTACAATTAAAAATGATAAAAAATAAGGTTTTATTATTATTTTCATTTTTGTTCGAACCTAAGTAGGTTCGTACGAACCTATAGGTTCGTACGAACTTACATGTCCTGTGTATCTTCGTACGAACCTAAGGTTTGACTAAGTCAAACTTTAATTCGTACGAACCTATAGGTTCGTACGAACGTAGTAAGTTCGAACGATGAACACCAAAAAATAATTTCAAAAATTTTAACACTTAAAACGTGATCAGGGCATGGATTAAGGTTCCATTAGGTGCGTTTAACCGTAAGGAACAAGAATCAACAACATTTAATCATAAACACATGTCTTATTTTGATTTTAAGTTCGGTTTTGCAAAACCCAAATAAAATCCGAATGTTACATGATTGAATGATTCAAATGAAGTAAAAGTTACTCACTTAGATTCGTATTGGAATTGTAAAGATATTTAACGGATTAATAGAACACAATACGGTCCTAAGATTGAATTTTGATTCGAAAATAGAAGTCCGTGACTAAGTTCGTATGGAGGTTCGAAGGCACTATGTAGGTTCGTACGAAGATAGATTCGAAGGGTTTTGGATAGTGTGAAAGATTTTGACCAGGTTAACCTTTTTATATCCAGGCTAGGTTCGTACGAACTTAGCTTTCGAACCTGGGTCAGGTTCGTACAAACCTTACGTTCGAACCTAGGTTAGAAATTTAAAAACTTAGCATTTTTCAAATCAAAAATTATATAGCGATGACAAATATACTTAGGCAATTAATTTAGCAAGATTTGAGCAATTAAACAAAATAAATGTAAGTATTTCCCTAAAATGAAGAACATTTATTGAAAAAATAAAGTAAAATGACATAAAATTTAAAATGCAAATATGAAATTGTTCATATTTTGGAAAATACATTCTTTTTGAGATTGTCACTGATACAAAGATCGAATTAGCCATGATGAGTTCAAATACACAGTGAGGAAATAATTTATTCCTATGTTATTATGTATGCAATACATAGTTCAAAACGATTATCGGTATTGTTGTCCACCTAAACACTCAACACTTAGAATTTTCAAGTACACATTTAGTTATTGTTTACGATCATCTATGTATCTCATATTTGACATACTCAAAGAATCAAGAAAGTCCAGAAATACAAGTATCGGATAATTTATTTTATTTCATCTTTAAAGTCAAGTCCTTTTAAATATATTTTTTATAGCAATGTACTTTTGTACATGTCAGTTATAGAACAAGAATAGGGTTAGAGACAAACAAATCTAAAATCAAACCAGAGGTGACAGGTCTGTACTTTCGTACAACAAAGCGACATAGTTTGACTAGAGACCTTGAAAACGGTATTCTTGTTTCGCGGTCAAGTTTGCTGCATTTTTAGGATACACTGACTGAAACTAGGTCAGCATGTTTCTAGATGTAGCAGAAGAAACAGTAAGTGAACCCCCCAAATGAGTTGATTTATTTTATCCAATACATGTATTCAAGTACAGTCTATCTTCTAAGAATTAAGACCTAAGTCATACATCAACATAGAGAGTTGCACAAAATAATCGTTTTATTTTAATATTTAGAAGTACTTGAAAACCTGTATGTTGTTTGTCTGCCGATACATCGTATGATGAAGCTATGTATTACGTTAAGATTTAAGGCATTTTTACTGTGTAAGAACTACATCTAAAGCCATACATATAAAATGTTCTAGGCATGGGTAATGTTTTCATCATTTCTTTGCAATATTACAGTGACGCTCAATTTTTACAAATTTTTGCAAAGATAGAAATAGGATAGAAATAAAATTTAAAGTACAACTAGACACATGTTCTTGTGGGAAATAACTTACTCAGGATTACTCATCCCATTTAATTGGATTAATAACTCAAATCGAGACCGATCAAAAGCCTTAGTATAAAGGTCAGCTAGATTGTCATCAGTGGGGACCTTAACTAATTTAATCAAATGTTTTTCAGCACAGTCACGAATAAAATGATGTCTAATGTCAATATGTTTCGTCTTACTATGCTTAACAGGATTATTAGTTATGGACATGGTTGATTGGTTATCTATCATAATAGGGGTATTTGTGAAGTTCACACCATAGTCACGCAGCTGTTGTTGTATCCACAACACTTGTGAACAACAACTACCTGCTGCTACATACTCAGTCTCACAGGTTGAGATAGCGACCGTGGTTTGCTTCTACATTGCCATGAGACAATGCGACCACCTAGTAATTGACAACCACCAGTGGTTGATTTCCTGTTCAAGTTGCAACCGCCATAATCTGAGTCGGTGTAGGCTACAAAGTCAAAATTGCCTCCAGAGGGATACCAAAGACCTAACTTCGGTTTTCCCTTTAGATATCGCAGAATTCTCTTTGCTGCCTTCATGTGTGACTCTTTAGGATTTGATTGAAAACGAGCACACAGACATACTGCAAACATTATGTCTGGTCTTGAAGCCGTCAAATACATGAGAGAACCAATAATGGCCCGATAGTGAGTCGGATCCACATCTTCAGTACTCTCAGTATCTGGTCCGAGACCATGATTTAGTTGAATTGGAGTGCCATAAGACGAGCTATCGTGCATATTGAAACGAGATAACATTTCATGCACATATTTTATCTGATGAATGAAGAATCCCTCCTTCTTTTGATCAACTTGTAATCCTAAGAAGAAGTTCAACTCACCCATGGCACTCATTTCGAATCTCCTCTTCATCACTTGTTCAAAGTCTCTGCACATATTCTCGTCAGATGACCCAAATATAATGTCATCGACATAGACTTGTACAAGTAGGAAATCATCCTTTTTCCACTTAACGAACAAAGTACTATCTATCTGTCCTCTCTTGAACCCATTTTCCAAGAGATAGGTAGATAGTGTTTCATACCAAGCCCTTGGTGCTTGATGCAGTCCATACAAGGCCTTGTCTAATTTATAGACTCGGTCTGGATGGTCTGGATCACTGAACCCTGGAGCTTGTTGAACAAAAACTAGTTCCTGAACTTTTCCATAAAGAAAGGCACTTTTAACGTCGAGTTGATAGACTTTAATTCTTTTATGTGCAGCATATGCTAGAAACAATCGAATTGCTTCTAACCTTGCTACTGGTGCAAACACCTCAGTGTAGTCTATCCCTTCCTGTTGGTTAAATCCTTGAACTACTAGCCTCGCCTTGTTTCGAATTACGATTCCTTTATCATCACGTTTTCATTTAAACACCCATCTGGTTCCTATTGCATATTCTCCTTTGGGCAGATCAACTAGCTCCCAAACTTTGAGCTTTTTGAATTGAGCAAGTTCCTCTTGCATTGCTTCTACCCAGGAGTTATCCTTGAGAGCCATTTGAACATTTTTCGGCTCTATTTGAGATATAAAACAACTGTACAGACACTTATGCATGATCCCTGTGTCTTGAATCGATACATATAGACTGGAGCTGTCAGATATCTCTCTACGAGTTTTTACTCGAGAGCTCGGATCACCAATGATATTATCAGTTGGATGATACTTATTCAGACGAGTCGAGATCGTAGAATCAACCGGTAGGTCAGATCCTAGATTTGATCCAATCTCCCCCTCTGGTGTTGCTTCTTCTGTAGCAGTTTCTTGCACAGAATTGGTAACTTCAGATGAAGAAGGAATATCGATTGATGTGGGATCAAAGTCTAAAACCGGATCAACCATTACTTCTTTCCCTTTATCATTTGCATCTTCTGAACTTGGAACACTAGATCTTGGTGCAAATATATTATTTTCACTATCATCTAGTATAACATGTTCTAATCCTAAAGTGTCATCTTCACTTAGGATCGGAAGATTAAATGACTTGAAAACAGCGTCATAATTAAATAACCAAACTGGTCTTGTTTGTATAGCTGGAGTATAAGATGTGACTTGTATGTTATATACAATCTCAACTCTTTCAGATGTCTTATTATAGACTCTTTTGTTTGGAGATCCGGCTTCATAACCTAGGAAAAATCCCTCGTCAGCCTTTTCACCAAATTTTGGTTGATTTTTAGTCTTTAATAAGGTACACTGAACACCGAAGGGTTCTAGACCAGTAAGATTTGGTTTTCGACCGTTTAGAAGCTCATAACACGTTTTGTTATGCTTTTTCACGATTAAAACCCGATTAAGTACATGACAGGCTGTATTCACTGCTTCTCCCCAGAAAATGACGGGAAGCCTTGAATCAGCCAGCATAGTTCTTGCTGCTTCAATTAAAGTTCTATTCTTTCGTTCAGCGACACCATTTTGTTGTGGCTCATAGGGTGCACTAAACTGATGCTGAATTCCCTTGCTTAAGCAAAAGACGTTCATCACCGAGTTTTTGAACTCTAGGCCATTGTCGCTTCTAATCTTTCTGACTCCTCGTCCATATTGATGTTCAATCTGGGTAAAGAAATTCATCAGCAATTCAGCCGTCTCATCCTTTGTTCCCAAAAAGAATACCCATGAGAAACGCGAGAAGTCATCAGTGACGACTAGGCAGTAGTGTTTACCTCCTATACTCCTTGCATTCACAGGACCAAATAAATCCATGTGAAGAAGATCAAAAATTGAGGCATTGGAATTTTGAGATTTTGACTTATGAGGATTCTTGTGCTGTTTTCCTTTCTGACATGGCACACATTTGTCCTCTAGTCCAAACCTCTGCATTGGTACACCTAGCACTAGTCCATTTCTGACAATGTAGTTCATCTTTCTAAAGTGCAGGTGAGCCATTTTCCGATGCCACAGCTGAGAATCATTCTCAGATGCCTTGGATATAAGACATGTTGACTCCTACACTGTTTCAGAAACACTCATGTCCATTACATAAGTGTCATTCTTTCTAGGAGCCCTCATGATTATCCATTCTTCTGGAATGAAAAATCCAGGTTTTAATATAAGTGCTTCTCTATCCGTGAAATGGACTGGATGTCCTTTATCACAAATCTGAGATACACTCATAAGATTGTGCTTTAGCTCCTCAACATAGTTGACTTGCTCTAGCATAATCTTCCCATTCGTTACTTTACCTAATCCTGTTATTAGCCCACCTTTAGGTCCAGCGAAATTCACGTATCCTCCTTTCTTGTGTATGAAGTCCACAAGAAGCTGTCTTTCCCCCGTCATATGCCTGGAGCAACCACTATCAACATACCACCAGTTAATAGCTCTTCTGGTCAACTCCTGCACATAAATTGAAAACAGTTAGTCGTTAAGGGGAACCCAAGCCACGACGGACTTGGATTTACCATTTTCATCTACGAATGTAAACTCCTTCAAGTATCCATTGCTCTTATAAGTAGAGCTAGATGCTTTGGGAATCGCATTCGCGTGAGTATGGGAGGAGCTACCACTAGGCTTTCGCTCAGGAGACTTTTGAAAAAGTCTCGGGTTGACAGGCCTAGGGTTTGATGTAGATCTAACCATAGTAGGATAGTTATAACTAGAATTTTGATAATTCCTATTATTACTATTAGGGTTGTTAAAACGGTTGTTAGGAGTTTGAAATCTCTGTGGAGTCTTAGACCTTGAAGACTGTCCATGAGAACTACCTCCAGAAGAGGTGGTGCTCCTAGAACTATCATGAGTCGAAAACTTAACAGATTTTAATGAGGGTTGAATTTTCTGAGAACTTGGTGTTCTCTTAAATCCCAACCCAATTCTCCCAGAAGTGCTTGCATTTTCATTTAAGTTATTCATTCGTGAGAAAACACTAGCAGTTCTTTGTTTTAAACTTATTTTCTCAGGAGATGTATTTTTCCTTTCCTGAGTCAAATTTGTTTTTACAGGTGATTGGTCTTTCTTCACCTGTGATTTTCCAATTTTGCCCTTGTTTGGACAAATACTTGCAACATGCCCTTTTTGATGGCATGTGAAGCATGAACGTTTCACTAACGCCTTTTTAGGGGCCTTTTGAATCGCTAGCCTGTCCAATTCAGGCAAACTTGGAGAGAATTCAATCATAACCTTTTTACCCTTATTAAGTATATTTTCATTTTCAGGCTTGGGTAAATCAAGATCAACTCTATTCTCTACCTTTTCTTTGACATTTCCTTGTTCAACCATATTCTCTTTTACAAAATTCATTTTTATTTTAGATGGTATAGAAATGTCAGTAGATGTTGATTCAGGTTCAGTACTAGTTTCAGCTTTCGCAGGCCTAACGAATTGTGTTAGACCAGGAACGGCTGGTTGTTTAGCAGAATCATCAGCAGTTGACATCTCAGTGTCATCAGAAATAAAAGAGTAGTTGTGGTTAAAGGGAGGAGGGCTTTCTGTATAACCTATTCCCCTGTGATCACCAGGCTGTTTTCCAACACTAAGCATATCGTCTAAGGTTTCAATAGAAAATTTTCTTAACTCTAGTTTCCTGTTAAGATCAGCTATTCTAACCTTAGCATCAGCTAACTCTTTTTCTTTATCAGAAGACAGTTTTGTTAAATCTAAAATATGTTCATGAGCCAAGTCATTTCTTACACTTTGCTCATTTAACTTTTCTTTTAAATATTTTATGTCTTCTTTATCAGATTTTGCTTTACTAAGTAATTCAGAGTTTCTGATATTTAGCCTAGTGTTTTCTTCTTTTAGAGATTTTAACTGAGATGTAATCATATCAGATGATTCTACTAACTTCTCAGCCTGTTCCTGAAAACTAGTACAAAGAACACATGCTTTAACAACCATATCAAGACTGAGTACTACCTTTTGCTTTTCGGCATCCAGATTTGCCATGTATGCAATGAAGTCCTGTGAGCTCATATCCTCAGTTGATTTCAGCAGTTTGATTTCTGTCTTAGCTGCAGGCTCCTCAATCTCCATATCTGTTGCAGTGTCCTTATCTGAATCAGATCCTGCATTGCTTTCCTCCTTTTCTTCAGTAATGGAGGCCATAAATGCTTGTGGTTCCTCAGATTTTGAGCTCCAGTCATATGCTCCTTCTTGAGATTGAACCACCAGAGCTCTCGAGGTCTGATTACCTCCTGAGTTCTGGTTGTTTCCAAAAGAGCCTTGACTGTATTGTCTCTGATCATTCTGACTAGGAGTTTGATCCCTTTTAGGTCTTTGACATTCCCTAGCGAAATGCCCGAAACCATCACAGTTATAGCATTTAACTTTGGATTTATCAAAGCCTAGTTTGCTGCTTACGAACTTCCTCCCAGTTCTATTCATGAAT
The DNA here is from genome assembly GCA_963921325.1 of Logfia minima. NCBI lineage: Eukaryota > Viridiplantae > Streptophyta > Magnoliopsida > Asterales > Asteraceae > Logfia > Logfia minima. The sequence continues at coordinate 8,080,689 of OY992773.1, forward strand.
CTCTGAGCTCTTCTTGCAATCATGGCCATTTGCCATTGCAAGTCCATCTCCTCAAGATCATCTTGATCCAATTGATCATAATCTTCATTTATTAGCTCAGGATCAGTGATTTTGCCCTTAATGAAATTCTCACGAGAAGCAACAAAAGAGGCAAGTAGGGCTACTTCCTCTTCAGCTGATTTCTTGCTCATGGGCATTGATTTAAAACCGCTTGATGTCCCAGTGTTTGGTTTTCTATCAATCCCTGATTCCTCAGATGATGCCATATAACAGACATTGCTACCCGAATTTCGAATAGCCGAGTCCGTTTCAGCCTCGTTAGTATAGAAGGCTGCAACTCCACCTGTACTAGTAGATACAGCGGAATCAGATCGTTTACCATGGTAAACACTCGGATCCTGAACCTGATCAGATCCGGTCTCTTTTCGCTGCATGTTTAAGTCATAAACTCGCAACTTCCCTATAACATCATCGAGAGTCAGAGTCTTGTAGTCAGCACTCTCCTTGATCATTAAGGTGTATATGTCCCATTTTGAAGGCAAAGCTTCAAGGAGTTTGTTACATCTCACAGTTTCAGTGAATGAAAGTCCACTGTTATCCAGTTCAGTCATTAGATGGTAATATCTAGTGATAATCTCCTCTAGTGACTCGCCTTTCATATACTTGAAGACATAAAACTGTTTGGTAATCAAGTCTGCTCTGCTTTCCTTGATCTTGTCATTCCCATCAAACCTCTTTTCTAACGCTAACCAAAGCTCTTTCGCGAATTGGTAACGTTTAAAAGTGTGTTTGATTTCTTGTGGAAGACACATAGTGATCGCAGACAAGGCCTTGTTTTCAGCCTCATACATCTTCTTGTCTTCATCTTTCATCATAGAGTAAGTACATAACTTTTGTTTACCCTCATATTCATATGTCGGTGTATCATATCCATCTTTGATACATATCCACATTCTGACATCATGAAACTTGGCAAAAGATTCAAATCGATCTCTCCACCAAAAGTAATCCTCTCCCTTAAAAAGTTTCGGTGGTGAGGCGGATTTACCAACCTCATGATCCATTTCAATCATTTTGTTTAAATTAGTCATTTTGTCAAAAAGTCGATAGAAGTTTGTAGAAGAACACAGATTTCCCACAAAAAATTATCAAAAATTTTCTGAGCAAAAATTTAAATTTTCTCAAACCAAAGATAGAACTAGGTTCGTACGAACTTAGAATTTATTCGAACCTACTAGGTTCGAATACTATCTAGGTTCGAAGAAGTCAACACTCTGGTCAACCCCTAGGTTCGTACGAACTTAGAACCAAAATTCAAATATTCGAACTTACTAGGTTCGTACGAACCTATAGGTTCGAATGCTATTCTGGGTAGGTTCGTACGACACTTTCTTGTCCGTACGAACTTGCTGTTCAAACTCAAATCTGAGCAAAAACTCAGATCTAGGAAGATTTAACCGTGGAAAATGGTTAGAACTTGTACAACTTGGTTCTAGAACACAAAAGGAAGCCGAAAGTACAACTTTTATCTTCCAAAACACTCTCAAATCTTGTTTTCTTTGTGTTTTATCAATCCCGAACCCAACAAAGACTTGTTGAAGCTCTGATACCAATTGAAAGTCCCTTTGCACGGATCCAAACGGGATTACAAAGTGTATTAGATTGCGGAATGGTATAATACACAATAACCGACAACAAAACAAGTAAATGCAAGTGTTGAGTGTATAAGTTCGTAGGTATTCGAAGATAGCTCTGTATGTTCGAATATAACTGATTTCAAAAAGCTATTTAATGAAATATTACAACTTAGTTTTTATACCCAGTAAGTTCGTACGAACTTACTGGTCCTAGGTTCGTACGAACTTACATGTTCGTACGAACTTCCTAGGTTCGTACGAACATACAAACTTAATACTAAAAAGGCTAAGTTAATAAACAAATTACATTATTAACTACAAAACTAATAACAAAACTAACTATTACAAAATAAGAGCTGTTGTCACCAAACGTGCACCAACACTTAGTATTGAATTAATCTAAGCCTTGATTTTTCTAACTTAAAATCTTAATTTCGTCCCTACGGGTTCACAACCTCCTCTTTTGAAGCCAAACTTTACATTATGAGAGTTTATAAATTTATTTAGATACATTAATGTCGACACGTTCTACAAAGTTATGATTTGTTAACTTCGTTTCTTTATTAATTCATTATTTTTCTTTCTTTATCAGAGAAATTTAGTTTTCTTTTTAAATAATGTATTTTATTAAAATTTAAAATAGAATGGCCTCCACTGATTGATGGAATGGTACACAAATAGTAAAGATAACACTGAATGGGAAACATAGTATAGTTGGTATACTTGATGGTAATAGTGAATAAAAGGGGTTATGGTGCATGGATGATATAATTAAATACGATGGGAAAGTCTTTATGATATGTTGTGTTTGATCATTGATGAGGTTATTGTAGGGGAAATTGACTATTCTATTATAAAGAGAGATTTTAACCATTTTATTTCTTTTCTATTTACTTTATAAAGTTGAAGTATATTAAAAGTAAATTTAATTTTAACTAAGCGTCGGCTTTTGTTTATCACTTCAAAAACGATCCCAACAAAATACGTCAAACCCATCTTAAATGCAAATGTCATAACACTACTAATTGAATGGCGTTTAGTATTGACTATTAAGAAAGCTTAAATAAATAAAAAGCCATGAAATATAAATATAAATTTTAATAATAACACACTTAAAAGAATGGCGTATAGCTTATGAAGAGAAATTTACTATCGTACTTTACAATGATATGGTAATTAATTATTTTGAAGATTGAATACACAGGTACCAAATAAACCCATCGTTCTGATTATAAGATTTAGAGTTTAATCAATATTACAACTAAATACAAATCATTATTTCACGTAAAATGAGTGGATTTTTTTGTTAAAATGAAGTAACTCCAAGGATTTTTAAACTACTACACAAAATGATTATGCAATACAAACTATGCTACTATAAAATATGTCAAAGGACTTTAATCAATCTAACAAAATGATGTTGACTGTTATGTCGAGACAATAAATGTGAATGACTTATAAGTGTTATATTAAGAACACCTTAACAAAAAAATTAATAAATATCACTAAAAGAAAATAAATAAATTAAAATTACAAACTTTAGTTACATCAATTATCCTTTATTTTGAAACTTGTTACGTTAATAGTCCTTTACACTAACGACTCTTAACTACTCCGCTAAAAAGGACCATGTCTAATATTTTTTATTCTTTTAATTTATTTTTCTTTGAATAAATTATAAATTATACAATCTAAATATATATATATATATATATACATTATTGGTGCATTAAACATCATTTTCATCTTCCCCATTTCAGTTATGAAATTCATCACCAAACGGTCCCTTCTCCACTAAAACATCAAATTTTATAGTCCACCACCCAAATTCACTCATAGTTTTTCAACGTCATTTTACTTTGAAGTTAGGGTTTCCGTTTGAGATGTTTTTCGAGTAAGGAATCGATGCAAAACAAGAAGAGGTGATGGCTACCAAAGTCAGGATCAAATAAGATGACTGGGTGATGGAGGGTCGGTCGGGTGGTGAAAGATGGTGGTGGATTTGGATAGTGAGCTATAATATTTGATATTTCAATGGAGAAATGGACCGGATTTGGGGATGAATTTGCTAAGTTAAATGGGAAAGATGAAGATGAATTGCTAAGTATGTATCTATACATTATTAGGTGCACAAATCATCTTCAGTCACAAATGTATGTATAAGTGGATTTGGTTTATGGACTATAAAATTTGATGTTTTAGTGGAGAAATTGACCGGATTTGGTGATGAATTTCATTAGTGAAATGAGAAAGATGAAAATGATGTTCTATGCACCTTATAATGTATCTATATATATTTTTAGATTATATAATTTTATTTTATTCAAAGGAAATAAATTAAAAGAATAAAAAATATCGGATATGGACTTTTTTAACAGAATAGTTAACGGTTGTTAGTATAATGGACTATCGACGTACAAGTTTCAAAAAAGGAGTAAAGAGTTTCAATAAAAAAAATCCCCTTATGCGACTGAGGGAAGGTTGTCCCTGCTACATTTCGCTAGGGAAGAAAGAAGGAAAAAGATAATTGGTGTAATTAAAATTTGTAAAGAATTATTAGTGAACTTTAAGGTAAACTTAAAAGACCATCAGTGTAATTGTCTCTTAAAAAAAATATTGTGATTTTCATTTTAAATACATGTAACGGTGGATAGTGATACTTTAGAAAAGATGTTATACTGCAAGGTATATCGTACGAAATAAAGTGTAAAAAAGAAAAAAAATTGAAAAACAATTTCTCACTTTCAACATTTAAATCAAATGGTGTTTCATTAACTGTATCAATTGTTGAATTTATATAAATAAACTTTAGTCCAATCTAAAATTTAAAATATATAAGGCTTTAAAGTTATCAATATTTTATTATTGTTCATCTATTCAATATTTTTGTATATTCGACTTTCAGTTTGTATTTGAGAAAAACTATTTAATCAATAACTCGAATAAAATATATTTCTTACACTGAAAGTTGGATGATTTAAACTCCGAGGATAAGCTTTAACGAATTAGACATATTATTGGGTTAAAAAATATTACCCTCATATTTACACATTTATAATTTTGAGTAAGAAATCAAATTCACCTAGAGATATCTACACTTGAACATATTAAAATACATATATTTTATACAATCTCAATATTTACACAAATTATGCGAAATTTTATATATTTCATTTCATAACAGAGCCTACTTTTTTATTCTTCGAAAAAGCTCCCACCAAAACGAACGAGTCAAAAGCCACTAGCTAGAAAGGATCTACAAGACAAGAGTCAATGGACAATAAAACCTTCAATTACCATGGTCAAACGATTAACTAATGGAAGGTGAAAATGGAAGGTGAAAGGGGAAGGAGCGTATCGTGGAAGGATGGCTGGAGACGATGGAGGATCGCCAAAATCGCCATAGGCTAGGGCTTCCAACGAGTTTTTAATTTTGTGAAAAGTATGCCTTGCACGTGATATGCCAATTTATAATATATATATATATATACTCCTTTTAAAAGAGCAGACTATTTCTTGGATGTAAAAACACGGAGCAATTTTGTTAACAAAATTGATATCTCTGCAATTTGGAGTGAAATGAAAACACAAAGAAGCTGATTTCCCAAGATATCACATTTCTCCGCATTGCCTTTTCTCCAGATCAACCAAACAAAAGAAATGAAACCATTTCCATTTCTCTGGCTTCATTTCCTCCTACCAAATACGCCCTAAGAGAAGTTGGTTGAGAATCAACTCACTAGCTCAAGAAAGAGCAGTTAAAACACATCATTCAGTTCAAATAAATTCATGGCAAGAAGTACCCTACCTCAAAACAACAAGCACAAAACCCATACAAAGTGGTTACCATCTCTAGGTCCAGCTGTTGGACCCCATCTGATCAAAAATTTTAACAGCATCACACCATTCAACCAATCTAACCAACTAGGCTAGGTTGGGTTTTCGAACATTACCTCAAAGTCACATACGAATCACAATACCAGACCATACGAAGATAAATCCATTATCTACCCAGAACAACCCAATAGGCACCACAATTATGAAAGCACATCTACGAAATACAGTTGACATTCAGAATCCATATTCAATCATGTTACATCCTACATTCTCACAAATTCTGAAACAAATGGCACCATCTAAAAATCTAAAATGATGCGGATAATACAAGAAATTGAGTTAATCGTCACTAACGCTGCTGAAGCAGCACTTCATTGCAGTACTTTTTGAAATTTAAACATTCTTCCACAAGATAATCACTGCAAGAATGAGCTACTTCATGAGAATTTAGTATATAAATTGTATGGAATTTATTAGATTGCGTTTGAAGAACTTACAATATTCTCTCAGCCATCTCTGTCACATCCCATCTAGGACTCCAAGGATAATCTTGCAAATTAGCCGACTTTATTGGTTTGCTAGGGTGCGAGTGAAAATGCTTCAAAATAAATAAAATACTAATTCAGAACATATCTATACAGCAACCTAAAGAACTATTGATGGCTCCAAAAAGATTTCTGGAATAATAAAAATAAAAATAACACTTTAAAAAAAGCTATTTTTGGAAGGACTTAATATGCCACCTGAGAACTTTGAAGAATCAGAGCAGGTTGTTGCTTTGGGAACTGAAGTGGAAGGGTAAAGTGCACCTAGACATACCATATAACACACGATTTCACACATATCTAAAACAACTTTGACTACACTCGACAGTTAATAGAAGAATTAAGTGCATGAAGTAACTAGTATCACACTATACCAGAAACGTAAACACGCCAGAGCAAGCTAGAAAGGTTGCCTTCCTGCAAAATACCTGGCAGACCGAAATATAAAATATCAGATTTTATTCAAAATACTAGCTTTATATAAATGTGAATGTAAAACGTCCACATACTGGATCAGCTTCTACTGGCCTTCCAAAGGGAACAGCCAAAGCTGTAATAAACTTTCTTCTAACTTCGATTGATGAAACAGCATCTCTTATCTGAAGAGGAGGAAATTAGAAACGGTAACGATAAAAACATATATAATATAAGAAAATGTAATAATAACTGGTGAATACTGAATACACAAGAATTTCACCAACCTGTGATTCAAGCATCTCCTCTAAATTGGGAAGATATTCAGCCATGCACCTTTTACAAAGAAGAATAAAAATAATATTAGGGATGTCTCGGTAAATAATACTCCTATAAACACATAAAAAAAACACTTACATCCCTTCCAACCAAGGAGGAAGTCTGAACTCATCGATAGAAAATAAGGCCTTCAGCTCAGGCGAAGATACCAATTTTAAACGTGGAGCTGAAGCCATTGCCAAATATTTTCTGCTCACAGGATATACAACCTGCAAATATATCTTCTGTTGGTGCTGCCAGGTGGACCCTGCAACCATTTTGTTTAAATCCGTCTCCAGTAATGGAACCGCAAATTTAACCTCTTCTGGCTACACTACATGTACCCCACTTACTTCATTACAAAATAAAAAAGTATACTGCTGAAAACTTAATCATCAAGTGCAAGTATATAAGACACAATAATACCTTGTCAGCACCAGAGCTCATATACATTTCAATTCCCTGGAACATTTAGACAAGAACATTACATAAAGGCCGAAAGCACTTGTAGTAACATAATGAGGTGCTACAATTTTAGATGAAAAAAATAATGCAAAGTACATATCATAACAGGTGCAGCTAACTACATTTCAGGATAAGTACACTCAGAATTTTAGTACTGCTACAAAGTGGTCAGTATAGAAGAAAGCCATCAGCAAACAACTCTTCTTAGAAGTTACTAGAGACAACTATGTACAGCCACATTTTCTCGCTTCTCACTTAACTATCTTGGCATACAGAGGCATGTTATATACTATGTACAATATATTAGTAGTGCTCCGTCAACCACAACATCAAAAGACTTGAATTTCATCCGTAGAGAACTTATAGTTAAGAAATTACATAAAATTTTCACCTTTTCTTCTAAGTGGCACAAAAGGTAGAAAACCCTATAACCTAATCACAAAATAGACAGCCTAACTACTGGGTTCGAATTTTGTCAGACTCTTAGAGTAATGAAATCCCTAATAAGCTGCGCTAAAGACTGTTAGCCTTCCCTTTAGTACCCTTCCTCTTGATTTGAGGTGTGAAGATCAAGATATCAATTTTTCTAGAGCCTATTGAAGAAAAATCCGAGGCTCACTAGCCCTAATAGCTATATGTAACAGAGGCAGGCATGTATGCATGTCTAAATAAGTACACGCATATAAATATACAGGGATGCATGGTTTACATACAAATATAGCCACATCTAACCAGAAAAGAGTAGTTTTGTATCTAGTCATTATATATTCCTTAGCTATAGACATATTTGCAATACTCAAATACGGACATACATAGAACAAGCTTAATTATTTAGCCAATTCATCTTTGTATCACATTTGTATTAGGATATTCAAATGTTATTATGTTTTTACCTCGCGAGAATACATGGTGTTAATTTCAAATTTGAGTCTTTCATCATCAACTTCACCAACACGTTTTTTCTGATACGCCATGTACAAACTCCTGCAAATGTAAAGACAACGCTTTCAATACATTAAACAGACAAACATTCACAATAGAGTCAGTTTTATCGTAAAATGTTTAGAAAATACTACCTAAGTTGATGGATCAAAGACAATAGCCTAGTTGGATCTTTGCAATTCCAATCAGACAAACTATTCTTGGCTCTCAACTCTCCTTCTCCGTATGGTCGAAAGCTTTCGTCTTCGGGTCCGAATATAATATCGGGTGCCGACAATGGAAAATGTGCATTGTATATAACATCCCCTATAAATAATTTCAATACCGAAATATTACATTTTTACACCAACAATTTATATTCTACTTACAAACTTTAAGACAATTATACATCTTTTCTCGAAAACATATAGATATAGATACACAAACATATATATATAATCAATTACAGTACAGTAAACTAACATTTGATAAAATCAAGACAAAAGGGAATGGCTAAAGTGAATCGATCAAGTAAAGCAGGATTCTTGGAACCAGACCACATCTGTTCAACCTACATGTAGAAAACCATACGAAATAATAATGAAATTAGGGTTTAATTAATAATTAGGGGTGTGGAAATAGAAAAGGGGTACCTTGATTGAATAAGGGGAATGAGTGAGAAGGTAATTGAGTTGTGTATAGACGATCGGTGGCATGCTATCAACCGCCATGATCAGTGCGATGGTTGATCTCCGGTGAACTTTTTACTGATCAATTTTGGGTTTCGTTCAGTGAGACCGGACGCGGTTCAACTTTTTAGTCAAGAGTGATAATGGCAATTTCGTCCCTCTATTACCGTACCCGAATAATTCACCCGATCCGAATCAAATGGGTTAAATGATCGGGTTATTTGTATTTCAGAATGTTTAATTGGATTTCGAATTGTCTAAATATAATCCTAATAAGATTTGATTTGATTAAATTATTAGAATAGTAATAAATTTATGTTGAACATATAAGAGTTATTAATTGTTTGAATCTTCTTTTAATACGTTCACTGAGACTTCACAATAGCAAAAATTAAAACTCAGATATTAATATAGTTGGTGAGTTATTTTCACTTATACCTTATATTAAATTAAATTAAATATTAAATTAGTTTGATAAAAGTTTTAGCTGATGAAGTCAAAAGTCAGAATATTTTGGATGAAATTTTAAATTATTAAAAGGTACATTATATGCTTTAATCTTTACAAAAATTTCAGTGAATATTTTTAATTTATTAATTTGGTCTGATTTGATATTACAAGACACGACCTAACTTGAGTTAGTCCAAAAGAAACAGACTAATCCAACTATGAAATCAAAATCGCTTAACCTGTATCCAATTAATATGTTTCTTATCTGGTTCGAATTACGAATTAACATGTGATAAAATTTGAATAATTTGAATCAAATAACATTCATATTCTACTTAAATCCAAATTTTGACCAGGAGTGTGCTTGACAAAGCTACATGATAGATAGAACGTAAAACTTAGGGTAAATAGAATAAATATGTAGTGTACTGCACTCATTGTTCTATGTATACAGCATCCCCTTTTTATTGTCTAGTTATGAAACAAACCAGAAAAAACTATGTCGATATCTTTGCAAAATTGATTTTCACCATTTGTATATTTTAAAAGCTGATTAGGCTGACACATACTTGTCCAAGTGGACAATTTTTGCCACATAGTATGTACACATGGCATCCAAGTCATCTTTTTTACACTTGAATTGTTCGAAATGCCCTTATCTTTATTAATTTTCCTTTTTTCTTTTTAATTTATAATTTCTTAGATTATTTTATATTCTTTTTCTTTCGTTAATTAAGTTTTAAGTTGGAAACAAAATAGCAATAGCAAATCAACTTTGATTTTGAAGGTTTTGAAAAGGAGTGAACTAGAGTTAATTAACATGGCATGACTCTACTAAAGGTTTTTAAATGGAGTGAACTGACATGGCCATTACTTTTTACTTTACTAAAATATAAAAATCCTGATTTTGAAGACTATGTAAGAATTTGACTTCATCTTCTTCGAATAAAATATTTTTTTGGCATCTCCATTTTTACCGACGATTTTTCGGCGACTATCATACACATAAAACAAAAGAAATTGAATCGTTATTGTCAAAATCGTCATCATAGTTCCGAAAATCTATCAACTACTTGGAATCGATCTCTCTGATCTCCTTAGCAAGCAGCTAGTTTAGACAAACCATTGAATCGTTATTGTTGTCCACTTAATTGGCCGATGAACTCCGAGAAAATGTCAATGATGTGGTAGAAATTCAGCCGGATATTACGAAAGAAATTGAAGGTTTTGTAAGTTTAAGATCGTATCTTGTATAAGAAAAGGTTGAGATCCCAGCCATCACCATCAACGTTAGATCCCGGCCATTAGCTCACAATTTGGGACATCATCGTCCTTCGCTGGTTCCATGACCCATTAGATCTAAACCCCTAGAAATGGTGGTCTTCGTGTGTATTCGTTGTAGCTGGTACGACATCGATGGAAATGAATCACATATGTCGGCGGTGATTATGTAGTTGCAGGTAACAACGGTGTAAGTTCTCGACGACCTTTTACCCAAACACATAGGTAGAATTCTCGATTGGTAAAGAAGACTTTTGATGAAATACGGTTGACTATATTCTTCAATTGTTGACTTTGTATAAAATAATTAAATCAAACAAATTTCCAAGTAACTACTAAATAACCACGTCACTTAAAAAAAATGCCAAATTAACCAAGATTACCGGGCAATCGGTAACCCGTTACCATATTACCTATCTTGATATGAATTCTTCCGGTTTAATACATACCTAGGCAATAAAAAGGGTATGTTGTATACATAGAAAAATGAGTGCTAGTATGTTGCATATGTATTCTATTTACCCCAAAACTTATAGTTGAAACTTGTGGAAGCTTATAATATCTAGAAATGTTATGGTTCCCGAGATTTCAAATACCCAAAGGAAACGTCACCTAACGTCTAAAAATGCTTAAATGAAAAAAAGGGAAATTAAAAAATTTCCCAAAAAAAAAAAAAAAAACTATACCAATTTGCCCTATCCAGTAGCAAAGCGACCAGGGATTTGCAACAAGTGTTCCATGATCACCGTGGTCTAGAAGCAACTGTGTACACGGGTGGCAAGCTTCCTTGCAACCCGGCTATGTGATTTGTGACTTGTGACTGACCTTGCGAATTGTGACCCACCCGTGTGACTTGCGACCGGTTGCGACCCGGACTTACACTTGCAACTTGCGACCGAGACCTGAGTCTTGCTTCCGTGACTTGCTTGGGTGACTGTTTTGGATGAAACTTGGATAAGATTTTCCTGAGATTTTGGATTAGAGTTTCTGGTACTTTGTAGATTTTTTTCGGATAAGAATTTAATTATAAAATGACAAATTTGATAAGTTGCTTTTCACTCACCTTAAAAGACTCTTTCAATTATTTGTGACCGATTTACAAGGAATTTCAACATATGTTTGTGAAGATCTTAAAGGTACGATTTCAAACTCGTTTAAGGCGATTTGTTTGTAAAGAAACAGCAATATGAGTTAATGAATTGATAAGTTTAAGGTTTATGTTTATTTTGGATGTCATTTTGAATATATTAGCAACATGCCGATGTATTTTTCAGTAGATTGCTATAGAGTGCCTTTAAAGCTTCCTGTTGCACCGGAAAACCCTTTGACATACAAAGTTTTGTTGAATTCTATTTTTAGGAAAGTTGGTCTACCACTTGATACACTAATTCATATGAAATAAAAGGTGGATCAATATGCTATTGCTATTACTGATGATGAAGATGATTTTAGGAAGTTTTTGTGCCATGTAATTAATAACAGTTTTAATAATGCTCTAATAGAAATTTACATTGTTGACTTTATAAGAAGTGTTTCGATTATGGGTAGCAATCACCCTAGCAGTAGCAGTAGTGATTTTCAACAACATTTTTAACAATTTTAAACGCATTACTTTAACCAACCACCTCAAAATCAACAGTACCAAACATTTCCACAAATTTTGTTTCCTTTTCAACAACAACAACCATATGTTCAATCATTTCCACAATATCATTATCATGTTGTTCTAGAATTTTCAATAAATAACACATATCCAACACAAATCAACCACGACACACAGTTTAAGGTAGTTGAACTATCCCATGATCAAGATAATTCTCAATATCATGTGGAATTTCTTGATGATGATTCTCATGATTATGATCATTATGGTGAAGAAAATGTCAACAAAGTTAAGAATGTTGATCATCCGTTTGATAATGACGTTGTTGAGGATGATGATGATGAGGTGGTTTCGGATCCCAGAGACACACATGACTAACCAACACCGGTAAAACGACCAGAAAAGGATATATATATATATATATATAATAGGGAATATGTCTCCCTTGTTATGTAAAAATGATCGAGAGGAAATAAACCAACCAGTTACCATGTATGAACCCTCTCATCGGGTTCAACTTGGACAAACATTTGAACCTAAAGAGGAGTTACTCCTACAATTGCATACCAAGTGTGTCGAAGACGATTTTCAGATTAAGCCAAAGAAATCAGACAAGACTCAGTACATAGCGTAGTGTTTGTTGCCTAATTGCAGCTGGAAGATAAGTGCAACACATATGAAAGATAGTAACAACTACCAAGTCAGGAAGTTTGGTGACGTTTACACGTGTTCTCGCACTTAAATTCTGAACAATAAGAAACATGCAAGCATGAAAGTGCTCGGTCATGGGAGATTAAACTTGAAGTTCTAACAGCGCAAAGTCTATTAACGCGTTAACCATACATGCAAGAAGGCTCCATGTCACAATGTTATTAGAGTATCTTCGAGTGTCGGTACAACAGTGGTACTACAAACATCGTCACACTGGAGAAGGACTTACAACGATTGTCACACCATATATTCCGCACAAGATCGGGAAGAGAAATGGGAATTTCGAAGATGAAATTTGAATCCATCTACAAATTTGATTTTCGAGGTGTTAGATAGAGGAAAGAATGCGACAGTCAACTTGGAAACAAGAACATGTAGTTGCATGCAATGACAGTTGTCCGGTTTACCTTGTGGACACATAATTGCAGTGGCCGGTCACTTCAATCAGGACGAAATAAGATGTTATGCGGAGAGGTATATCGAGCTGCCTATGTAGAGGATATTTACCCAATATGTCATCCTTTAGAATGGGGTGGATCCAGATGATCTCAAGACTGTGTTACCGCCGGTCCTTGTAAAGAGGCAATCTGGTCGCCCACTCGACCGTGGTCATATTCCTTTGCAAGGAGAGGAGAAGAAGAAACGACAATCAACACAAGAATGTAGTTGTTGTAAGGAAATCAGTCATAGTCGATCTGGTTGCAGATCTCTTTTGGATAGAACAGACGAGCCGAGTCAATCAAGATCAAAATCAAGATCAAAATCAAGATCCAAATCAAGATCAAAGTCAAAAAGTAAAGGCCAAAGCATCTCAGTCGACTCAATGTTTTGGAACTGAAAATTTGAATTCTCTCTGAAGTTATTTTAATGTCATTTACTACAGAGAAACGTAAGAAAATCTTAATGTGACAACCGTCAAAATCTCAGGATACTACCAAACTTAAGATTCTAGTGTTATAATTATGAATACGACTTTCTTGAAGATCTAGTACTGAAACTAAGTTACAACTCCTTAAGTGTACAGAAACCATTGTAACGTCTTATTAATCACTTAGTAAATCTTAGGTTCATGAGGATTATTCAACTAAGATATGAAGTGCCAAGGAAATAAAAGAATCTTGCGACCCTCATAGCCGGGTCGCAATGAAGCTTGCGACCCGCATACTCAGCTGCGTCTCAACCACGGTGATCGGGAACGCTGGTCGCAAATCTCTGGGCGGTTTACTACCGGATAAGGCACATTGGTATAGTTTTTTTTAAGGGCAATTTTTTGTTTAAATCGAAACTAGAGCTATTGTCAAGGGGGAGTCTGTTGGTGCATATTGTGTGACAACAACTTCTAGTTTGTAATAGTTAGTTTTAGAAGTCATTTTGTTAATCATTGTAATTATTAACTTTAGGTTTGTATGTGTATTTTGTAGGTTCGTACGAACTTAGAAGTTGCTAAGTTCGTACGAACTTAGGTGCCTATAAATACGCAAGTCCGAAATTTTGTAAGTAAGTTTGGAGAAACTGAGTTTCCAGGAGACTAGTTCGAATACTTTGTATTTGTAATTTTTAGTTCGAATGTAATACACGTTTACATTCAATAAAACTTAAATTGTGATCTTTACATATTTGTTATTACTTGTTTGTTATCGTTTAAGTTTATGTGAGGATTCTGCACTCATATAAACAAGATTACCTCGTAAATCCAGGTTACGAGAACCTACAGTGTTTATCTATATCAGCATTAGCGTCTGGCATAATCTCATCGTCTGACCTCCATTCTGCAACCTCTTTATCCAAAATCTCTCATTCCTCTAACTTAGACTCACTACTATCATAAACATCTAGATTAAGAAGTGCTTCGATAGTGTCAGTCTCTGTCAGATTTACTGGAGTTTCCTCAGAGCCACTCACACCTTGTTTCTAACTAGACTCCCCCTGAGCTTGTGCCACTAGTCTTCCAGTTGAAGAGCTAGGCAGCTTACCTTCCTTTGGTGCACTCGGATCATCGTCTTTGTCTTCATCATTTTTCTTTCTCAACTTATCCCCCTTACATCCTATCATCTCCCCCTGAGCTGATACCACTTGTTCAAATGATGCTAGAATCAACAAACGTGACAATAATATAAAGTAACACGAATATGGTAAATAACACTTTTATTGAACGTAAAACTTGATTACATTCAACCTAAGACAAAACACTAACAAGTATTCGAACTTGGTTATGCTAAGCCTTACAAAACACAAAAAACAATTGGTTACCTTCGAACATGTGAAGGTATCATTATATAGAACCTAAGTTCGTACGGGCTGGACCCTACGAACTTGACTGTCCTAAGGCCCAAGTTCATATGACCCTAAGTTCGTACCTACCTAAGTTCGTACGAACTTACAAACAAAGCATATAAAAGTAAACTTTTACAAAAGACTTATAAAACTAACTATTACAAACTAGAAGCTCGTTGTCAAACAATATGTACCAATGACAACCATAGTTCTGAATCAAGGTATGTATATTAATGTTTCTCCTTCCCCTTTTTTGATCCTTCAAAGTTATCATAATCCATCTTTATCATTGTTATGGCCTAGAGTCTCTGTTGGTCCCTTTTTGTCAATATTTAAAGAACTACTAACAACAAATGTAAATGTAGACAAATAAATTCAAGTTTAAAGTCTTCTTTTATTGATTTGAATCAAGGAATACTTTACAAAGTTTAATGCGGAAATAGATAAGATAAACTAGTCTAAGTAAACTAACTTGTGACAAATTGCTTCTATAGGTCAGCAGCGAATAGGTCGCTGCTGATGATCAGTGATCAACACTTAGAGATAAGTGAGGGCACTTGGTTCGCTGACAAACAAGAACATGCTTAAATCATAGGTAGAAGGTGAATACAAAATGCAGGGGAGAATACAAAATTGGCGATAATAAATATGGTTGTTGAGTGTGGTATTTATAGTTATAGAAAAGGAACTTTAAACCCTACACGTGTCAACACCATATTCGTTGGGTACATAATGAAACTTCCAATGTAATTGAAGTGACATTACATCCTAGGAATAAAGTTTACTGTTTACTTTATTTCTAGGTTAAAAAAAGGTACAAAGAATTAAATGCATAGTACAATAAGTTAGTGTACATATCTTTTGAAAGATATGAATGCTTTACGATGTGCTGCATATAAGTTGACCTTCAAGTTACAAGTGATATACAAGCGTCACTATAAATATCAGACTTAGAATATGAAGTCTGTGTGTGAATTCTGAGTGAATTTATAGTCAGTCAAGAAAGCATTTGTGTTAGCAGAATTAAGCATCACTTGTAACCAACTTTCAGTTTGTTCTCAGCTGACAATAGTGTTGTCATCTGATTCAATTAAGTTAGACTTTCCGCATATAACTTGTAATTCTTTGATTTATCTAAATAAAAGAATTAATTGAAAAATGACCATCTGTTCTTGTTATTACTTTAATCTAAAATTCACTACTTTGTTTAAATTTCAAAAAGAGTTGTATTCACCCCTCTCTACAACATCTATTGTTAGTTTTGGGACCAATAGTCAGACTTGTTGTAACTTCTTCAAAGACTAAGTATCTATCAGTGAGTGATAGATACTTCATTAAGTTCTAAGTTACAAAGAGAGAGTCACTACTAACAAATGCAGTGACTTGGAGAGACTATATATATTCTAAGTATTGAAGAGCTTACTGTCCAGGCTGAACAATGAGCAATTCTCTAAGTCTATTCTAGTGTCGCTGCTAATAGATGCAGCGACAGATACAAACACTTGGTGTATATTTTTTCATCTATAAATTACATTAGTGGGGTCACTGACCCAACATTCTCTAATTCTCTGTGTTGTTTAATTGATTTTTTTATTTAAAAAAAATTGTTGCTTGATTGGTGTTGATGCTATATTTCAATCTTTAATCTTTACAATTTCAAATATTAGTAATATGTGTCTTCTTATTTATTTTTTAAAAATTGGTGTGTTGATATCGATATTTAGTTTTCCATCTTCGGTATACCTATTATTATTTGGGTCCATTTATAAGTTAGAGCACCAATATATCATGTTTATTTTCGGTGAGTAGTTATTAGTTTAAAGAACGTTGGTATTGAATTATGGTGTAGTGATTTAAACAGGAGGGTCAACTATGTTGATGAATGGGTGTTTGAGATTGCTTATTTAAGCACTTATTGCTTATTTTAACAGAAGATAAACATATACAAACACCTTTTTAGAAACTACTTATTTGCTTATTTCTTAATGAATAAACACTTAAAAATAAGTATGTTGGGACATGCTTATTTTTTAAGCACATAAGCACTTATAAATAAGCAATGACAAACACCCTCGAAGTTTTGAATGAAGATCATGCCACAACAACATACTCTTATCTCTTTATATCCTCTCTTTTTTTTAACTTTGAACTTATTGAATTGTTGAAACTTGTAAGCACCTCATTAAGATTTAAGAACTCGATTGTTTCATGATGTAATGGTTTATTTCGTTTATGAATTTCGTTATGTTTTTTTTTAATTTAGTAAAAGAATGTGAAGCATCTTCACTTACAAGTTGGCATTGTTGATACGCTATGCAAGTATATAAATGGAGCACCTCTTGGTAAGGTGAGTCTTTTTTTTCCTTATGCAGCTCATTTATGTTTTCTTTAAGTAAATTTATTGAAATTTTGATGCATTAACTTGTGAGAAAAAGACTAGAATTATTCACATTTAGGTATATTGAGGTATATTTATGCTTGTATGAGGACTAATGCGCTCTGCATATCACTTTTGTGGTTGTTATTAGTTCTCACGGTTCTGAGATGGCAATTTAAGAACATCTTAATGGAACTTGTTTAATATTCAAAATGCTAAATTACTAGACAATCATTAATCACTACTAGAGAAAATCACTATGCAAACCGGTTCTGGAACCCTTTTAGAGACCGACCGGTCTCTCAGGGTGGGGGGGGGGGTTTATATGCGATTTCATAAACCGATTTCTATAATTACGAAATAGAGAGCAATTTTACTATGAAAGCCCAGTGTTTATACTTTGTTTAGAGATGCTTTTGAGTACAATGAAACCGGTCTCTATACCTTTGTTATAGCAGAAACATCGAAACGAACATAAACATTTGCTGAGCAAGGAACTAAAACATTTGTTGAACAATGGAACAGAAATAAATGTAGAAACACCAAAACGAATCATATATATATAAGAAATAATCGAATACAAACTTCAATTCCATCGTTATATTTGACGTATAAAACAATACTCAAATGATAGTTGTAAAACAAACTAATTATCACAAATCTTCAAAAAGTATGATAGCTACAAACCAACAATATTGTCCAAGTCTTTTACTTCATACGAGTTTGTACCCTTCCAAGGGATCTGTATATACTAAAAACAAAATATTAATAATCGTTATTAACAAATAAGAGGGTGGTTCATTTCATTCTTTGGATACCTAAATTTTTTAACAAATACTTACCGTTTGGTGGGAATTCATCTTGTTGAAATTTGATAAACTCATGCATCCATCGCATCACGTAGAAAGCACACTCCCAACCACCCTTTTGTTGGTAGCACTAAATTTAGAATAAAATGTTAATACATAAATGTATATGTAATACGAGTGTCAAAAATAACCTAAACAATACACCTATAGTAGGTATGTATGTATGTATAAAGTAAGATGATTTACCTCTGAAAAAATCCAACGAATATCTCCAAGTATCCGATAAACAAAGTAAACAATATCAACGTGTTAAAATTTTAGAAACAAACTAAATTTGAATTGTATAACAATAAATAAGACTCTTACAATTGCAAAAGTGTTGCGAGTGAGTAGCTCTCTTCATTTGTTATCTTCCTTTCTAACATGAGCGAATCCAATATGTACCCCGTGTTGTTGTGGGGGCAAATTATGAACAACACCGAGTGGATGCTGATAGAATTGTAAACCTTTTAGTATACACAATGAGCAAACGAAAATGTTAAACATAAAGTAGCTTATGGTACGTACTCTTCATAGTAAAGTGCTAGAAAAAACACTTTATCCTTCTGGCACGTGGTAATCGCATTCAAAAGATAATCGGTGACCCTGGCCATATCATTATCACATAGGGTGCCTCGAATCTCATATTTCAACAATGCACATCTACTTTTAGGCTTTTGGATACTCTTATGTAGCGACCTAAAAAGATGTTGATATATAGAGATTTTTTAAAATGAAAACAATAATATTGTCAAATTTATAGTTGTCGAATACGATAAACATTAACGTACTTACATGGAGAAATAAGTTACAGTTGACATATCGAGCCAACCATCTGTTAGCAGACACATATGATCATCGGAGGTAACAATACAATCCTGACACACGCTAGGCCCAAAGACCTCCTCAAGAGGAAGCACAACACCTAAATTAGGATTTGGTTGTTTCATCCAACGATCATAGAAAGCACGAATAAACATAGGTTTTTTTTGGTGGATCACTTTTCGATACTTTTCCAATTTCCTGTAAATAACGTAGATTGTTTGGATTTCTATGTTACGACATGAAATAATATAATTAACCTAGTGTTTTCACACTAATTAACAACCGATACAAATCATATAACACATTTATTCATATATTCACATACCATATTAACACATTAACATTTACATAGTAACTTAAATGTTTAGGAGTTTACCGGGTAGGAATTAGCCGCACTCATGGTAGGCTCTTTTGGTGGCCTAGTGGACGTTCCGTTGTTCACTGATCTTAATGATGTTGCAACTGTTGTGGTAGAGGCCTATGAACAATTTTTGTAATTTGCAAGTGAGTACGTCTTAGAAAAATACTACACAAAATACAAAGATATAAAATTGTTTAAATAGTAACTAAAAGGTTTTGGAATTTACGGGATAGGAATGAGGTGCACTCTTGGTAGGCTCTATTGATGGCTCGGTGGAGGTTCCTTCGGTTACTGATTTTGACGATATTCCTACTGTTCCGGTAGAGGCCTATGAACAATTTTTGGGAGTTACATGTCAGTACATGTTAGTAAAGTACTATGTGAAATATAAAGTTTATAGTAACATACCTTAAGGAATCGGATTCTAGTTTTTGGCCACTCGATGAAAGTATGTCTGGCATCAATAAGTTTTTCAATACCTTCCATTAGAGATGGAAGTTCTAAATCTCCATATCCTTTACATACATTATCAACCTGCACCTTTAGATAACCTGGTGTCAGTAGCTTTCCATGAAGCAACTAGCCACTCACAATTGGAGATACTCTCCCAACAACAAAACATATCTGCTCTGAAAAATTTGGGCTAATCAAAGCACATTTTGTGGGCTCCTAAAAAAACATATATTTAGTGTGTATTTGTAACTACAAACAAATATGGATTGTCTTGAAGAACCACCATTAACATAAAGTTTACATTTTGCTATAGAAAATTGATTTTTGTTTTAGTATGATAAATTTAGTTTGTCATTGTATACTATTTTAAGGTTATGAACTTTTTAAAACTACTTCGTCATACTGGTGCTAACATTAAAAAGGTGAACTAGCTTTTCCATCGAATTATATTAAGTATATTATCATCATATGTAGATGTTCATGGGATCACCTATCTTATGCATATATATTTTAGGATACATTTGATTTTCTCTTCTCTTATTTCTTATTTCTTTTTTTTCTCTTCTTTTCTATTGTTTCATATCTTGGTAAAGTGATGAATGTTTCTAAAACATATGTTACAGATCTAGCAAGTCATCTATGAAACGAAATGCGGGCTAAAGAGGAGAGATGCCATCAAGGCGTTCAACCTTCATGTTCCTGTATATATTCCTTCGTATGTGTAATTAGTTAAGTTGTAAACAAGTAGCTTATAATGTGATCATGAGTTGTTCTCTCAGATGAACTACTTGATAGAAGGAAGCTTTCTTCTCAAAACAGCTTCGGAGGTAAACTACTTCTTGAGAGTATTTCATGAGAGGGTTGGGTAATGGGTCAAAACGGGCATGACTACAATAATAATTTTAAAAAATGACATTATTACAGTGATGACTTAAATCTTTGAATAAATAGAGCTAGTAGCTAGGTTTTTTATATTGAAAAAAGACGTCAAGCGATTTTCAACTTGTTGGGCCCGTTGTCCTTTTGGCTAAATATTATTTACTCGACCCGTTTGAGATAAACTAGAACCTATATCAAGCCATTAATAGTAAATGAGATTGAGCAAGCTCGGGCTATTTATGAGAGATTTGTAAAATGTCTTCCCAAAGTTGGTGCGTGGATCCGATTTGCTAAATTCGAAATGAAGAACGGGGAGATTGGAAGAGCCAAGAACTACTATGAAAGGGCAGTTGATAACCTGCCAGATGATGAAGAAGCTGAGACTTTATTCGTTGCTTTCGCCGAGTTTGAGGAGAAATGTAAAGAAACCGAGAGAGCAAGATGTATCTATAAATTTGCTTTAATTCACATACCAAAGGGGCGGGCTGAGGATCTCTATAGAAAGTTTGGCAACATAGATAGTTGTCGGAAGCTATATGAAAAATATATGGAGTGGTTACCTAAAAATTGTTACGTGTGAAGCAAGTATGCTGAGTTGGAAAGGTCCTTGAGTGAGACTGAGCGAGCCAGAGACATTTTTGAACTTGTAATTGCACAACCTGCACTGGACATGCCTGAGTTGTTGTGGAAGGTATATACCTTGTTTTAAAAGCTTTAGTTTCGTTTAAAGTGTAATCTATATGTTTTTGGATGATTGGCACATACCTCACATATTATTATTGTCCTCAGAGTTTCTGCTATGTTATTCCTTTATTGATCAACAAACTGTATAACTGAGCGCACTAACAAAATTATATTTTGTAAAAGGAACCCGTCTTGTCTATTTTTGGCTTAGAGCACCAATGCTTGGTTTTGTTTATGTTTTAAAGTTATCTTTTAGGGGTGTTAAGTGATAGTTGAGGGTACTAGTGTAAACACCTAATCATTTTTTTCCTTTATTTCATTTACTCTAAAAATTGTATGTGTTTAATCATTTAGGCCTCGTACTCTTTCATTCTATGTGGAAAGGGAAGGCTAAAAAAAGAATGTCAAAGAGAGAATGTGGTTCACAGTTGTACTGTGTATCTCACTATTTCACCCTTCAGTTTCTTCCTTGTCCATACACTCTCTATTTTGCAGATCTAAAACAACCAATAAAAAAATAGAGCTTATTGTGAATGTTGTTTTCTAACTGTATTTTTTGTAATTCACAGTTGTAATGTGTATGTTAGGTTCCAAATACTGTTTTTAAATGTATTTGTTTCGGAATTATACTATAACTCTAGGATGCAGAAGTTACAACCACAAATAGTTTGGTTTGATTAAATACATAGTATATTTCTTAGTAGTTGATCAAGAGTGGTTCAGATTAAGGGTGTTATGCTTCTAACTGACTAGATGTTGAAAATAAAAGTTTTATCACCTTTTCTTTTAGCTTTTAAGAAAATACATGAGTTTTCCATGTGAAATGTTACCTAGAGGTGGTTGATGATCATGCCAAAGTTGACTAACATAACTAACGACATGAATCATCTCTACTCTTAACTTCAACTAAAGCAACCAGAAAGGCAGAAACACATAATTTTGAATATAATTCGTTGTCCTGGTTAATTAATATCATACCAAATTTGATTGTATATGTAGGGATTCTTTTACTTTGACTTGGCAGAAATGATATGAGTTTATTCAGTTGGCTTCCCTTTGAAGTTTTGTTGACAATATTAACTAACAAAAAATGGGTGACCCGATCTTAGCCAAGTTAAGCTATGGTCATACATTGAGAAACAAAACTGAGTAGGTGGTAAAAGATTTGACTAAATATGTAGGTGGTAAAGGATTTGACTAAATCTGGCAGAGACCCCTTGGACTTTAGTTCTAAAGGATTTGACTAGATATAATTAGTGAGCTAGTTGACCAGGGTATGTCCATTTGTGTCACACCCCCAAATTTGACATTTATAGTAAATCATGCGGAAGCTTTCGGGGCGTGACGAAGATCGAATAACATTACCTCGAGCGTATGATTATTGTAGAACTTCTATATTATTAGGATGGCAATAATTATTTTACAATTGTTACGGCTTATTAAGCCTTCAAAATAGCAATGTTACAAATACATTGTTTTCAACAAATTACAAGTTTCGGGATTTCATAAATAAGACTACAAGTCAATTAAATCCCATTGTTTAAATTTAAAATATGGCATCCTAATTTATCGTGGCAGGTATAGTCCCAATATGCATGTGTCTTACGGCATAGCTAATTCCCCTAAAAAACATATTTATAAAAGGTCAACATAACGTTGAGTGAATTCACAAGTTTAATGACTCGATCATAAACCATCATTTAGTAATCATTTTATCAATAAATCAAAAATGGCATCAACGGCTTATTGTGCGATTATTCTCAATTTAAAATAATAAAACCTCTGACTACGAATCCCCCGAAGGTTAGCTAAACCATCGAGTTAATATTCCGAACTAAGCCTATAACCAAACCACAACACAAATGAATCGTTTGCCATGGACCGGTTAAGTATACTTCGTCCCCAAAACATGCGAACAAGAGCGAAAAGTTTCAATGTCTACTACGATGCTTCGCATCAGGAATTAGGAACTGCCTATTAATGCAAAACGACAAAGTCAATGCTCATGCTTCTCGTCAATTGAAGGTTCACGAGTAAAGCCATACAACTCACAACTAAATGTGGGGAGCAGTCATGTTTGCATTAAAAACTTGGAGACACCACCAATACGGTAGCCAGTGTACGATATACACCGATCACAAAAATCTCCAACACACCGTCGACTAGAAATAACACAACATGAGGCAACGATAATATGTCGAGTTTGCTAAAAAATTACGACTGAGAGAATATCATTGGGCAAGGCTAATGAAATAGTAGAGGCCCTGAGTCGTGAAGGACGAGTCAAAACTCTCAGAATTCGTAATTAATGAATAACCATCCACCCGAAAACCACTCCTCAAATTCGCAACAGACAGCGAGTGGCTTAAACCGCTGAACACCGAAAGGAGAATCCCCGAGGAGGATGGAGTAACAACTTGAAGCAAAGAAGGATGAGACGTTATAATTCATAGACCGAACATGAGTACCTTGTGTTGAGAAGCGCCGCAAGCTCATAATTAGACGAAACTTAAAGGCCAAATTTCTCGATACACCAGGTACTAATAAGAAGTATCAACGACCTGATAGAATTTTAGTGATAGACAAAGGCGAGAGAGATACCGCCACCTACGTTAGTGAACCTCTGACCGTTCGAAGGTCAAAGCCGAATATCGAAAGCCGACTAGACTTCTACAAACAAACTGAGATGCCACCGTGGAAGTGAGAGTAAATAACGATGGATGTTATTACAAACTACCCAAGACGTCAGCTAGATCCAACACCGTATGGGTGAACGTTGATCGCTTGACAGGGTCAACACATTTCCTGGCATAAAGAAGAGCTAACTAGAAATTTATCTGGAAGAGATTGTTCTAGACGTAATATGCCAATATCGATTATCTGAAGGATATCGATTCTAGAACATATCTAAAGGATACCGTCTTCTAGACATAGAGCACCAATAATCGATTACCACTGATAGAGATAGCCATTTTACAACTCATATCTGAAAATCGCTATAGAGGGCATCAGGTACTCGTCTCGACACGAGAACAACCTATCACGCACAGAGAAATGACCATAGCGAACAAATCATAAAACAAAAACGCTCGAAGCGTTGTTACGAACCCGTTTGATGGACTTAGAAGGAAATGGGAATGCACAAATTGCCCCAACAGAATTTTCCTAATAATAGTCATCACACAAACAAAAAGATAACACCATTTGAAGCATTGTAAGAACGCAGGTGCCAATCGCCACTCTGTTGGGCAGAGTTGGGCGACGCACAAATTCCAGTCCTGGATCGTCTAGGAGACGACGAACAAAATTCGAAATTCTTAATCGATTTAAAAACGGCATGAAACCGATAGAAAGGTTACGCCAATAACCATAGGAAACCTCTTGAGTTTCCAATAAGAAATAAAATCCTACTCAAAATATCGCCCTGGAAAGGGGATAGCTCGTTTTGACAAACGAGGAAAACTAAATCTGAAAATACTAAGGACCTTTGAAATCCTAGAGAGGATTGGTCATGTAGTATATAAACTAAAACTATCTCTAGAATTGAGTAGTATTCCCGACACGTTTCACTTATGTGATATAAAGAAGTGTCTTTCTAACAAATCCTAAATTTTATCTCCTAACGAAGTCTGTGTCGATACACGACTCAATTCTGTGGAGAAACTACCAAGTATCGGACTGAAGGTCCAAACGCTCCGACATAGTCGAATTAATCTAGTTAAAAGTTCATTGGAACTCGAAATGCAGACCATAATATATATGGGAGCGCAAGGATAGAATATCCTCAACTTTTTGAAAACACATCGGTCATTCGTGACATTACTTAAAATTTCGGGACGAAATTTCTTTAACGAGGGAAGAATGTGACAACCCTCAAATTTCGGTTAATTCCGTACATCATTATCACGTGCATTTAGGCTAATTCCCTATTTAAACTTTGTAAATTCATTTTTATTAAACTAAACTTATTACAAATATTATAATTGCATATGAGATGCAATTCAATTTAATGCAAGAAGCATTAATGATTTTTAAGAATTATATGAAGTAATCGGTAGAAACCGAGATTTCCGAACGTTGTGATCGTTTTCTTAAAATAATGTAAATCTATTTAATAATAAATAGTAGTTATTAATGATATGATAATTATGCCAAGAAATAAGCATATCAACTTTTAAAACTCAGTAAATGTTCACGTGAACTAAGAAAACGTGTAACGAACGAGATAAGTTGTGAATATAACCGAATAATTATCAATCAACATCCGAATATTATTGAGATCAATTAATAAAAGGTAAATTACTATTATTAAGATAAGTTATGGCATGACATGCCAAGTAATCGAATCAAACAATTATTCCGAGTCAATTATCACAAAGCCGTAGAAAGTCCCGGTTAACGATAAACGAAGCATCGATAATCATTCGAATATTGATTCAATCAACTAATGACATTCTATTAATCTTAATCTATCCTAATTAACATTAATCAACCTTAATAAACCCTAATCTACCCTAATCATACAATTAACACTAAACTAATCGCAATTAACGACTAACGACCAAAATATCTAAGCTTAATTGTGTTTAGCCCTCAAAGGGGGCCCTCCCCCTTCCTCCTCCCTCCTGGAAATCAGCCAAGAAAGGGGCCCTAGGGACCCCTTTGGCCTTCTCTTCTTGATCCATGTTTCAAGGGACTGGCTAAGCCATGCTTCTCCTCCCCTTACCCCCATTTCTCCCTCATTTGCACCTCATTCCTCACCAAAACACACACACAACTCAAGCTTTTCTCTCCCTTTTCTGCACCTCCCACGAAATCAGGCATAACAGCCCCATTTCAGCCACCTTTCCACCACCAAAACACCACCACAACACCACCATAACACCACCCTTTAACCACCCTTGCACCACCCTTCACCACCATGAACCGCCACCACTAGATCTCCATTTTCATGTCTTGAACACTTCAAAAACGTGCATACCTCAGCCCTTATTTCATTCCTAAGAAAAACAAACCAAAAACCTAAGGATTGGAAGCAAGGAACTCCCTCACAACAAGATCAACCACTACCTTGCTCTCTTTTGCTCTTTTTGTGCATTGTAAGGGTGTTCCTACCTTAAACTCTTTACATTCCTTGATAAATTTCTTATGTAAATGTTAGAATATGTTTAGATGTTCACTCTTGCTAGAATCTAACTTAAAAAGTCGTATTTGTATGTTATATAACTAAGTTATGCTAAAAATGACCAAAACAGTCTCTTAAACAGCAGACTGAAAAACGGCAGAATCTTTTGTCAAATTTGGAGCTTCATAACTTGGTCAAATCTTGATGAAATTTCGTTTTTCTTGAGTCTAAAATTAAGTTCAAGAAGTTATCTTTCAAACCCCACCGATTTCATAATTTTTAGACTAGTACTGATGCCTCAAAATGAATTTATAAGAAAATGTGTACAAACTGTTCTTTTGTGATAGAAAATGACCTAACTTTGGAAGGTCATAACTCTCAAACCATAGATCTAAATGAGTTGATTCTTTTTCCTACAGGTCACAAATCGTGTTACCTTTAAAAGTAGTATAATTGCATTCTGTGAAGATAAGTGTAACTCATAAGACTCACGGATCTATGACCAACTGTCCAGAAGATGTACTGTAGGACCTTTGTGTAGTATAAAATATATTTGGACCCCTTAAACATGACCAAAAATTATGAATCTTATATTTCTAGAAAGATAAGACATAGGGGAACATGTATAAAAATTATATGAACGTAAGGTTGTTTGACTAGTCAAAACCGTAGCCAAAGATGACCTAAATTTTGGACAGAATCTGTTAGAAATGGACAAATGGAACTAAAAAGGACAAAAATGATATAAATCATATATTAGGGACTTTTGGTATAAACATTAGTATATTTCATGTATTTAGGTATAAAATAAGTGTTAGAACAAATTAGAACAAGATCTAGATTATTAAACTTTAATTTCACCAAAATTAGGTGTTAAAAACGAGATAAACAAGACTAGAGGGACTAAATTACAAAAACTGAAAAATTGAGGACTTAGGTGTAAAATCAGTAGGTTAAGAGAATTTTAAATAAATTTATGAATCAAAATGTCAAAAACCAAGACTTAGATATTAAATGTCGATGTAGGATCGAAACCGTGAGCTAAAAATGTTAAATCAGGAAACTAAAAGCATAAAACTCCTAAGTTATTAGTTTAAACTATGAAATCATGAAAATAAAATATAATTAAGTTTAAACCATGGCCTAAAGTATTAAGAACGAGACTAGAACGGTTAAAACCCGATAAACCCGAGAGTTAGGTTTAAAAACGGATTTTAAACGACTTAGATAATATTATATCGATAAAAGTGTAAAATTGATTTATAAAACTTATAATGACATTAATATATATGTATATTTTGGTCAAAGTGTTGTAACGAAAAATAATTATATATATATATATGGGTGCCTATGAGTATGTATATATATATATATATAACGTCAAAGTATTTCAATGATATTGATAATATATATATACCTATACGTGTATGATTATATATATATATATATTGAATAAATAACTTAATGATAATTATATGAACGTAAGGTTCTCAAAATTAAAAACGAATCCCGAACCTTGAACCAAATGTAATAACAATATATATATATATATAGATATGTGGATATATATATATATAAGAAATCACAGTTCACGTTAATTATATAATGTGTATAGCAGGTATTATAACGTTTGACTTAAATGAGATTTTATGATTTTTGAAAACTAAAAGGGATCACAACGTGTCGTTTTCTTTTAAAATAAAGTTACATGATATTCAAGCCCGTCGATGGCAAAAGTTATAAACCTAGTTGAGTGAACAACTGACATAGACTGACTATTGAGTAGTCTACATATATTAATTTAAACTCTTGCGTTTAGGGCGTTAAGAGACTTGTTTGGACAATTAGATAAAATTGTTTTTGCTAGCACGCTCGGACTCAGGTGAGTTCACAGCCCCACTTTTACGGTTTTACTGTTTTCAACTTGGGGTGAAAAACATATAACTGAATGTATGCGATTATTAAAACCTGACATTGTATCCTTATGAGCGACTAAGTTGGATAAGTTGTAGTGCCGAAGTCCTAGCATGCAATACTATAACCATTAGTTAGATGACGCTAACCACTGAGTATACAGATAGTACTATTGGGTTTGACAGGCCCATCCCATGTTTATTTTAGTTAGTAGCGCTAACTAGCGACCTTGTTCGCACGATTTTGGGGACGAAGTATACTTAACCGGTCCAAGGCAAACGATTCATTTGTGTTGTGGTTTGGTTATAGGCTTAGTTCGGCATATTAACTCGACGGTTTAGCTAACCCTCGGGGGATCGTAGTCAGAGGTTTTGATTGATTTAAATTGAGAGTAATCGCACAATAGGCCTTTGTTGCCATTTTTGATCTGTTGATAAAATGTTTATAAATGATGGTTTATAATAGAGTCATTAAACCTGTGAATTCACTCAACGTTATGTTGACCTTTTAAAAATATGTTTTTCAGGGGAATTAGCTATGCCGTAAGACACATGCATATTGGGACCGTACCTGCCACGATAAATTAGGATGCCATTTTTTAAATTTGAACAATGGGATTAATTGACTTGTTGTCTTATTTATGAAATCCCGAAACTGGTAATTTGTTGAAAACAATGTATTTGTAACATTGCTATTTTGACGGCTTAATAAGCCGTAACATTTGTAAAATAATTATTGGCATCCTAATAATATAGATGTTCTGCGATAATCATATGCTCGAGGTAATGTTATTCGATCCTCGTCACGCCCCGAAAGCTTCCGCATGATTAACTGTAAACGTCAATTTTGGGGGTGTGACAGATTGGTATCAGAGCTATTGGTTATAGCGAACTAGGAGACTTAGAAACCTAGACTATAACCTTAGAAATGAACATTCATTCAGTCATGCATGTGCACGAACACTTTTACTTACCGTACTAAAACACTATCATTACTAAATGTCTAACGAATATCCCATCATCGTGAACCGATACCGATGATGAACTTCCCGAGTACGACTACAATAACGATGACACGTCTGAGTACAAAAATCTACCTTTCCGCTTTAGAGCGACCCCTGATGACGATTGTGGCACGACGCCACCTTAATACCGACACAACTCCTGAAATTTACTTAGATCTAGTTCTAATAATTTATTTATACTTAAATACATGAAATTTACTGATTTTTGTATTAAAATTCCATAATATATGATTTTTTATCCCTTTGGTCCCTTTTTAGTTTTCATATGTCCCTTTTTCACAGTTTCTGTCCAAAATTTAGTCCTCCTTTGGCTACGATTTTTACTAGTCAAACAAGCTTATATTTTTATGAAATTTTTACCACATGTTCCCCTATGTCTTAGCTTTCCAGAAATATAAGGTTAATAATTTTTTGTCACGTTTAAGGGGTTCAAACCTATTTAATACTACACAAAGGTCCAACAGTACCCTTTCTGGACAGTTGGTCAAAGATCTGTTTGTACACGGAGTTATACTTATCTTCACGAGGTGTAATCATACAACTTGGAAAGCTAACACAATATGTGACCTTTAGGAAAAAGAATCAAGTCATTTGGATCTTTCTATTAGAAGTTATGATTTTTCTAAATGAGGTCATAATCTGTCCTCAGAAGGCAGATCAGACACTGTTTCTTATAAATTCGTTTTGGAGTACTTATACTTATCCAAAATTCATGAAACTAGTTGGGTTGGAAAGGTAACTCTTTGAACTTAATTTTAGATTCAAGAAATACTAGATTTGGTTGAGTTTTGACCGAGTTATTTAACATCAAAGTGGACCAAAGTTTCTGTCCGAATTTACCCTTCCTGTTTTGGAGTTTACTTTGGTTTCTTTTTAGCAAATCTTTGTTATAATCCATACAAGTTCATGTTTTTAAGGTTATATCTAGCAAGAGTGAACATCTAAACATATTCTAAACATTATATAAGCATTTTAATAAAAGAATCAAAGAGTTTCTAGTTAGAGTTTCCTTACAAAGCCTAAAAAGGCGATTTTGAGCAAGATGACGGTTTGAACTTGTTGTGGTTGACTTCCTAGCTTCAAACCCATATGTTTAGTTTATTTTACCATGGAATTTAGATGGTGTTGAGTTGTGTATGTATTTGTGAGTTAAAAGAGTGTAAAATGAGTGTTTTAGGGGTGGTGGTTCATGGCGGTTTAGGGTGGTGGAGTGGTGGATGAGTGGTGGTTGTATGGTGGTGGTTTGGGGCTGAAATGGTGGTGGAAAGGCTGCTGAATTTCGTGGTTTAGGAGGCAGAAAAGAGGAGAGAATTTGTGTGTGAAAAATGTTGAATGAAGGGAACAAGTGAGGGATGCAAGGCATGGGTTGGGTTAAGGTTGCAAGTGAGGTTTTCAAGGGTCAAAGGGGTCCCTAGGCCCCCTTTTTGGCCAGATTTTCCAAGGATAGGGGAGGGCCCCTTTTGGTTTCCTTAATCCTAATTAAGTCTAGATATTTTAGTCGTTAAGCGTTAATCTCGATTAGTTAGACGTTAATTGTAAGATTAGGTTTAATTAGGATTAATTAAGGTAGTTTAAGGTTGATTAGGATAGATTAAGGTTATTAGGTTATGATAATGTTGTTAATTGATTGAAATAATATTCAAGTAGTTTACCGATACTTCGTTTATTGTTATTCGTGGAAATCTCTACGTTTCCCCGTTAATTGAATTCGTATAATCTTTTGATTTGATTATTTGGAATGTTATAAAATAACTTGCATAATAATAGTAATTAACTACTATTAATTATAATAATGTTCAATTACTTATCGATACCTTGTTCGATTAAATTCACAACTTATCCCGTCATTACACGTTTCTTAGTTCACGTGAACGTTTACTGAGTTTTAAAAGTTGATATGCATATTTCTCGGCATAATTATCATATCATTAATAACTACTATTTATTATTAAACAGATTTACGTTATTTTAAGAAAAACGATCACAACGTTCGGAAATCTCGGTTTCTACCGATTGTTTCGTATAATTCTTAAAAATCACCAATGCATCTCGCATTAAATTATTGTGCATCTCATATGCAAACACGGGCTTTGTGCTAGACTTTATTTCATAAAAACGAATTCACTTTAATTAAATAGGGAATTAGCCTAAATGCACGAAATTAAGATGTACGGAATTTACCGAAATTTGCGGGTTGTCACAATTTGTGGTCCTGGCCTTGGCCCAGCTTCTATGTTATGCTGGCTGTTTATGTGTTTATCATCACTAGTCTAATTACTTAAATAGGTCGTAAAATGGTTTACAAGTCTAATCACTAGTCTCCTAAAGATAAAAAAGTTTTAATATTACAAGTCTTTTTTAAACAGTTAATTGAGTTTTGTAAATTAAGTAAAGTAAATTTATTCGATTAATTGTTCTTATCTCCTTAAATTTAAAATTTCCAGGCTTACTTTATCTGTTGTATTCCTAATTGTAGGCTTGTAGCAAGTTTTAGACTTTTGTATTAGGATGGCTGTGAATGATGAATGCAAGCTAAATTTTTGGAGTTGAAGGCGATGTAAGTGCGTATGTACGGGTTTATAAAATAATACCATGAATGTACACGGATCGTCTAATGTAAATAACATATTATAATATTATTGAGTATTCTTAGAAAATATTTGTAAGTTTACTATACAAAATAGGCCTCGTGTGTATGCACAGGTTTAAAATCTAGTTCACATCCTAAATAAGACATGGCATTTAAAAAGAAGTCTCAAACAGGAAAATCCGAACATAGTCTCTAACCCTTACAACATCTTGCAATCATATCCTTACACTATACAAAGTCTATTATATGAGAGCTTAATCAATTAAAAACTTTATACATCAATCAATTAAAATTTTAGAGGACGTACCTTCTGTACACATACAGATCAGTTGAGCTAGTTATCAATTGTTTTTAATTATACGTGTGGTATGAATCTTCAAATGGCCCTGCATAATATTTAGAAATCAATTAACCAAATTAGTAATCAAATGTTAATGTATGTTAAATTATTATACATATATGCATACATGTATATGTATATGTGTATATATATAGTACACGTAAATATGCATATATCTATCTCTATAAATAAATGACATATATATATATATATATTCATGTTCATACTTTAGTAAAAAGAAATTTTATTATAAACATATAAGTGTGTATATCTATACAAATTATCTAATATATACACACAGGGAGTTTAATGAAAATATATTGTTATTAAAGAATCTTATTAGTAATCTATATAATATAAAAACGTAATGGATTTTACCTTACAAACGTGTTTATTGAGATGAAATAAATGAACGTAGATGTTTTTAGCTGAAATTAACTTCAATGGAGATTATAAGAAAGTTTTGAACGAAAATAACAAGAATGAAAATAAGGTTTGAATGAGATTAAAAATTTGGATATATATAATTTCGTACAGTTGGAGTGGAAATCGGATCTATAGTTTGGAATTTTGAAATAACCGGGATGTGAATAGAGACCGGTTCAATTAAATAAGGAGGTTTCTATTAATACAAACTATTTGTTTTACTAAATCGGTCTCTAAAATAGAGAATAGAGACCTGTATTACTGCAAATAATCAGTCTCTTTAATGTTTTAAAACTGATTTTTTAGTAGATACATTAAAACCGATTTCTATTGTGGGTCTCTATTGTATTTTTTTTAAGTAGTGAAGTTTCCGTATGTATCTTTTGGTGGTAATCAACACACTCACACGCACACATGTCTTGGAAACATTCGTATAAGTGCAAGAACTTTAGTGTTAATGGGCTAAAAATATGGCCCATGTTTGTTCAGCTGGGCTTACAACTAAAAATCCCTAAGGGTTGTAACCTATACATACACCATCGTTAGCCGAAGTTCATCTCTATTACTGAAACATATCTAAAATCGCCAAAATAAAAAAATAGGGTTCATAGTCTCATAGCTATCAGGTACGTTATCGTTAGTCCTGTTAATTTACGTTTAAGTGCTAAGATTATAAGTTAAAAAGGTCCAAATGAAGAAGATGGATTAATTCTTGCGACGGTCGTCTGAAAAGCATACCTTTTCGTAGGGTTTTGATCAATTTGATGCATTCAATCCAATTTCTCGTATGGTTATCTATTTTTATGCCTTTTGTTGCTTATTACTTTTTTAGTATTTGTGTAAATTTGAAAGCTTTGCGGGCATAATGGGGAATGTTTTATATGTGTTCCGATTAATTCATGAATGGACTATTTAACCTCCTAGTCGTTCTGAATTTTCGCTTTAATTATTTTATTTTTATCCATTTCAACCATTTATCATCAGTGGATTATTGGTTATGATTTTTGTAATATTTTCATGTTATTGATTTTTAATTATTTTATAGGTAAACTTACTGCTTTGTTGTCTTGAGAAGGTTTTAAATAGCACAATGAAGAAATTAATATTTTAATAGAAAAATGGTGTTCTTTTTTATTTGTAGCTAATTTATCCCATTATTTTGTACCAAGTTAAAGTAATTTTAAATCATGATGGGTTTATATAAATAACAAAAAAAAGTTCAATTTAAGAAAAATTTCATTGTTGATTACACCTGTCTATTCTTAATGGGATGAGAAGTTGGCCCTTGGTTTTATCCAAATTAGTTACTGTGCTAGTCACCATCTTATAAATTAATTTGTTTAGTAGCTAATATTTTGAGCTCATTATACTTGTTTTGATATTTGTAATTGAAATGAGAATGTCCTACCATTTTTAATTTTATATTATAGAAAAAATAGTTTTGTAGATGTTGAGAAAGGGGTATGAAATTTGACTCATTGGCATAAGTTACAAACTTTAAATGCCTATTGGGATGAACCATCACCCCAGATTAAACTCTTTCATTATATGATGAATTTGATCACTTTTTGTTTCAAAACTTGATGAAAATCATAGAATGATACATATATTTGTCAATCCATATTGTCCAATTTGTAAAAGGAAGTGGCTGAAGTATGGTCAACGTTCGTTTTTATATGTATTTGCTTTAGTCTATGAATTGCCCAATGATGGTAACCAAATAAAAATTGAAGAGGTTTTTTGGTGTTTCTATTCATTAACTGTTGTTCTTTGTCACAAACCTAAAAACCTTTTTTTTTCACAAGCACACATTAACACCAAATGATTTTTTGGTGGCAAAGTTAATGGCTTTTATTGAATTGTTACTACCAGATTTAATTCCTTGTATGATCCAATAAGCTATGAGATCTGAGGGCTATTTCTGATTTGATTAATATCCTTTTATTTTTCTGATTTTCGCAATTGTGGATTCATTACACCTTTGGTTTTGATTTTTTTTATGCTTTTTATGTATATGTATTTATGTATATTTAGGAAGTTTCCTGAAAAACTAAGCACCTTCGATTCTTAGCCTGCTGCTCTCATTAAGTTCTGATATTGTGCGGCTGGTTTCTACAACAAACGTTTCTAAGGTTATCTCTATTTGTTGTGCGTATAATTTCTACCTCTCTATGTGTTTTTTCTATATAAATGCTTAAATGTTTTATTTTTGAACACTGTATGTTGGCTTGAATATAATGCTTGAACTGTGTTTATAATCGTTATCTGTGTCGTTCTTGCTTAACCTTAATGTAATGTACTACAAAAAATAAAATGACTATAATCTATTTTAAATTAAACATTTGTGTTGATTGTCAGTCAACAACTTCACTTTTGACTCTCACAATGTTTTGCTCCTCCTTAAAAAAAAATCTTAAATAATAATATACACATACATATGAATATATATATTTATATTTATTGTAAAATAGTCTCTTACGATTCGAGTCACGAGTTATTACTATGTTTATGTTTATAGCTATGCGATTTTTATTTTTATTTTTTTAAAAAGAGGTGATTTTACAAACTTTGTAAATGGTTGGCCCTATTTAACCAAAAACACTTTACTCCACTGAAATAGGTGGTAGTGATTCAAGCAGCGGAGAAGAAGACGGCGACGCTGCGTGGAGAGCCGCCATAAACTCCGTCACATGCATCACTCCTTCCAATCACTCCAATGGAGCCATCACAAAATCCGATAATAAAGTGGAAACAAAGACCACCAAACTCTATCACATAAAGGTATTAATAATA
Organism: Logfia minima; assembly: GCA_963921325.1. Classification (NCBI taxonomy): domain Eukaryota; kingdom Viridiplantae; phylum Streptophyta; class Magnoliopsida; order Asterales; family Asteraceae; genus Logfia; species Logfia minima. The sequence goes on from OY992773.1 coordinate 8,116,473, forward strand.
TTATATTATTCAACTTTAATCAAACACCAACAAGTATATTTATACGTATACGTAGTCTCTTTTTGATTACTTAGTTTCTTAATTGGTCTACTTTGTTTTGCACCTACTAGAAAAGAGCATACAAGTAGTGCTAATGCAGCCCACAAAAGCCGTAGAAAACCATTTAATGACAAACAATGGAGGTGGCGTTAGACTGTTTAGAGATGCTCCACCTGGCATAGTGTTTGATCATGTTGGTATGTTGATTTCAATATATAAACTCTTATCAAGTCATTATCTTGGTATCTTTAACAGATATGTTTTTTGTGGTTTTGTTGTACCAGATGAACTTCAAGGGCCAGTGAAGCGACCAAGAATCGTTCCTAATATGGATGTTGATGAGAAATCCAAAATGGTCTGACTTTTTGTTGTAATATATACATTATGTGAGTGACATTGTGTATGCTGTGCTAACAAATAATGATGTATGTTTTTGCAGTTTAGAAAGCAACTAAAATCGGTTGTTCTTGATGGGAATGATATAATAGTTTCAGCAAAAGAATCATACCACAGGTCTGGAGCAAAACAAGAAGCAAGAGATGCAACTGCAAAAGCGAAAGCCAAAAGAGAAGAAAAGAGGGTTGCAGAGCTTAAAAAGATTCGAGGGGAAAGATGGCTTCCTGCTATTGCTAGACACATGCGGTCCAAGTAAACACTTTTTAATTCTTGATGGTTGTTCATGGTTTTGTAGATGTGGGATTTAATGAATGGATACCTTTTTACATGCAACATTTTTGTATTCCGTTGTCCGAGTTCATATTTCTTACCATGATTTGAATTATGATAATTTGTGTAATAATAGTTGTTTTAATGCGAAAAGGTCATAGATGGTTTTCTATGAACTTATGCATAATATTGAGGCTCAAACTTGCATATAGTTTACTAAGTTTTTATAATAATCTCTAGAGATGAACAATAAAGGTTTCATATTTACCAAGCGTGATTCTCTGAGTAGTCCAAAAAGGAAAAAAAGAAAGGTAAATTGGATGATGTGAAGTTCAAACGATACACTGAATACTCTGTTTCAGGAAGTCACCCAGTCATCTTTATTCAACTAGTGAATTTTATTTGGATTTTGACATTTCGGGCTTTCATCTGATACTATCTTGGTGTATTAATCAACATTGGTTAGAAGTTCGCATTCATTCAACAGATTTCTACCCTTCAGCAAAAAGATGGAAAAGAAAATAAAAGGTGTTTGAAAATAAAAGAAAATAAGAGGTGGGGGAGGGTCAAAGTGGAGGAGTGAAAGAGGAAGAAAAATAGAAGAAAGAAGAAAAATGGGAGGGTAATACGTGTTATCTCGTCATTGTCTTTTTATTTTTCTAACCAAGTTTCTTTTTTCTCTAAAACCACACCCATAAGGTGTTTACATAGTTTATTTCTGTAAAACAAAACTTTTTTTTTTAAAGCTTTTATTAAAAGACTTCAAAAGACTATTGAAAGCAAAACTATGATGCATTCTCGTGGGATGAAAGTGTTTAATGCCTTTGAAGTTTAATTTCTCATTTTGTGAATAAGAAAATATTACATTTATATTTTGGCATTAAACGAATTTAACTCGTAAATTTTTGTTATTTTAGTGTAATTGAAATCAATAAAAGTTTTATGGACCCTTTGATGTCTTTTTGATAGCATAACGAAAAATACAATAATCGTCATGTTAAGGACGGAGTATGAGTATGTGAGATGTAGACGGTCATATTTCTATCAAATGGGTAGATACTTTTTCTAAAGAGACCGTTGACAAAACTAGGTGATTTTTTACCCCGTGCATTACGACAGGATCGCTAAATTTACATTTTTGGTTGAATTAGATATTATAATTATTATTTATCCAACATTTTTTTAATGACATTAGGCATTATTATAATCTAAGTGTATATGCTTACTTAATACTCCTTGTAAATTAACATATAAAACAAATACATAATCAAGAAAAAATTGAAATGAAATATACTATTATCATAATATTGCTTAAAACCATACAGTTTCAACTTTAAAGTTTTAGTTAACTCGTATTCAAACATTGTTATATCAAATTTGACAAAATGAGATGATAAATAATGTTATTTTAAATATTTATACAACTTTACTGACATAATTGAATATAATTTACACTAAATACCTCGTATAATATTTTAATACACACATTATCATCTATATATCATTTATCTACGGTAGATTGTATTCGACCTATAATGTCGATACTCCCGATTCACGTTACCTTTTCGGTGACATGACCTAACTTATAAAATATTTAATGTACTAAATAAATATTTGGCTTCGCCGTTGAGACAAATTTGATACTTCTATTAAGCAAATAACTGAATGCAAATATCAAATTTGCATTCGGTTATTTACAAAAATACATCCTCATTATTTTTAAATAGCAATAACAATAGCAATACTAAGATATAAATAAAACTAATAACTATCATCTATCTATTTCGAATTGTACATATTTATGTGATAGTTTATTGGATAGAAAAAAGATTCACTAAAAGACAAAATTGTTACTGTTCATGAACTTGATAAAATGTATATATAGGTATTGTGCATGTTGGTACATTATTTCAATAGATGACATAAAAATGTATATGATTCTAAAGGTTTCTTAATTTTCGGTATTTAACTTTCTTTAATCAATACAAAACATCTTGTAGCTTACATACTTTAGAAAGTACATACTATATATCTAGCTAGCTAGCTAGAACTTCATGTTAAAAAAAGAAACTTTTGTCAAAGCAGGCTTCCTTTTAGGATACTCCACAAACACAGTCCCACCGTGTGACAACCTTCAAATTTCGGTAAAATTTCGTACATTTTAATTACGTGCATTTAGGCTAATTTCCTATTAAATTAAAGTGAATTCGTTTCTATCAAATAAAGTCTAGCAAAAAGCCCACATTTGCATACGAGATGCACAATAATTTAATGCGAGATGCATCGGTGATTTTAAGAACTATATGAAACAATCGGTAGAGACCGAAATACCCGAACGTTGTAGTCTATTTTCTTAAAATAACGTAAATCTATTTAATAATAAATAGTAGTTATTATTATTATGATAATTATGCTAGTTTAAGAGCATAGCGGATTTTAAAAATCGATAAACGTCCACGTGAACTAGAAATGTGCAACAACGAAATAAATTGTGAATTTAATTGAATAAGGTATCGATAAATACTTGAACATTATTATAATTAATAGTAGTTAATTACTATTATTATGCAAGTTATTTTATAACATTCCAAATAATCAAATCAAAGGATTATACGAATTCGATAAACGCGAAAATGAAGAGATTTCGTGAATAACAACAAACGAAGTATCGGTAAACAACTTGAATACTATTTCAATCAATTAACAACATTATAATATCTTAATAACCTTAATCTATCCTAATTAACCTTGAACTACCTTAATTAATCCTAATTAAACCTAATCACACAATTAACGCATAACTAATCGAGATTAACGATTAACGACCTAAATATCTAGACTAAGTATGTAATTAACCTACTAAGGGCCCCCCCTTGTTTCCCTCTCCAAAAATCTGGCCAAAAAGGGGCCCTAGGGACCCCCTTTGACCTCCCTTTGATCCCCATAAAACAAGGAACAAAAGCAAGGCTTCCATGCCCCCTTTTTCCCTTCACTCCCACACACACAAACACTCAAACACCCTCCCTTTTTCCTTCTCTCTAAACCACGAAAATCAGCAGCCCAAACCACCCTTTCATGCTCAAGAACAACCACCACAAGTCCACCATTACACCACCACTCAACCACCATCAACCACCACTCCAAAAACACTCATCTTACCCTCATTTTACTCACAATCACTAGCTCATTTCGTTTCCATATCATTCCAAGGGTAAAACAACTTTAAACTTTCGGATTTGGAGCTAGGATGTAGATCCCTTAGGATGGATCTTTTGATCAAATCGCTCAATGGAGATAATAACACGAATAGAATATAAAGCTTAAAACAATAAAGAACAAATCAATAATAATACTTTATATTTCTTTATCAAATATTCTTAAGAAATACAGCAGCCAAAACAGAGAATAAGTGTGTGTAAAATCCTTCAAAAAGTCTCTTCAATTACAAAGTAATTTGAAGTATTTATACTAAAACTGGCCGACATTAGCGACATAAGGATTATGTCGCTAAGACACTATGCGACATAACACTATGTCGCAGACACACCTAATGCAACAAAAAGCTTGTGTCGCATAACACAGAAAATGTAATTCTAACTAAATCAATTACATTAACAAACACAATACAGACTTGACCAACTGACAGACACACTAAGATGCATCAACATAGGAAGTCAACAACACAACATTCAAACCTTCATCTTGCTCAAAATTGCCTGTTTAGGCTTTGTAAGGAAACTCTAACTATAAATTCTTTGATTCTTTCATTTAAATGCTTACTTGATAGTTAGAATATGTTTAGATGTTCACTCTTGCTAGATACAAACTTAAAAACACGTATTTGTATGATTTATTACAAAGTTATGATAAAAAGAACCAAGACAAACTTTAAAACAACCAAAGTAAAAATGGCAGAAACTTTACTCGACTTGAGAGTTGCATAACTCAGTCGAATCTTAATGAAAATTAGTGTTTCTTGAGTCTAAAATCAAGTTTAAAGAGTTATCTTTCCAAACCAACCAATTTCATAATTTTTAAACAAGTATTGGTACTTCAAAACGTATTTTTAAACCAAGGTGTACAAGCTGTTCTTAAAGGTCAGAAACTGACCCAACTTTACAAGGTCATAACTTTCAAACCACGGATCTAAATGAAGTGATTCTTTTTCCTACAAGTCACATATTGTGTTAGATTTCAAAGTAGTATGATTACACTCTGTGAAAGTAAGTATAACTCTGTGTGCAAACAGATCTTTGACCAACTGTCTAGAAGGGGTACTGTTGGACCTTTGTGTAGTATTAAATAGGTTTGAACCCCTTAAACGTGACCAAAAATTATGAACCTTATATTTCTGGAAAGCTAAGACATAGGGGAACATGTGGTAAGAATTTCATAAACATCTAAGCTTGTTTGACTAGTCAAAATCGTAGCCAAAGAAGGACTAAATTTTGGACGAGTCATTAAACCTGTGAATTCACTCAACGTTATGTTGACCTTTTATAAATATGTTCTTTTCAGGGGAATTAGCTATGCCGTAAGACACATGCATATTGGGACCGTACCTGCCACGATAAATTAGGATGCCATATTTTAAATTTAAACAATGGGATTTAATTGACTTGTAGTCTTATTTATGAAATCCCGAAACTTGTAATTTGTTGAAAACAATGTATTTGTAACATTGTTATTTTGACGGCTTAATAAGCCGTAACAATTGTAAAATAATTATTGGCATCCTAATAATATAGAAGTTCTGGGATAATCATATGCTCGAGGTAATGTTATTCGATCTTCGTCACGCCCCGAAAGCTTCCGCATGATTTACTGTAAATGTCAAATTTGGGGGTGTGACACACCGTACATCTTAGTAGCCTAGTTGCAATTTATCACCCTCAGTCCTCATGGCATTAGTTGGGGCATCATACACTTGTTATTGAACCACATAAGCTTGTTGGGGCTGCTATTGATGGTAATTAAATGCCTAATGTGGGACTCTACTTGGGGGAATAGTTGCTTGATGAATGCTTATTGTTACGCCGAGATGAGTAAATATCATCTATGACATCAAACATTTCTTTGCCAATATTAACAAGGTCAGTTTTTGTTGCTTGAGTAATATGCCATTTTTGGGTGAAGTTTTATATGCAAAGGTGAAGAAACAGATAGGCAGTAGTATTTAGAGTTATGGACCTATGGATTACCAATACCTTCCACCATGGTTTTAGTTAACACCTCAAAGTTATTGGTTAATCTATTGTTTTAGAATTTTGAGGGGCATTACATGTATATGTATAATCTAATTTGTTTAGTATAACTTGTTAACAATTACTTCTAAGTTATAGAAATTGATCTAAACTATGGTTCATTCATTATTTAGTTGTAACTTAATGAGTTAAAACAAAACAAAATTTCATATGTCATGAAGATTAATAAAACATAATTATATATCCCAAATGAAGAATACTTGGAATATGAAAGGAATTATCTATGTAATGCTTAAACACCCACCACCAAATGTAAAAACTGGAAGGATACTTAATAGTTATAACATGAACATCTTTCACTTTATTTTAATAAGTGAGATTCCCAACATACACATGCACCACCTTAGTTATTACTAGTAATTATTGTTGCATACTTTTTGTTACTACTATACACAGTGAAACATATAATTTATTGAATCTTCATAACAGAGTGCCTGCAACAGTTCTTTTACAATTAAGGATGAGTTCAGGACGGAATCGGTACTGAACCGTACCAAACTGATTGGTGATGATTCCTATTAATTTAGTGGACTTTCGGTACTTAAAATGATGAAATTATATTTCCAGGTCTTAGAAGTTGATTGCGAGGAAAAACGAGCAAAAATATGAAAAATACTGAAGAATAGCAGAAATCACTATTCACCCGTATGGGTGATGCCTCACCTGTTCGGGAGGAGGTGATTAGGTCGGGTGACATTCAACAAACCGGGAGAAAAGCAGCAGGAAGTCCCACATTTAAATCACTTGTCCGGGTGACCATTCACCCGTTCGGATGAGTGTTGCTGGTGTTTGTGCTGACTAAGCAATATCATACTCCATACCGCTTATGTGGTAATCAAAGTTGTCCATCCGGGTGGAGAACTGGTCGACCTGTGTCAACATACCATTAAACGAAACCTGCAAACCATTTATATTTGCCATGATCTCCGCCATAGATGGTTGAGCCTGAAATTGCATCGGCTTGGGAGCCTGCTGTATATCCTAATGATTATGAGGAATATCATCCTCATGCTTTTTTTTGCTAAGGTGGCGGTGATGGAGACCGTTAAGGTGGTAGCTGACGCTGTTGTCAGCGCAGGTGACGGTTAGGGCGGTAGGCAATAATGAGACCCTTTGACATTGAGATAACCTGACATGATTTGTACAAAGAGACACCAACTTCATTGAATGGTAGGTTCAGGCGGGTCAAAGGAATGTTGGGTGTAAAAGTGACCCCCTGGTGTTGAGCAATCAACGAGATATAATGCCCACGCACATTGGGCTTTGCGGCCGAAAACCCTTAGCTGCGTGGTTGAGATAGTAAGCCAGACCAAAAGAATACTAACATGACTGTGCAGGCGAAACTGGTTGAGATACCACAGATCGGCTAAAGTAACCTTCTCAGTACTCTCCCATTGCTGAACAAGTGTGCGCTAAGAACCCTGAGATGACACGGAAGGTGGTGTTCGTCATGTCCTGATAAGAGGACGTTGCTGATACAAAATGGGTGAAACTAAACTCCTCCTACACATCCTCGGCAATGAACTCATCGTCTTATGTGTTAATCCGTGCTCCCGAATCAATGTAGGCTGCAAAATTGATTATTTTGCAGATAGGGAGCGCTTTTTTTCTATTCAGGCTCCTATTTTGATAGTGATTATTTTGCAGTCTACCTTGATTAGGGAGCACGGATTAACACAGAAGACGATGAGTTTATTGCCGAGGATGTGTAGGAGGAGTTTAGTTTCACCCATTTTGTATCAGCAACGTCCTCTTATCAGGACATGACGAACACCACCTTCCGTGTCATCTCAGGGTTCTTAGCGCACACTTGTTCAGCAATGGGAGAGTACTGAGAAGGTTACTTTAGCCGATCTGTGGTATCTCAACCAGTTTCGCCTGCACAGTCATGTTAGTATTCTTTTGGTCTGGCTTACTATCTCAACCACGCAGCTAAGGGTTTTCGGCCGCAAAGCCCAATGTGCGGGGGGCATTATATCTCGTTGACTGCTCAACAAACGGGGGTCAACTTTACATCCAACATTCCTTTGACCCGCTTGAACCTTCCTTCCATTCAATGAAGTTGGTGTCTCTTTGTACAAATCATGTCAGGTTATCTCGGTGTCAAAGGGTCACATTTTTGCCTACCGTCCTAACCCTCACTCGCGTCGACGGCAGTGTCAACCACCATCTCGACGGTCTCTTTCATGGCCACCTCAACAGCATGAGGATGATATTCCTCATGATCATCAGGATATGTAGCAGTCCTCCGAGCCGATGTAATTTCAGGCTTAACCATTTACGGCGGAGGTCATAGCAGGTATAAATGGTTTGCATGTTTCGTTTAATGGTATGTCGACACTTCTCCACCCGGATGGACAACTTTGATTGGCGGTATGGAGTATGATACTACTTAGGCACGACACAATAAAAAAAAAGATGTGTCACATCGAGAGCAACCAAAACGGTTGATTTGCATGACTAGTACATTTATAGCTTTAGTTAAAAAGTGAGAAATTTTGTGCCTAAATTGCGAGCATTTATTTTTAATGCTCTATCATTTTCGTTGCTATGAGTGTGCTGGTGATTGCATTGAAATTAGAACTTGCTCTAATCAATACATTTCTAGACCGCAGTGAGATCACATTCCTGTGATAGAGGTATTGTACATGATAAGGAGGTGACTAGAATTTTCAGCCTTTTTCCTTACAATAATTTTATCCCAGTGTACCCCATTTCTCTCATCTTTAGTGCTAGAAACTCTAGTAAAACCCATCATGCCAAATACTTTATCATCCCTTTCCGTAGTCTTAGACTAGATTACTTTTGTTGATTGTTGATTACTGTCAATTAGCTTAAAATCTTTGAAAAATGTGACTTAAACTTTAATTTGATAGGATTCCTAATGTTAAAAAACCAAAGAGCTGAGCTTAAAAGAAAACCATTTAGGTTATAAGTTGTTAAACTTGTATATGCAATTGCTTATGTTTGGTTATCTGTAATTATATATATGGCCTTTGGAATCTGAACAAGTAGTTCTCAAAGAGTGCTCGGCACTTAGCCACCTAAGGTCTTTTCCCGGTCTGGGATTAGTTGGTTCGAAAGTTTGCTATAGGGTTCTATAGAAAGTCATGGGTTACATTTAATTTAAACACATTTCTCAATCCATATATGTGGCCTTTGAAGTTTGGACTAGTAAAACCGAGGGGTGCTTTAAAACCTAACTTTCTAAGATCTTTTTCCGGTCTGGACAAGTTGGTCTAACGTAGGCTACATGGACTTCATAGAAATTCACGGGTTTGATGCACTTTTAAAAAAGAAACGTTGATGGTACGATATAGGAAAATCTTGAAAATTAACTTTTATTGTCACATTTGTGAGAGATCATTGTAACATGATACTTATTTGTCTGGTGTTTTAGATTGTTCGTGTTTAACCCATTTACATCATGAGTCTTACACATTACATTACACACTTCTAAATCCTCCTTTGATACTTTACTTGGTGCTTACGCCACGTCGGTGACAATTTGATTCTGTTGCAAGCTTATGACGACATTGCATCATGACTTGCCCGATATCTTGATTAGATTGAGAGTTGAGTGAATTAAACACTTCTCCTCATTGTGAGGTACTGAGGCATGCTATCATACTTGAGAACCGAATGTGTATTGTCAAACATCTTATGTAATTGTTTAATGGAATTGCATATGATTCGGTTATTCAGGTAATCGTTTTATTATGTTCCTTTTGAATTGAAATCTTTTTTTTGATGATACTGCCTAAGGGATAACTTGAATTTTATAAAATGATGATTTGCTTGAGGACAAGCAAAGTTCAAGTGTGGGGAGTTTGATATTGCTCAATTTATACATGTTTATACATATAAATATTCCTCAATTTATTGATGATTCCTGTTAATTTAGTGGACTTTCGGTAAATTATATTTCTAGGTATTAGAAGTCGATTGCGAGGAAAAACAAGCGAAAATGTGAAAAACACTAAAGAATAGCACAAATCACTGTTCACCCGTGCGAGTGATGCCTCACCCGTCCGGGAGGAAGTGATCAGGTTGGGTGACATTCAACAAACCGGGAGAAAAGCAACAGGAAGTCCCACATTTAAATCACCCATCCGGATGAGTGCTGCTGGTGTTTGTTCTGACCAGGTGGTGATT